>CM075818.1:28658676-29048473 GCA_037975025.1 Excoecaria agallocha
TTCTAACAATAAAATGTCCCATTCCGGAGCAAATTCTATGATTAGCCTATGCGCAGGTCTAACATCCAAAGTTCAGTTTACTTTTTGATTTTAGAGCCAAACAACCCAAAAACCCATTCATTATACTCCAACCTCTAGATCTAAAACCACAACAATTGTAACTTATCAAGTTCCATTCCGAAGCAATCTCAAAATTATAGCAACATGATAAAAAAGAAAAGAGGTAGAGACATTTCTGGCATTAAACATTCAAATAACATACCCAATCTAAATAACATGAATAAAATCATCTATTCAAATCAGATAAATTAATCATAACATCAAAACCCATGAAATAACAATGAAAAACCAATAAAATAAACTATTCATCCATATATAAAATCAAATAAGTTCAGTTTCACATTAGGTATTGGGGACTAACTACTCACTACCCATTACAAAAGAAGAAGAGAAAGGGAAAGAATAAACCCAGATTTTCATGTTGAGGATAAACACCCAGCTGAACCCAAGCTTCTTCAACCTTATTTCTCTAAATCTCCAATGGAAGATGAGCTCCAAATGAAAGAAACTAAGAATCTAATCTCTATTTTGTGTAAATCAATGATATTTGCAAGTATGAATCTATAAACTAAGCATAAAAATGAAGGAATGAAAGAACATATGAAAAGAAAAAAAAAACTAGATCTGAAAATGTTCAATATATCTACCAAATAGAAAATCTATCTTATATAGCCCTGATAGGGTCACGGTTAATACTGAAAACCTTACTGACCGTAACACACTAAAAATTTGCTTTTGGACTCAAATGGGTCAGGGTCAGTACTAAAAACCTGCTAACCGTGACATGCTTCTTCATTGCATTCTGGATTAAAGATTGCATACCTCACGGTCATTACCAAATTACTACAGTGGGGGTTGCAGTGGTTGGAGAGCCCAAGTGTTGGTTGTTGTTATCTTACCTTTTTTATTTTGGCCTGTAATATATTGTAGCATCATCTGCTTGAACAATACTTTTGCTTACTTTTTCTTACTTGCATACTTATGTAGCACCTGGTGTGAGAGTTATGTTTGTTTCAGTGAGGGGGTTTGCTTTGTTATATGTTTTGTGTTGCTATTGCTGCTAGCTGCATATGGGAATAAATAATAAAAAAAACACCTTTGTTTATGTCAATGGCAATGTACAACTTAGATTTTTAATGCATGCTCACATGATCACATTATTGCAATGATGACAATCACGACATGACAATTAATACAAAATACACATTTCATTAAATTTCTGGTAATTGTATCTTAAATTCATCCAACTCATATTGCCAATTAGCCTTTGCAGGTTTTCTTAATTGGTTATTTTCTCTCAAACCTTAATTTTTGCCTAAAGTGCATTTTTTCAGATTTCACCTTAGCAGGGTGCCCTATTTTAGCAAGGCCACCTTTTTTGATTTTTGACCCGCGGGCCGATTTTCATTTTGATTTTTTTTAGCCATGGAACCTCTTTAACCTGTCAATGTTAACCGGCTCCTTGAACTCATTCCCTTCGTTGTCTGTAAGAATGGCAGCTCCTTTAGAAAGTAGCTTCTTTAGAACAAATGGGCCTTCCCAATTTGGTCTGAACTTTCCTTTATAATTAGGTAAGCTAGGCCTCATCTGTTTAAACACCAAGTCCATTTCTTTTAAATGATGACCTTTTACCTTCTTCCCAAATGATTGGGCTAACCTTTTCTGGTATAGTTGATTATGGTAGTAAGCTCTCATTTGGTTCTCATCTAACAGGTTCAGCTGCATCATCCTGTGTTCGGCCCTCTGTCTTTGGTAGCTTGGCCTCTAAGATGACCCTTACGATTGCAGTTCAATCTCCACCGGTAGCACTACCTTTAAGCCATAGACAAGGGAGAAAAGAGTAGCCCCCATGGAAGTCCTAACAGTGGTTCTATATTCTCAAAGTGCAAATGGTAACTTCTCAGCCCAATCTTTATATGTTTGCACATTCTTGGACAAAATCTTCTTCAAGTTCTTATTTGTGGCTTTAACTGCCCCGTTTGCTTGTGGATGGTAGGGAGACGAGTTGTGGCATCAAATTCTATACTTCTAAAGTATATACCTAGTCTCTGCTTGGAACTGGACCCCATTGTCCGACACTATATGGTGAGCCACCCCATATCTGCATACCAGATTACTTTCGATGAACTGGGCCATTTCCTATGCTCCCAATCTTTTGAAGGATTCAGCTTCTACCCACTTCGTGAAGTAGTCGATGGTGACTACTATGTATCTATGACCATTGGAAGCCATCGGGTGAATTTTCCTAATAATGTCTATGCCCTAAGCTAAGAAGGGCCAGGGTGAGGAAAGGTTGCATAACTCCAAGACAGGTAGGTGGCTTAAATCAGTATACTATTGGCATTAGTGACACATCTTTACATACTTAGGGCAATTAGCATCCATGGTTAACCAGAAAAATCCTTGTCGCATGATCTTCTTGACCAGTGTCAATCCATTCATATGGCTCCACATATCCCTGCATGCGTTTCTTTCATGACTCTCCTTGCCTCCTTCTCATCTAGACATCTGAGCTGAATGGCGTCAACTTTTCTTTTATACAGGACCCTATCTACACTAATGAACTGACTAGATAACTTTTGGATTTTCCTCTGGTCTTTTTCTATCGCTTCCTCAAGGAACTTGGAAGTTTCTAAGTAGTTCCGAACATCATAATACCAAGGCTTGCCGTCGAATCCATCTAAACTCATAAGGTTTTTTCCTTCGAAGCAGGGCCTAGTCGAGCTCGTGACTATCACAGGTCTAATGATCACTCCTTCAGGATTGTCCCACATAGACACCAAGGTTGCCAGGACATCTGCTAGTTGGTTCTCATGTCGGGGCACATGTTGGAAGGTGCAAGCCTTGAATTGTCTGCTCAATCTTCTTAGGTATTCTACATAGTGTACCAGTCTCTCCTCCATAATAGACCATTCGCCTTTTGCTTGATGAATTACCAAGGATAAGTCCCCAAAAACCTCGACTGTTCTTGCCCCCAGCGCTATAAAGGCTTTCACTCCATGTAGACAAGCTTTGTATTATACTTCATTATTGGTTACCTTGAATCCCAATTTCTTGGCTAAAGGAAGCTTCTCACCATCAAGTGTGATGAGAATGACCCCTACTCCAGCTCTTTTGTTATTGGTAGCCCCATCGAAATACATTTGCCAATCTTGAACTGTAATGGCACTGACGCCTTCGTCTGGAAATTCATACTCAACTCAGTCTCCTTCCAACAGGTGATCGGCCATAAACTCTACAACCTCCCTTCCTTTAATAGTCTTTCTAGTTACATATTCTACCTCAAACTCTTATAAGAGCAGTAGCCATCTTCCCATTTTCCCGAGCAAGGACGGTGCTGATTGGAGGTATCTAAACGGGTTGTGCTTAGCCATTGCTTGGATCTTGTAGGAGTGAAAATAATGCCTTAGCTTCTTAGAGATCCATATCACTGCCAAACAAATCTTTTCCACGTCTATATACTTGGTTTCATATGGCAGGAATTTCTTGCTCAGGTAGTACACGGTGAACTCAGCTTTGGCATCACCTTCTTAAGACAGCATGGCCCCCACTAAACTTTGCTCCACTACGATGTACAGGATTAAAGGCTTCAACAGCCTAGGAGGCTGGAGGATCGGAGGGTGCAGCAAGTACTGCTTAATGGTATCAAAGGCCTTCTAACAGTCATCGTTTCATTTAACCAGCTAATCCTTTCTTAGAAGCTTAAAAATTGGCTCATATATAAAAGTGAGTCTGGCGATAAATTGGCTGATGTGTTAAATCCGTCCAAAGAACCCTCGGATCTCCTTCTCCTTTTTAGTATTGGCATCTCTTGAATGGCTTTCACCTTATCTAGATCTACCTCTATCCCTCTTTGACTAATGACATTTCCTACAGCTTGCCAGAGGTCACTTCAAACACACACTTTTTCTGGTTGAGGCAAAGGTTGTATTTGTTAATTCTTTGGAAAAACTTCTCTAAGGCCTCAAAATATCCTTCCTTTGTAGCTGACTTGATCATCATATCATCGACATACACTTCGACTTACTTGTGTATCAAATCGCCAAGAATCTTGGTAGCCATTCGTTGGTAGGTGACCTCCTCATTCTATCAAAAAAACTGTACATCATACATTTCGTTGCGCTGTCAACCAATAGATCTATATGGGGGAGTGGAAAATTGTCCTTCGGACAAGCTTTATTTAGATCCCAATAATCCATGCACATTCGCACTTTTCCATCTTCTTAGCGACATGGACAACATTGGCTAGCCAAGTAGGGTATTGGACTTCGACTAGGAATTTTGCTTCAATATGCCTTTTCACTTTTTCTTTCACCTTTTCAGCCCATTCTTGCCTAAGTCTTTGAAGCTTCTTCTTTACTCGCTTACTCTCCGAATATGTCAAAATGGTATGTTTTGCAATATTTTTGTCAATCCCAAGCATATCTTTATAGGTCCAGACAAATACTTTTTCGTATTTTTTCAATATTCTCTCGAATTTTATTCTCTCTTCAGGAGTTACATTGGATGCAATCAAGATCTCTTTAGGGTCATCTTGTGTTCCGAGATTAAATGAAGTAGTGTTTGTTGAATTAATGTCAAATATGAATGAGTCATGATTATGATCATGCATGATGTAATCAGATGAGACATCGCACAAATAAGCAAAGTTATTCATCTTATTAACTTGAGCTGGAAAGTGTACATCATTACAAAACAACTCAGGAACATAAATTACATCAGCAAATAAATCATCTTCCAATTCAGGGACGGTCGATGCAGCAGCAGATGCCTTTCCTTTCTCTGGTGGCGCCTCCTTTTCAATGGTTGTAGCTTCATCTTCAATCTTCTTTTTGCCCTTAGCCTTGGTGGCTAATGACTCTAGTGTCAGTACCTCCTTGGGGCAGCCCAAATCCAAATCAGTGAGCTTGGCCATAACCTCTTCATCCCAGAACCCTGATACAGGCTTAATGGTTCCAGCTGACCAGTTAAAGATGTCGTCAAAGATTTCAAACCCAGGAACAATCCCCTGAACTATCATGGGTTCAGCTTCACCACAATACTTGCACTCCCCGGATGCAGGCACAAAGCTTTCAAGTATACGAGGAATCTTTCCCGACTATACCTCGCATTGCTTTTTAACCTCATTCCTACAATAACCCAAGCCCTTCCTGTCTTTTTGACCAACGGGAGTAAGAGCCATAAAAATCCTTTGAGAATTCTTCTCTAATCCAGCACCTAGCAAATAATTCATTCTCTTTATCATGTTAACGGCGTGAGAGCTTACTGAGTCTATCTCTTCCCCTTTAACACTAATTCCAGCCACATGGAACCCGTTAAAAGGTTGATTAGCTATGCTCAAAGCAGAAACATAATTCTTTTTTGCCGCTTTAATAGTAACCATGCCTCCTTCATGTGGGACTCGGACCATTTGGTGTAGGGTGGAAGGAACCCCCCCTAACTTGTGGAACCAGGGTCATCCTAACAATAAAGAGAAATTGGCAGGTACCTATATCACTGCAAATTCTGTCTCGGTATCAATAGGCCCCGTCTTCACTACTACCCTAAAGGTGTCAGCAGCCTGCCTTTTTGAGTTGTCGTAAGCCGTTATGGTAAGTCGAGATTGAGTGAGCATAGTCTCATCAATACCATATGTCGCCATTGCCAAAAAGGGACACACATTGATGGAGGACCCATCACCCACCATCACACATGCAGTGTGTTTGCCATTTACCTTAGCCCTAATGTATAAAGGGCGATTATACTCATGTCTTTCTAACGGGAGATCTGCATTAGTGAATACAATATTTTCTTCGGAATCTCCTTTCACCATTTCTAGCAACTCAGAAGGAGATATGGTGGTAGCAACAGTGGATTCACATAAAGCCTCAACCAACTTTTGGCAGTGGGAAGGTGACTGCCTAAGTAAGTCCCAAATTGAAAACTAAGCAGGAGTTTTCTTGAGTTGCTTTAGGACCAAATTATCCTCTGGGGTTCTTTCCTCTGTGGTAGCAGCAATTTTCTACAACCTTTCGACTTCTGGCATGACTCTCCCACTTCTAGTGACTGCCTGAATCATCTTCCATCTGTCACTTCCTTCTCATCTTTATCAGTTTCCCATAGATCCTCATGCTCTTCTCCGGCCTTAACTGAACCCTTCTCACTATCCGTATCCCAGATGTCTACTAGCTGAACTGTTTCCCCCATTTCTACTAAATTTTTTGCACCTGCATCTAAACCCTTGCGCATGATAGCCAAATACTCATTCTCATATAGATCCCTTAAGACATACCATTTCAGCAACCCAAACCCAACCAAGAAGATCGGCGGTGGCACATCATTATAAGCTTCTTTCTTCTTAGCTCTCTTTTCTAGATTAGGAATCTACCGAGAATCAATTAAATCCTAGATATGATCCCTCAAAATGCGATAGTAATCGGTCTCATGCCCCATATATTGGTGAAAGGCACAATACTAATCAAATCTATGTCTAAGCTGGCCCTGACTCCTTGCAGGCTTAAAAGGCATAGGTTGTAATTTACCTTCCTTCATCAAATGGCTAAGACAACAGGATAGTGACTTACCTAATTCAAAGTAACGACGTTAATTGACTCTTGTAGTCGATACCTCGGCACTTCTTCTACTGTTTCCTCCGCTATCGCTACTGTTACTAGTACTCTTACCAAATCCCGAGTTCCCTAAACCCCTCTTATTACACTGCTATATCCCCCATTATTCAAATTCATAGCACTTGCCTTCTTTGCCAAATATTTCCCTTTGGCTTCAATTGTTATGTCCTTCAAAGACTCCCAATCCTTTAATCATTTTTATCTTAAGACCTTTCAAATAAGGATTGGCATTCTGAATGAACAGACAGATCTGATCCTGTGTGTCATGCTTTCTTTTCATTTCCATCACTCTATTCCTCCATCGAGTGAGATACTCGTGGAAGGACTCTCCGAGTTTCTGTTATAACAACTCCAAATCCTTCAGGGTGACTTCCATATGTGTGCTACAATCATATTGCCTAAAGAATTCCTCCATTAATCTCTCCCAATCCTCTTTTATCTTCCTGTCCAAACTATGATACCAGTCAACAGCAAGGCTCACTAGGCTAAGGCTAAAGATGTAATGGCCTCAATACCATATCAGCCGTGAACAGTACTTCCCTATAGTGAATAGTGCTTTTTGGGTCCGAAATGACACCCGAAAGTCAAAAATATTTTATTAGACCATCGGAAAGTATTGGTCATAATGAGTCTGGGGTTGAAATTTGAAGTGAAATTGAGGTCAAATGAACCTCCAAAAATCAAAAATACGAAAAAGATAGCAAGTTAATTTTTCTGGTAGGAAATGAGACTTAATTTTGGATAAATTTTTAAAAATAGTAAATCAACTCCAAAAATCGTCAGATTTTACATGTCTAATTGAATTTTTATGTAGAATATTTTTGTGATGAAAATGAAATTTTTTGGTGATACCGACATTTATCGAATCAGACCGATAAATTTGAATTGAACTGATAACAGACTCCGATTGAGCCAAAAATTTGCATAATACATATTTTCATGTGATAAAAGTGATGACATTATTTTTGGAGTGATTTGAAGTAAGGAAGTGATAGATTTATGATTGGGCTTTAAATGGACCAAAAAGGTCCATTAAGATTATTTGGCTTAAGCCCACTCATAAGGCTCAATCCAAGGCCCATTAGAGGGGTATAAAAGAGCTAAAAAATTTGAGATAACTCCAGAAATTTTCCAGCTCTCCCTCAAGTGGCCGAACCATCCTCCTTTCTTTTTCGTTTGATTTCTTCAAATTTTCATGCAATCCTAAAATGAGAAGTGAAATTCCATCTCTCTAGTTCATAAATATGGACTCTAATCTTTGATTAAAGCAAAGGAAGCAAGGAAAATTAAGGGTGAAAAGTGAAAAGGAAAGAGTTGTCATGGCTAAAAGTAAGAAAAATGAAGTTTAGGCACCCATAAGTAGGAGAAAAATGTAAGTGGCTACAAAATCCTTTGATTTTTCATTTATTTGAATTAATTTTCTTTATGTAATTAAGGAAAAAATTGTTAAATTGCTTAATTAATAAAATTATTGTGAGGAAAATGAAATTGAACCACGGAAAATGTAAATTGAATGCTTAGAATGAAGTAAAAAAATTGTTAAGGTTGATTAAGAGAGAGAACTGAATTTTTTTTAAGGAATTAAATTTATTTTTTCATGAAATTAATCTATATTATTCCAAATTAACCATAAAATTTATAATTAATGTCCATGAATTTTTACAGTATTTATGGAATTAATTTGAAAATTTTAAAGTTTATTAATTGTGTATATAAAGAAGGAAATTGATGAATTATTGTGAAATAATTGATAAAATAAGTGAAAAATAATAGTAAATGTGAAATAATGCATCCATAAATTTTTATGGGATTTATTAAAATTATTTGAATATTTTTAGAATATTTGTTAAGTGATGTAGTTAGCAAAAATAGTGAAATTTTGTTAATTATATCATAAAATGTTAATAAGCCTAAAATGAATTTTTTAAAAATTTTTAGAGAATTTATGGGAATTATTTGAATATTTTGATAATAATTATTGAAGTATGTAATTAACGAGAATAATAAATTATTAGTGAAATATTCATAAAATGAGTGAAAATGATAGAAATTGTAAAATAATGTGCATATGAATTTTTTTAGAATTTATATGAATTTCTAGAATATTTTTGAAAAAAAAATATTGAATATGGTTGATTAAAAATCTTGAATTATTGAGAAATAAATCAATAAATAAGTATAAGATGATAAATTAATGTGAAGTAAATTACTTCCGTATAAAAAGAAATAAAAAAGTCAATTAATGAATTTTCAAAAAATAAAATAACGAATTATATCAATATAATTCACAATTGTTTAAAAAGTTGTAAAATAAATGATTGGCTAATTTATCAAAATAAATTAATCTATAAAAAGTATTAAAGGAGTGAATTATTATAAAATAATTCACCAACCGAATAAAAGTGATATATTCGAATAACTAAATTTTCGGATAGAAAAAGTGAGAAAGATTATTTAAAAGTCAATTATTGAATTATTAAGAAATAATTCATAAAACTTTAAAGAAAACGAAGAAATAGTGAATTATAACCATATAATTAACCAAATGTATAAAAGTATGAAAAGAATGATTGGCTCAAAAGAAAGTAATTGCAAAAGCTAAAAGTTTGAAAAATATTAAATATTCAAAGTAAATTATTGTAGAATAATTCACAAAAAGTGATAGAAAAGACAAAGTAATTGTCAAGAGAAATAAAAGAAAAGAAAAAGTTATTGTATAGTTAATAGTACTAAAAAGAGTGTTAATGACAAAAATGTACTGTATTAAGAAAAAGAAAAGAAATTAAAGATTTTTAAATATTTAAAAAAAATCAATTCGAATATAATTGATTGTTTTGCCCTTAGCAATAGTCAGGTAGTGATATTCTTGTTTAGGATATAATTGGCTAGCCATAGGGACATCTTATACTGCGATGTAAGTCATGGCGATTTGCTTTGCTATGGGTAGAATCTCTGATCTTCATAGCTTCAGTGTTAAAGTAAAAGTGAAAGTGTTAGTGATGTACTTTTTGAGAGATGGCCCTTTTGGGATCATTTCTCTATCAGTGGGACCTTTGGGTCCATATCCCGCATATCCTTTTTGAGAGTCCTATTATATTACACTAGGGGTGCATTGAAATGAATAAATTTAACTTGTAAAAGTAAATTGAATGTAAATGTTATAAATGAAAAAGGACTTGACTGAAGAAAAATGAAAAAAAAAATTGGAATGAAACTGAAATTGTTCCCAAAGGTTGTAATTAAAAGCAAAAATGAAAAGAAAATATTTTATAAGAATAAAATGATAAGTAATGTTTGTACAACAAATAAAAAAATAAATAGTATTAATTGTGTATTTAAAGTCAAAAATGATAGTGATGTATTTAAGCGTAAAATTATGACTAAGTAATGAAATTCTGAAAGTAAAAGTTAAATGAAAAGTAAAATGAACAAAAGACGATCGGTTGTTCAGTTAAAATGAAAAAGGTAGTAATTCTTAAATAAGTGCATAAAAAGATTCATTTGCGAAAAAAAGAGTAGAAAACAAAGATTTGAATGCAAAGTATTCCAAATAATTGCATCACTTTGCATTAAAAGTTAAAAGCTTTGGTAATTGAAATGTGATAATTAATTAAAAGCCAAAGTGAAATAAACGAATAAATAGCGAAAACCGTAATTATATTATTTAATGAATAACTGTGTAATTAATCGATGAATGAAACAGTAAATGGACAAAGTAGCTAAAAAGAGACGAGTACCAATGTAACTCGTTAAATGAAATGACAATTGCATCAAGTGAATCAAAGTATAGGACAAAAGTTAAGTAAAAAAAATATAAAAGTAGAAAACGTAAAAGTACAAAGTCAATATGAAATCAAATTACAAATGAAAATAGAGTAAAGTAAACTAAAAACTATAAGATCAAAACAAAATGATTACAAAAAATGTTGGTAAATAATAAAAATAGTATTAAAGAAATTAAAAGTAAATTTCTGATAAATAAGAATAAAAGTTTGCATAATTTATGTAATTATATTTTATTTGAAAAATTCTAGGATTAGTAGTCACCACTGAGCATTTCTAGTGCTCAACACATAGTGTTTACTGCGTGCAGGTTCTGAAGTGTTGCGGGAGTTCGGTACACGGAGAAGCAAAATTTGAAGATGAAGAAAAGTTGAAATTTTATTTTAGTATTTGTGGCATGTATATACTCAGATAGTGAGAGTATAGATTTGAATTTTATTCAAGTAAACGTTTGTTAAATGATAAATATGGTTATGTCTGGATTATGTCAGTAAATGATTTGTAAATGACTATTATTGGTATGTGATTGATTATCTAAAATGTATATTGCCATCTAATATGATTTTTTGTGCCTCTAAGAGGCTGTGTAGATTGTTTGAATTTTTCAGGAGGCTAGTAAGTTCTAGCCATTTTGCTGCCAAAATTTCGTAAATTAAATAGTAATATTAAATTGTATCAAAATTGTTTAGCAGTGATTGAAGTTTGAAAAAAAAAATTTACCGATTACAGCTAAATTTCACATCGGACAATACTGTTCCGATAAGGGTGTTACATTTAGTGGTATTAGAGCCTAGTTTAAGCGGTTCTAAGATCGGATTGGGAGAAGGTTAAGTGATAGGTTTGTCTGTATATACATGCCAATTATAAGTGGATAGGTGTTAATGATTCTGACATGTACTTCTCCCCTATCTGTTTTAAAGTGAAAAGTTAACATTTGACTGAGATTGTCAAGTGTGAAAAGAATGATTCTGTACAATAAAGACGGTAGTGAGTGAGAATGGAAGTATTGCTGCTTGAGATCTTTTGGAGGTCAAAGCAGAGAAATGGAATGTTGACCAAAACTGAGTGTAAATGTGAGTATCTAAGCATCTATATGGATGAGAAATAGTCCAAAAAAGGATAAAATAAAGAATGTTTCAGAAAGTTAAAATGGAATTGTATAATGAGATTAGATAAATCGTCCAGGACGCAGAGATACCTTGACTGGATTGTTATGATTTAAGAATATTAATGAACAAATTATTAAGATTATAAGTGAGGTCATTTAAGATGCTCTATATACTTGTCAGTGATTCCTTTTCAGGTGTGGAGATTTGATTGTACATTTCATAGTACTGGGATGGGTTATGACATTTGCATCATATGAGAATACGTGATAGTATTATGCCTGCATACATGAGATCATACATTCATTGCATAGCATTTCACATTGTTTGACAACATCCGATCTGCATCATACCACATGTATAGGCCCCACTTGATAGGATGAAACTGACAGGGGATGTAATGAGCAAAAGGATGACCTGAGAATGAGATGAGGAATAGTGTGCTTAAGATTGATTTTCATATTTGATGTGGCCATTACGAGTTATTGATTATGTCAATTAGATTTGTTAGTGCACCGACCCTTTTGATGAATCGATGGAAAGGATCATTCACCTTTACTTAGATCCATGTTAGAGGATTTAAGTAGTAACCATCTGATATGTTTTGAGATATTGAAAGAGTATGATAAGTATTTGGGATTTGCCTTGTGAGTATTTAAAAGTAAGTAACTATGTGCTTAGTTTGGTGAATATGACTTCAGGTTAAATGAGAAGTTCCTGGATTTATCCGAGTACTGCAGAAACGTTAATGAAATGGCTAAAATCCTTAGCATAAGAATTTGTATTTGGGTAATATTAAGGTACTTGAATATGTATGGCTGAAGAATGAGTATGAATGATTAATGATAATGTTTTCAAATCTTCGAGCCATGAATGCCAAATTAAGTTTGGCTTTAGATGGACATTGTTAGTTGAAGTATAAGTAAAGCCGATATTGTACATCAGGTAAGAACAATGGTTCAGAAGGAGAATGTTGTGTGGTAGTTATTGGGAATAAGTTAAAAGATTAATCTTCAGCTGCCAAGATAGTAATATTTTGTATCCGACTGGAAAATGGGACAATGTGAGTAGAGATGCTGTTATCGAATCGTCCAAGTGTCAAAGAGGAAAGATGCTATATAGGAAATTAACAATAATTTCAATATTAACATAGTAATCCACCTTTGAACTGATGGTCAGTCAGAGTGGATAACTCAGATATTGAAAGAATGGTTATAGTAAAGTGTATGTGAATGTGATAATGGCGGTGAAAAGTGTTTATCTAAAGAAGAAACTGATAAAGATTTTTGATATCGAGATTGGTTAGCTTAAGAGTAAGTAGGTTTCATTAGCAAAGATGTTTTGGAACCATTGAATGTGAATGAGATTTTGATAAAACCACTGTATAGTATCCTCTACTCTTTGATATAAGTAAATTTGGAGAACGAAATTTTTTTAGTAAGAGAGAAATGTAATGGCCTCAATACCAGATCAGCCGTGAACAGTACTTTCTTATGATGAATAGTGCTTTTCGGGTTCGAAAGGACACCCGAAAGTCAAAAATATTTTATTGGACCATCGAAAAGTATTGGTCATAGTGAGTCCGGGGTTGAAATTTGAGGTGAAATTGAGGTCAAATGGACCTCAAAAAATAAAAAATACGAAAAAAGTATCGAGTCAATTTTCCAGATAAAAAATGAGACTTAATTTTGCATAAATTTTTAAAAATAGTAAATCAACTCTAAAAAATTGCCAGATTTTACATGTCTACATGAATTTTTATGTAGAATATTTTGGTGATGAAAATGAAATTTATCGGTGATACCGACAGTTGTCGAATCGGACTGGTAAGTTCGAATCGGACAGATAACGGACTCCGATTGAGCCAAAAATTTGCATACTACCTATTTTTCATGTGATAAGAGTGATGAATTATTTTTGGAGTGATTTGAAGTAAGGAAGTGATAGATTTTGGATTATGCTTTAAATGGACCAAAAAGGCCCATTAAGATTATTTGGCTTAAGCCCACTCATAAGGCCCAATCCATTAGAGGGGTATAAAAGAGCTAGAAAATCTGAGATAACTCCAGAAATTTTCCATCTCTCCCTCTCTCCCTCAAGTGGCCGAACCATCCTCCTTTCTTTTCCCTTTGAATTCTTTAACTTTCTACTTCAAATTTTCATGTAATCCTAACATGAGAAGTGAAATTCCATCTCTCTAGTTCATATATATGGCCTCTAATCTTTGATTAAAGCAAAGGAAGCAAGGAAAATTAAGGGTGAAAAGTGAAGAGGAAAGAGTTGTCATGGCTAAAAGCAAGAAAAATGAAGCTTAGGCACCCATAAGTAAGAGAAAAATGTAAGTGGCTACAAAATTCTTTGATTTTCCATCTATTTGAATTAATTTTCTTTATGTAATTAAGGAAAAATTGTTAAATTGCTTAATTAATGAAATTATTGCGAGGAAAATGAAATTGAACCATGGAAAATGTAAATTGAATGCTTAGAATGAAGTAAAAAAAATTGTTAAGGTTGATTAAGAGAGAGGGCTGAATTTTTTCTTAAGGAATTAAATTTATTTTTTGCATAAAATTAATATATATTAGTCCAAATTAACCATAAAAGTTATAATTAATGTCCATGAATTTTTAAAGGATTTATGGAATTAATTTGAAAATTTTAAAGTTTATTAATTGTGTATGTAAAGAAGAAAATTGATGAATTATTGTGAAATAATTGATAAAATAAGTGAAATATAATAGTAAATTTGAAATAATGCATCCATAAATTTTTATGGGATTTATTAAAATTATTTGAATATTTTTAGAATATTTGTTAAGTGATGTAGTTAGCAAAAATAGTGAAATTTTGTTAATTATATCATAAAATGTTAATAAGCCTAAAATGAATTTTCCATAAATTTTTTAGAGAATTTATGGGAATTATTTGAATATTTTGAGAATAATTATTGAAGTATGTAATTAATGAGAATAATGAATTATTAGTGAAATAATTCATAAAATGAATGAAAATGATAGAAATTGTAAAATAATGTGCATATGAATTTTTTTTAGAATTTATATGAATTTCTAGAATATTTTTGAAAAAAAAACATTGAATATGGTTGATTAAAAATCTTGAATTATTGAGAAATAATTCAATAAAAAAGTATAAGATGATAAATTAATGTGAAGTAAATTACTTTCGTATAAAAAGAAATGAAAAAGTCAATTAATGAATTTTCAAAAAATAAAATAACGAATTATATCAATATAATTCACAATTGTTTAAAAAGTTGTAAAATAAATGATTGGCTAATTTATCAAAATAAATTAATCCATAAAAAATTAAAGGAGTGAATTATTATAAAATAATTCACCAACTAAATAAAAGTGATATATTCGAATAACTAAATTTTTGGACAAAAAAGTGAGAAAAATTATTTAAAAGTCAATTATTGAATTATTAAGAAATAATTCATAAAGCTTTAAAGGAAAAGAAGAAATAGTGAATTATAACCATATAATTAATCAAACGTATAAAAGTATGAAAAGAATGATTGGCTAAAAAGAAAGTAATTGCAAAAGCTAAAAGTCTGAATAATATTAAATGTTCAAAATGAATTATTGTAGATTATTCACAAAAAGTGATAGAAAAGACAAAGTAATTGTCAAGAGAAATAAAAGAAAAGAAAAAGTTATTATATAGTCAATAGCACTAAAAAGAGTGTTAATGACGAAAATGTATTGTATTAAGAAAAAGAAAAGAAATTAAAGATTTTTAAATGTTTTAAAAAAATCAATTCGAATATAATTGATTGTTTTGCCTTTAACAATAGTCAGGTAGTGATATTCTTGTTCAGGATATAATTGGCTAGCCATACGGACATCCTATACTATGGTGTAAGTCATGGTGACTTGCTTTGCTATGGGTAGGATCTCTAATCTCCATAGTTTCAGTGTTAAAGTGAAAGTGAAAGTATTAGTGATGTACTTTTTGAGAGATGGTCCCTTTTGGATCATTTCTCTATCAGTGGAACCTTTGGATCCATGTCCCGCATATTCTTTTTGAGAGTCCTGTCATATTGCACTAGGGGCGCATTGAAATGAATAAATTTAACCTGTAAAAGTAAATTGATTGTAAATGTTATAAATGAAAAAAGACTTGACTAAAGAAAAATGAAAAAAAATTGGGATGAAACTGAAATTATTCCCAAAGGTTGTAGTTAAAAGCAAAAATGAAAAGAAAATATTTTATAAGAATAAAATGATAAGTAATATTTGTACAACAAATAAAATAAATAAATAGTACTAATTGTGTATTTAAAGTCAAAAATGATAGTGATGTATTTAAGTGTAAAATTATGACTATGTAATGAAATTCTAAAAGTAAAGGTTAAATGAAAAGTAAAATGAATAAAAGACGATCGGTTGTTCAGTTAAAATGAAAAAGGTAATAATTCTGAAATAAGTGCATAAAAAGATTCATTTGAAAAAAAAAAGAGTAGAAAACAAAGATCTGTATGCAAAGTGTTCCAAATAATTGCATCACTTTGCATTAAAAGTTAAAAGCTTTGGTAATTGAAATGTGATAATTAATTAAAAGCCAAAGTAAAATAAACGAATAAATAGCGAAAACCATAATTATATTATTTAATGAATAACTGTGTAATTAATTGATGAATGAAATAGTAAATAGACAAAGTAGCATAAAAAGAGACGAGTACTAATGTAACTAGTTAAATGAAATGACAACTGCACCAAGTGAATCAAAGTTTAGGACAAAAGTTAAGTAAGAAAAAATATAAAAGTAGAAAACGTAAAAGTACAAAGTCAATATGAAATCGAATTACAAATGGAAATAGAGTAAAGTAAACTAAAAAATATAAGATCAAAACAAAATAATTACCAAAAATGTTGGTAAATAATAAAAATAGTATTAAAGAAATTAAAAGTATATTTTTGATAAATAAGAATAAAAGTTTGCATAATTTATGTAATTATACTTTATTTGGGAAATTCTAGGATTAGTAGTCACCACTGAGCATTTCTAGTGCTCAGCATGTAGTGTTTACTGCGTGCAGGTTCTAAAGTACTGTGGGAGTTCGATACACGAAGAAGCAAAATTTGAAGGTGAAGAAAAGTTGAAATTTTAGTATTTGTGGCATGTATATACTCAAATAGTGAGAGTATAGATTTGAATTGTATTCAAGTAAATGTTTGTTAAATGATAAATATGGTTATGTCTGGATTATGTCAGTAAATGATTTGTAAATGACCATTATTGGTATGTGATTGATTATCTAAAATATATATTGCCATCTAATATGATTTGTTGTGCCTCTGAAAGGCTACGTGGATTGGTTGAATTTTTTAGGAGGCTAGTAAGTTTTAGTCGTTGTCTGCCAAAATTTCGTAAATTAAATAGTAATATTAAATTATATCAAAAATGTTTAGCAGTGATTGCAGTTTGAAAAAACAAGATTTTACTGGTTACCGCTAAATTTCACATCGGACAATATTGTTCCGATAAGGGTGTTACAAAAGAGATCTACCTTTTGCCTCTTAGTAAGGGCAGTCCTTTTCATAAGCAGGACATATTGCTTTATATGTGCCAGGGGATTAGATGTTCCATTAAAATTTATCAAGTCGGGCTTTTAAATTGACTAAGCAATGCATCTTCGCCATCCAAGTCGATATCCTCAGGGATGACTCCCTTTCCTACATATAACATCCTAGTCAAAGCCTCAAATTTTTCTTCCATCTTTTTCACAATAGGGCTTTCCTCTATAGGGATGAGGTTCTTCAGCATTTAAGGGGATCATAACTCATCTTCCTCATCATTTATGAAATCACATTCGAGCTCAACATCCTTCTCTATTCCTCGCGACATAGCATTCCTAACATCCACTGCAAGTGGGGGTATCACGAAAGGAGCTGCTAGAGCCTCCCTGATAGGGGTCAGTTTGACTCGAGCATCAGCCATCATGACAGGCTGAGCAGTTGTGAGGAAGGCTAAACTAGCTGTGAGACTTGCAAACATTGATATCATCTTTCTCTTAAAATCATCCATCCTCTTTTCAGTGTATTGAGAACCGGAAGAACCAATTGGAGTAGTGAGTTCGACCATAACTTTTCTTTCTGAATGTTCTGAAAATCCATTCGAAAATGCTTTTGAAATACTATCTAACCCTAACTCAGGCCCCAATTCTGAACTCTATCCTAATACCAACTCTTCTGTCTGTTTTGTAAACCATTTCTTAACTAGACGGTTGTTCGAACCCCGAAACCACCTAGGAAATGATGGCTCTATTATAGCTGTCAAAATGGAGTTATCAGCATGATGCATAAGCAGATGTGGATGCATGATCGTGAGATGAAGCATCAACAACCACATATAAGGATCCTCTCCACCTTATTTCTCCCACACATGCGGTCAAAGTCTTCTTTCCTAAGTGGGCTTAATTCACGGGTCAACAGGGGACCCCAGTGAATACGTATATGGTGCATAAAAAAAATTCGGCATCATAACGTCTCTCACAAAGGCATATAGAAAGGTATTAATCGGCACATATTCAGGCGACCTAAACAAATCAAAGTGGTCTTACCAGGGCATGGCAGCGTTTGATAAGCAAACACTCGAATTTATCTGGGCATGTCTAATACACAAGGATCCATGTCACAAGCAATGCAAAATTATTATGGACGTCCTAATAGAGATTTTTATGCCATTAGATGGGCTTTTGGTCTAGGTACTCAATTACAAGGCTACACAAGCATGGTCTCTGCCAATGGGTCTAGCTCATCATAAGCATAATGACCAATCGGATCACCATTTAATATACCATGAGGTACTAGACTTGGGCTGGTGATTATTCCTAACACTACCCTCGGTTGAGTGAATGACAAAGGAGTGCTTCGGGAACGCACCGGGGTCAGAAAACTGGGATGCCTAACTTATTTTAAGACTCTATCATGATTTGAATGTAGTTTTAAAAAGACAAAAAATTTCTTAACCGAATGCCTTTTTTGTCACATAAGTCAAGGACGGTTTCAGAGTGAAATCTCGAATGTATCACCAGTGGAGTCGCCACTGTGACGTGCTCTTCCTTCGCTCGGAGCAGCTTTCTCGTGTTTTTCTTCTTTTTTGAGTCACCAACACCTGATTTCACCCCCGGAACCAAGGGATCCTCTCCACCTTATTTCACCTAATTTCACCCGATCTTCTATTATCTGATTCAGTACATACTTTGATTGACCCTAGCTCTATACACTCCTATATTAGCACTGCTTTGGCACGGGATAAAGGGATGAAAGCGGCATACTTGGACTAGGATATCTTGGTAAGTAATCCTCTGGGGCATAGTGTAGTAGTAAACAAAGTGTATAGACAGTGTCCTATCAGTGCCCAATGATATATTTTCCTGGCAAACTTAATTGCATTACCCTTCCACTAGTTCGATGTGATTTTAGGGATGGATTGGTTATCCGCCCATCAAGCGACTGTTGATTATAAAAGAAAGAGAGTTACTTTAAAGCTTGAAGATAACCGAAAGATTACAGTGGTAGGTGTGAGAATTGATTTCTTATCTGATGTGATATCAGCTACTGCTACTAAGAAGTAGATTAGAAAGGGGTGCGTAGCCTATATGTGCTATGCAACGAAGGCAAAAAAAAGTCAGTCCAAAGATATCAGAAGGGCCTACTGTCAGAGAATTTTAAGATGTGTTTCCTGATGAGTTGCCAGGCTTACCACTTGACAGGAAGGTAGAGTTCTCCATTGATGTTGCCCCAAGTATTGCTCCTATCTCTATTGCTCCCTATAGAATGGCACCTACATAATTAAAAGAATTGAAAATTCAACTACAAGAACTACTAGATAAGGGATTTATTAGACCCAGTGTTTTTACCTGGGGAGCGCCAGTCCTGTTTGTAAAGAAGAAAGACGGTACGCTCAGGTTGTGTATTGACTATAGATAGCTAAATAAAGTTACCATAAAGAATAAGTACCCTCTTCCTCGTATTGAAGACTTGTTTGATCAACTTAAGGGAACGGGTGTTTTCTCAAAGATTGACCTGAGATCAGGCTATTATCAGATGGGTGTAAAGGAAGTAGATGTGCCTAAGACTGCCTTCCACACTAGGTATGGCCACTATGAGTTCTTAGTCATGCCCTTTGGACTCACAAATGCGCCGGCTGCCTTTATGGACCTGATGAATAGTGTTTTCCACCCTTACTTAGATCAGTTTGTGGTAGTCTTTATTGATGAAATTTTAGTCTATTCCAAGAAGCCAGAGGAGCATGATAAGCATCTGAGGATTGTTCTGCAAAGTTTGAGAGAAAAATAACTGTATGCTAAGTTCAGTAAATGTGATTTCTGGTTAAATGAAGTGTCATTTCTAGGCCATGTGATATCTGTCGAAGGCATAAAGGTAGACCCTTCGAAGATTGATGCAATTTTTCAATGGAAGCCACCTAAAAATATTACAGAAGTGAGGAGTTTTCTGGGATTGGCTGGGTATTATAGGAGATTCATAAAAAGTTTCACTACTATTGCAATACCTTTGACTCGGTTACTACAGAAGAATACCAAGTTTGTATGGACTGATGCATGCCAAGAATGTTTTGAGAAGCTTAAAAGTATGTTGACAGAAGCCCCAATTCTTACCCAACCCAAGTCAGGTAAGGATTTTGTAATCTATAGTGATGCTTCCAGAAATGGTTTAGGCTGTGTTCTGATGCAGGAAGGCAAGGTGATTGCTTATGCCTCCTGAAAACTCAAGACTCATGAAAACAACTACCCTACACACGATTCAGAGTTAGCAGCTATTGTTTTTGCACTAAAGATTTGGAGGCACTATCTATATGGAGAGAAATATTATATCTATTCGGATCACAAAAGTTTGAAATACTTGCTTACCCAAAGGGAACTCAATCTTAGACAAAGATGCTGGTTGGAGTTGATCAAAGACTATGATTGTTATATCGATTACCACCTAGAGAAAGCTAATGTAGTGGCTGATGCACTTAGCAGAAAATTTATGTCAGGTAATATTGGTATTCTTAAGTAAATAAGTATAAGTAATTGATGTGTATTAGTGATTAATAGTATTATTTGCAGCTCTTCGAGCCATGAATGCCAGTTTGAGTTTGGCTTCAGATGGAGCTTTGGTAGCTGAATTACGAGTAAAGCCCAACTTCGCACATCAGGTTAAAGTTGCCTAAAAGGAAGATGTTCGGCTGATGACTATTAGGAATAGGCTTCAGAGTGGCAGTGTAGAAGACTACTCTTTAAGTGATGATGGAAGCCTTTACTACAAGAAAAGGCTCTATGTTCCAAACAAAGAAGAATTGAAAAAGAATATTCTAGTTGAAGCACATTACAGTAGTTATGCCATGCATCCTAGAGGTAACAAGATGTACTGGGACTTAAAAGCTTTCTATTGGTGGCCAGGTATGAAACGAGATGTGACAGAATTTGTGAGTAAATGCCTGATATGTCAACAAGTAAAAGCTGAGCACCAGGTTCCTTCATTAGTACCAGAATGGAAGTGGGATAAGGTAACCATGGATTTTGTGATTGGTTTACCTGTGACCTAGAAGAAGCATGATGCCATCCGGGTGATCATTGATCGGCTTACCAAATCTTCTCACTTACTACCAATATGGATGGATTATCCTTTGTCTAGGTTGGCGGTAATTTACATTAATGAGATAGTAAGGTTGCATGGAGTACCATCTTCCATTGTTTTTGATAGGGACCCTAGATTCACTTCTCATTTTTGGCAAAGTTTTCAAGACACATTGGGTACAAGGCTTCGCCTTAGCACAGCATTTCACCCTCAGACTAATGGTCAGTCAGAACGGGTGATCCAGATTTTGGAGGATATGCTCAGGTGTTGTATTCTGGAGTTTGGTACTAGTTGGGAGAAACATTTGCCTTTGACAGAGTTTGCATATAATAACGGCTGCCAGTCCAGCTTGAAAATGGCCCTATTTAAAGCTTTATATGGTAGAAAATGTAGAACTCCCCTTTGTTGGACTGAATTAAGCGAGAGGAAGCTGATAGGTTCTAATTTGATTCGTGATTCTGAAGAGAAAGTGCGAATTATTAAAGGTAGATTAAACGAAGCCATGGATCGTCAGAAGTCTTATGCAGACTTGAAGAGAAGGGATATAGAAATTCAGGTCAGAGATCGAGTCTTTTTGAAGGTATCTCCATGGAAGAAGATTCTGAGATTTGGCAAGAAGAGCAAGTTGAGTCCAAGATTCATTGGCCCATATGAAGTACTTCAGCGAGTAGGTCCTGTAGCTTATCGGTTGAAGTTACCTTCGGAGTTAGAAAAGATACACGATGTATTCCATGTGTCCATGCTCTGCAGATACAGGTCAAATCCTAGCCATGTAATCACATTAGAGGAGATTTAAGTGGAAGATTACATGACTTATGAAGAGAAACCGGTGAAGATTCTAGCTAGGGAAATACGTCAGCTCAGGAACAAGCATGTTCCACTAGTGAAGGTACTGTGGCACCATCATAATGTAGAAGAAGCTACATAGAAATCCGAGACGACCATGAGACAATTGTACCCCTTACTTTTTAATACAGGTAAATTTCGAGGACGAAATTTCTTTTAATATGGGAGAATTGTAATTGTCTCAACATCGGTTTAGCCGTGAATAGTAAATTTCGATGGTGAATAAGGTTACCGGGCTGTAAATTGTACCTAAAAGTGAAAAATATTTTATTTGACCATTGGAAAGTATTGGTCATGGTGAGTTCATGGTTGAAATTTGAAGTGAAACTGAGGTCAAATAGACTTCTGAAAGTCAAAAATACAAAAAAGGTAGCGAGTCAATTTTCTTACTAGAAAGGGTTGACCAACTTTGACCGAATTTTAAAAAATAGCAAATGAACTCCAAAAATTGCCAAATTTTTCTAATCTTAATGAAATTTCATGTAGAATATTTTGGTATAAAAAATAAATTTTTTGGTGATGTCGGTAGTTGTCGAATCGGACCGATTTGATTGAATCAGATCAATAACAAACTTCGATTGAGCCAAAATTTTGCGTACAACCTATTTTTAATGTGTTAAGAGTGGTAAAATTAAAATTGGAGTGAATTGGAGTTGGAAAGTGGGATAATTTAATTAGGGCTTTTAATAGTTAGTTATTGGGCTTAAATTAATGGGTTAGGCCCATTAGGCTTGGCCCAATTTTTGGCCCATTATGAAGAGTATTTAAGGCTTAAAAATCTATGAAATTCCAGTATTTTCCAGCCACTTCTTCTTCCTCTTCTTGGCCGAACCACTCCCTCTCCCTTTCTCTCAAAAATTTCTTCTTAATTCCCTTAAATCTTTCCCTAAATTCCAACATCCCAACTCTAATTCTACCCCTCTTGATGTGTACTTAAGCCTCCATCACTTGATTTAAGCCAAAAAAAAAAAGCAAAGAAATTCCAAGATTTAACCTTAGGTGTCTAAAGAGGTAAGTTGATTTCTTAAGAGAAAAATTATCTCTTTAGTGTTTTTAGCTAGTTTTTAATGCTTAGAATTCATTTTTGATGTCAAATTAAGCAAATAAGATAAAAAAAAAAGAGTTTGTTATGGGTATAAATTCGGCCATGGTAGGTTCACAAGGGGAAGACCAACTTGCCAAGGCTAAAGGCAAAGAAAATAAAGTCTAGGAAAGCCAAAACAAGAAAAGAAGGTTAGTGGCTAATAAATCATAACATTTTCCTTAATTTTGAATTAATTTCCTTTATGTAACTTAGGGAAAATATTGAAAAAAGGTATAAAATTGAAATTGACCTTGGAATAGTGAAATTAGACCTTGAATAAGCATATTAGGAAGCTTAAATGAATTTAAATGCTTATGTAAGGTAGACTTCCTTTGTTGGCCAAATAGGGTCCTAAAGGGAATTAATGTATATTGTGTGCATTTAAATGAAATTAAGCCATAGAATGACAATAATGGTGAAATAATGTGTTCATGAATTTTTATGAAATTTATATGAATTATTTAAATATTTTAGAGGGAAGAATTTGGTTATATTTAAGTGGAAATGTTGAGTTATTAAGAAATAATTCACTAAATAAGTAGAATATGGTGAAATAATGTAAATTAAATAGTATTTTGTGTAAAAATAAAGGAAAAGTCAATCAATGAATTTTCTGAAATAGAAAGTCATTAAGTTTGTTAAGATTAATTGAAAATAAAATGAAAAGTAAGTAAATTTTGTCCTTGGTATTAGTCAGGCAGTCAAAACCTAGCTCAGGATATAATTGGCTGGCCATAGAGACATCTGTACCGCGATGCAAATTATGGCGACTTGCTTTGCTATGGTAGAATCTCTGATCTCCATAGTATCTATCTGTTATTTATTTTGTGGAAAAATGGTCATTCAAGATCATTTCTCAGTCTGTTTGTGACCCTGTGGGGTTCACATCTCATATATCCGGTCTGAGAGTTTTTGTCGAATTTGTACTAGGGACATTATATTAAGAATGAATTAAAAGTGTGAATAGAAAGATAAAAATAAAGTTTAAAATGAAAAGGGACCTAATTGAAAGAAAATAAAAAATTTAGGAGAAAAATGGCAATTTTACCAAAATTGGTATTCAATGAGTAAATATAGTTAAGAAAAAACTATAAAGGGGTAAAATGGTAATTTGGCATCCCGACAGTGTAAAAATGAAGTTTTTATGACATAAGGACCAAAAGTGTAATTTCACGTAAAAACGGTAAAATAAGGAGTAATTGGTAAATTGTGAGTAAAGTTATAGGGTAAGAATGAAAATAAATGAATATAATGGCAATTTTATAAATATTGATTAAAAATGGCAATCTTTGGAAATAAATGAAATATTAGGGATTAAATTGAAAATTTAATTAAAGTTTAGGTGTTAAGTAAAAAGAATTGTTAATAATAGAATAAAATTGTCTTTGAAATCAAAATAAGTAAAATTTGCTTATTTGAAATTATATTAAGAGTTTATTAGCTTAATTGTTGTATAATTAGAAAAATTTGGAAAAGAAAAATATTATGATTGTTAGTCACTACTGGGCATATTTTATGCTCAGCACATAGATTTTACTGCGTGCAGGTACCGAAGAGCAGGAGTATTAATGCACATATCGAAAAAAGAGTTGTTTATTATAGGGTAGTTGATTTTGTTTTGGCATGTATATATAACTGTATGTATAGATGATGGAATTTGTAACAAGGACATGTAATAGATATGTATAAAGTTAAATATGTGATTATTAAGATGTGATGTGATGGATGTGGATAAGTTTGTTAGATTATGAAATATGAAGTTTTAGATTGAGAATATTAGTTATATTTGAATTGTTGTGCCTTGGAAAGGTTGTGTAATTATTTGTATTTTAGGGGGCTAGTCAGAATTATAGCCGTTATATTGCCAAATTTTTGTAAAATAAATAGTAACTTCGGACAGTTATAGGTCAACGATAATATAATTTAAGGATATAATAATGGAATTGGATTGGAAACAAAAGTTACTTCAATGGAAATAAGTGAAGAGTTAAATTTAGGTACAAGTGAAAAAAAAATTCCGACCAATTTACACTATTCCATTATATTTGAGTGATAAGGGTGTTACAAGAATATCATATTTATTATTTATGCTAGGCCTAGGGGTGTACATGGATTTTGATATTTTTGTACCAAACCAAAGTACCAAAGAAAAAGATTCAGAATCAAACTATACCGTTGACTTTTTTACTATAACCGAACCGAATTGTACCGTTGATTTTATTTGGAATGAATTTGGATATTTTATCTAGAACCGAACCAAGAATCATATTGAATTGTACCAAACTATTCTGATACCAAGTTGTACCGAAAGAATCGATGTTTATTAATTATTATATATAATACTAATAATTTATATATAAATACTATTTATAATTTCTATTCTATATGTATTATATAAATTTAACTTTATAATTATTTACATTATATATTTTAATATACAAAATTAAGATAATAATTAGTTAATAAATTAAACTAAATATTTTAATTATTAATAATATAAATTTAATTATTATATCTATATGAATATGAATATGTAACTAAAATAATTTGTGTTTAATTTAATTTATCTTTTATATCACTCATAACTCAACAGTTACTTAATTTTTCTTTTTTTTTTTACAAATATTTATATAGATATGTAAGCTAAGTAATTTATCAATAAGTATTTTATCAATTAATTTTATTTATTTTTAATGCCAATTAGTACTCATCTATTTTTGACACAATAACAATATGAGTATTTAAATTAAAAATGTAATTATATATAGTTATTATTTATAATGAAATTTTATCAATTAATATAAATATATATGAGTATATAATTATCTTATCAATAACTTTTTTTTTTACTTTTAGCATTATTCAACCAATAATACTCATATATTTTTGGTATTATAACTATATGAGTAATCGAGTATGTAAATTAATAATATAATTATTATATAATAAAATTTTATCAATTAATGTAATTATATGAGTATATAATTATCTTACCAATTAGTTTTATTTACTGTTAGTATCACTTAACTAAAAATCATCTATTTTTAACACAATACCTATATGAATATCCAAATTACTAATGTAACTAAAAATAGTTATTATATATAATGAAATATTACTAATTAATGTATAATATGAGTGTATAATCATTTTATCAATTAATTTCATTTATTTTTAGTGTCACTCAATTAGTATTTATATATTTTCACACAATATCTATATTAGTAACGGAGTTATAAATTAATAATGTGATTATATATAGTTATTATATGTAATAAAATTTTGTCAATTAATGAAATTATATGAGTATATTATTATCTTATCAATTAACTTCATTTACTTTTATATCATTAATGTAATTATATGAGTATATAATTATCTTATCAATTAATTTTATTTATTTGCAGTTTCATTCAAGTAGTATTAATTTATTTTTGGATCAAGGCATATATAAATATACAAATTAATAATTTAATTATATAGTTATTATATATAATAAAAGTTAAGTTATATATTTAAAAATGATAAAAGAGAAAAAATAAAATTTTAGAGGGAATTAAAAATTAAATAAAAAGTTTTTTAACAGGGAATATTTTTTATTTTGGGTTTTTAGAGGGAGTTAAAAATAGAATTTAAGTATTTAATAATTTTTAAAATATTAAAAATAAAATTATTTGAGAATAATAAGTTTAAGTTTCTCTTCCTTCAATCTTTCCTCCTCTCCGCCTTCACCATGCTCTCCCTTGCTCCATCTCTCACCACCGCCTCTTACCTGAGTAGGAGAAATTAATTTTTAAAGTTACAACTACTTTGAATTGACTGACAGAAGAATATAAAAAAATGAAAGAGGTTAATGTTAATCAAATTGTAGCCTTACCACCAAATTCTGATGAAATTGATGATAATGTTGATGCGTGATTTTTGAAAAATAACGATAAGGAGCAAGTTGCATCTCAAAGAGATTTTGATGCTTATTTGACTAATAAATTTTTAAAAAAATTTCCCAATTTTAATATTTTGAGTTGATGGAAGATAAAATGAGTCAAATTATCTAATTCTGATTAAGGTTACTAGAGATATTTTGATTGTTCAATGCTCGACTGTAGTTTTTAAATCAACTTTTAGCATTGAAGAAAAGATTTTATACAAGTTTAGAAGTTTTTTTAACTCTGATTACAGCTGAGGTTCTCATTTATTACCAAAATTGGTTGAGATTGGCCTCACTTTTGATTTCAGAGGCATCAACTGAAAATTTGAAAAGTTTGAATCAGATAATTATTATATTCTTGTAAAGTTTTAAATTTTGTATTTAATGTTTATATTTTTTTTTGTAATCTAATTATTTAAAATATGTGTTATTTTTTTTTAAATATTACTCAAAATTCTGAAATCAGTGTTAGCATAATATAGAGAAAGATTTTCGAATGTTAATTTTTAATTAATGTACTTTCACTTAAACTTTAATTATACTTATTGGAGATATTTTAATTGAATTGTATTTATTATTTTGTTAATTTATTTTACAAAATTTCAAAAAAAAAAATAAATTATTCGAAGTATCGAATTGTATTGTACCGTATTATTTAGTACCGAAAGAATCAAAGAACCTTATTGAATTGTCCCGAATTTTCAAAACAATAATAATACTTAATTTTTAAAATATCCAAAATTTCAAGATACTATAAAAATTTATAAATTTTCGAATTGTACCATACTATGTATACCTCTACCTGATCCTAACACTTGAGGCCCAAAACCCAATTGAATATGGGTCCATTCCATGATCCATTCGGATGATTATGGACACGACTCAAACATGCACAAATATTTTGATCGGACTATACGATCGCGCTCTAGTTACATCCAAGGTCCAACCAATAGTCATTCTTGATTGACCTTAACCCACTATCAACAAATCTAATCTTCCTACAAGCGTATCTAATTTTGATTTTGAAATTATTAGTATTGTCATGATTAGTACTTGGTTAGAGTTACTTTAACATGAAACTTGAAAACTAAGTTACTTTAACATGAAACTTGAAAACTATATATACTCTTTCAATGCCACAGGTAAGAGATTTTTGGGCAATTAAAAAATAAATATTGTCTCGTCTTCTTCACTTACTTAAGTTTTGATGTACTAATCTCCTGTTGACTAAGAGTAAGCCACCTTTGCTTTGCAGATATTGCTCACCAATCGATTTGCTTTATCCTCCTCCTGTTTCTTTGATATTCCCGGAACCATCATTAATACTATTAATTATTAATGCATATGACGTACTCCCATTTTGGATATATTGATTTAAGCAAATGTCAAAGCCAATGTACTTAGCAATTATACAACCATCCACTCGAGAAGGAAAGTTTCTAGTGGACGAGAATTTTTCTTATTCGAACTTGAGAACCCTAATTTCCCAACTAATTGAAAAATGTTAACAAGAATATTCTTTGTCCATGGAATTAAGGACCACCGTCGTTAATGGGTGACAAAACATGTGACCCCATAACAGTATACACATATATCATCATCATCTATAAAGCATATATTGCTTTGTCACTGTAAGTTAATTTCATAATACATTTATAGATTATTTATAAAAGAAAGATATAACCCAAAAATGAAATGAATGAAGAGAAAGATGGGTTCATTCGAAAAGCTAATATCCTTTTAGCTTTCTCTTCATACCTTTAAAAAGTTCATAAATTGTCAGAGAAATATGCCTTTTCAGGAGATGGTGGATATGTGTGATCTTCTGCTAAAGTAAGAAAAGAGGGATTTGGACAAATCCTGTAAGATTCGAAACATGGGGTCCGGATTCATTATATGTGAAAATACAGCGGCCTGCTCTTATTGTATTGAAATTGAATTTAGTATTCTTAACATTGATTTTAGTTTCCATTATTATCACTTTGGAGTTTTGACATTGTCTTTTTTTGATTGATAAGATGTTAAGAATAGAATATCATGTACCTCAAATATTTTCCACGATCGACAACCGAGTACCATGTTTGAGTTTCAGACTTTATTGTTTCTTCTGCTTCAAAATTCTTAGAAAATATTACATAAAAAATTGTTGATACAGCTTGGCTTGTTAATTAAACAATACGTTTGACCATATAAAAACGATCCCTATTATTAGAGCTTTAAATTTTGATCCGAATTGGTCCGAACTTGACTTTGATCCAAAAAAATACATGATCCAATTGATCAGAATTTGAGTTAACATTTTTTTTAGAATTGATTAGGTATATAGAGTGCTTTGCTCACATAAATATTTAGGTTTTTTTTTTAAGTTTGACTTTGAGAATACATTTTTAATTGGTGCAAGTCACATTATTTGTTTTTAAATTTTAAGAGTTTTTTTTTAAATCACTTTTATTATTTAGTGTATTCGGACAAATTAATTAATATAAAATGATATTTTTATTAAATTTTTTTATAATACATATCTATAATATTTTAATAAGAAAATTATATATTTTTTAATACTAAGCCACTTGTTAGAATTTTTATAAGTTTTTTAAAATTTAAAAATATATTGATATTTAAGAAAAAATAATATGAAGTTAAAAATTTAAGTCAATTATTTGAGAATCGGTTAGAAAAATGATGTAAATTTGATTCTATTTGATCTGGAACATGAAGTGATCGGATGAGACCCATTTGACCTAGTGGCGACGCCACTTGAAAGGAAAGGGGGGCAATTGCGCCCCTTAATTTTTGAAAAAAAAAATTATACATATATATATATATATATATATATATATATATATTAAATAGACCATCTTGTCCCCTTTAAAATTTTATTTTTATCCATTTATCCTTAACTTGTTTTTTAAATTTTTAATCAATCAATTCTTTAGTATTCTCACTTTTATTGAAACAAAAAATACAAAATTTTATTCTTATCTTTTCAAATTTTTAAAGAAAAATCAGATAAATTTGAAAAGAAACTAAGCACTATTGCAAAAATTTATCTTTAATTTAAGATTGGTAATTTTATTTTATAATTTTTTTTTTTTACTTGTATATCTCTTAAAGGTTAGTAATTTAGCTTTTATAATTTTAAATTTTTGCTTAAAATATATTCTTCTTGATTGATGATTTCGTTGCTTAAAACCTGTTCTTCTTGATTCCATTCTAATTTCTTATGCTCTTAACTGTTTAATAATGGATTGATTATAGTTATGCTAGTTTAAAATTTCAAGTGTGTAGCAGAAGTTTTATTTTTCCTTTGTGTTTGAGGCTCCATTCCTTTGTTTTTGATAGTACTTTCGATTTTAGTTTCATTGTGTTGTTGTATATGTACAATTTATTTATTAGTCAAGTGTTTTTCATTTGTTTAGTTAGTTTTGTTGTTTTGGTATAAACAGTTATCTGTTTTATTAGTTTTGTTAGTTTTAGTGTAAACAACTTGCTATTTTATCATAAAAAGGTAAGTTGTATTTTTCTTTTAGATATATGAAAAACGATAACAAGTTATTTACACTAAAACAACAGAGCTAACAAAACTAATAAAACAGTTAGTTGTTTATACTAAAACAACAAAGCTAACAAAACTAACTAAACAAATGAAAAACATGTGACTAATAAGTAAACTGTATAGTATCAATAGTTGCTTTTTTGGCTTCATTAGGTTGTATAAATAATACATATTTTGTGCCATACATAATATTTTATGGTCATGACTTTTTCCATAATACTTTATGGTCATCTTTTAATATGGACATTTTTGCTTGATTTTTAGTTTTGTCGTCAATGAATCTTCCTTTAAAAATATTCTAACAATTGGGTTGGGACTTGTTTTATAATTTTATTCATAGGCCTGACTGTTTTTGATTTTTTTACTCCCCTTGATTATAAATCCTGACTTCACCACTGGGTTGAGACTTGTTTTATAGTTTTGTTCATAGGTCTGGCTATTTTTGATTTTTTTGCCCCCCTTGATTACAAATCCTGGCTTCGTCACTGATTTGACCTATCTTACATTATTTTATACTTTTGAAACAAAATTAGTGAGAGGTGAAATTGAAGGAAATGAAAAAGAAATTAAACATGATTCCTGGAGCGGGGTTAACTCTATGTTAGATTGTGGTTGAATTTAAATGAATAAAATAAATAATAATTTTAATAGTAATAGAATTGCATGTTAGGTTTCAACTAAAGAACCCTATATTAGTGACGGCTTTTTTTTTTTTTTTCTTGTGGATACACATCTTATACTAAGGGAAAGTTGTCTGCGTGTTTATAAGTTTGGAGAAAATGAGAAGATACAAAAATTACATGGACTAGAGCTCGCAATTTTTTATCCGATCCAAATATTCGACTAGAATTTGTTTGAAAAAAGTTATTTAAATTTGAATTCGAAATAAATTCGAATGACTCGATAAATTTTAAATCGAACTCAATCCAACTCAAAACATGAAAAATCCATTTGAAAATATCTAAAATCTGATATAAATTTGTGATTCGAATTTTTTAATTAAATTTTATTTTGTCATGTTTTTATTAATAATTTTATTCCCATTTTTTTATAAAACTTAAATTTAATCGAAAGAAACAAAACATGTAATTTTTTAGATTAATTTTAAGCTATAAAAGATAAAAAGAAGAGATAATTTTATTCTTTGCATATTTCTTCTTCTTCTTTTTTTTTTTTAAATTTGCTTTATACCCTAATTCATCATTATTTAGGTGCTCGTAACTCATCCATCATCTTATACCGTTGCACTGTTTAGTTGTATTCTATCGATTCGGGGCGACTAAAACAAATGAAAAAATGGTTAACAGAAAAATCAGTTCAAAACGACATCGATTTTTTTGGTTAACTATAACCGAATGCCAATTCAGTTAATTCAGTCATGGCTTTTAATTTTTATATTTTTGATTTTTTATAATTTGGATTTTTGGATTCCGGTTAATCGTTACTTCACACACACACATACATATATATATACTTTAAAAAATTTTCTTTTTTTATTTCTCTCTAAAACTTATGTAAAATAATACTTTAAAGTATATTTAAATTATATTTTTATTTTTATACCTTAATTTTTTATATTTTTCTACAAAATTTATATTATGTCATTTTATTTTATAGTAATAATTATATATTATAACCAATTAACTTTTATATATATTATTTTTATCATATATAATAGCATTTAATTACATTTTCTTATATTTTAGAGTTTATGTCTTAACATTTAATATTATCCAAAATTTTATTTGATTTAGTATCAAATATATTAATTTCAAAAAAATATTAAATCTATTTTATAATATTATGTATTAATTTGTTGAACATGAGTTTTAGCTACCTAGTAAATTATGTTTGTTTTGTAATTTTTATTTTAAATTACTTTACAAATTTGAAATTGAATTGAAATTTGTCCAATTTTTTATATAATTTTATGTTATAAATTTTAATAATTAACTGAAAAATATTAGTTAACCAAATCGAAATCGATAGACTGGTTAATTGAATATAATAGACTGGTCAATAGTTAATAATTTTTAAAAATCGATGTTAATAGCTTGATTAATTTTTTTTTTTTATCTTGAAAGACTTTGTGATACGCCCACAACTTACGAGATGATAAATTGGTCCCGATATAATAGAAATAATATTAGAAAAGGAAATAATTTATATGCAATTAGTTCCATATTAGTTTTTCCCATAATTAAGGAATTTATCATTTATGTGTGTATTAATATGGGCAGTTATATATTAATTTCGTAACTGTCATATTTATTATTTCCTTATTAATATTGTAACTGCCAATTTAATTCATCATTATTAAGAAAATCAGGTATTCCTTAATTGAAGCCCTATATAAGGGCTCAATTTCTTCATTTGGAAGAGAGGAGAATATTAGATATACCGAAACTCTGTCGGTTTGTCTTCTTGCATATTTTCTTTGTCTAAAGAGGTTTTTAGTTCGTGGATCTATACTTTTATCCCGTAGTTCGTGACACATGAGTGATATGTTTTGCCAGTAACGTGAAACAATCGATTTCTGCTTCCGCTTCAATGATCTACGCTTTGAGAGGTATTTATGTTTACTTCTCGCAATATATCATAATATATATTTCTTTCGTACCTATAAGCCGGTTGACTGATCCATACTCACTCCTACTATCGACATTTTACTCATCAAATCATAATATTTCAAATTTGAGATATGGTGTAATGCACCAAAAATTATAACCATGTAAATAATATATTTCAAGCCATACGTGAATAGTATTTTTCGAGATAAATAGTGTCATCGGAAACATAAATATTATTTTTTTAGGTTATAAATAATTTCATTGCATACAAATCTAAAAATTAAATTTAAATCGAAAACAAATTTATTTGAAATATTAAAAACAGAAATTAAAATTCAGATCACGAATTTAAAATACAAATCCGTAAAGACAAATGATAATCATCATTTCTTTGCCATACTCCATCTCCACTACCGCCCACCGTTACCTCGGCCATCACAATCACCATTGAAAATCCTATTGCTCTTACCAGCCTCCGTTTTCTTCCCACATATCATCATCAAAAATCCACGGGACCATATGCTGCATTATCCACATTTTTGGTAATATTAACTATTTTTTCTTTATTCTGCATAATTTTTTTAAATTTATATAATCGATTAATTTAAAATTAAATACTGTCGAATTTATAATTAAAAAAGATATTAAAAGAATTCAAATTTCTTAACTCAAACCAACAATCATTAATATCATTTTTTAAGAGAAATTTAATTTCTAATTTGAAATAACCAATTTGAAAAAAAAGAAAAAAGAACGCTTTTAATTAATTTTATCATTGAATTCGTTTAGAAATGATTTTATAAGAGCGAAATTACTAATTTTTAACTCAAATAAATCTTGTAAATTATAAATGTCCACAGCCTTGAGATATATATTTAGAAAATCTTTTACCTAAATCAAAACCGTGAATTTTTTATGAATCAAACTAACAATGATACATGTAACAATTTATTTTCCATTTCCTTTGTTGCATAATTTTATTTGAATCCAAAAGCAATTAAAATTAACTGTAATTTAAGTGATTAAGAGTCTTACTATATATATATATATATATATATATATATATATCTTAGTGATGTATAAATCTCACCCTTTGCAAAGATGCATTATCAAAGAAACAATTATTCTTCAAGAGGAACTCAAAACTCAGATGCAACCAAAAAATATATTAAAATCTCAAAAACCATTCAATTTATCAGAATAACTGTATATATCACATATAAGAAAGAAACAACCAAACCCAAATCATTTATAAAAATGTACACAAGATAATTAACCAAACCCTAAATTTAATTAATTTGAGGACTCTCTCTCTCTCTCTATGTAGCTAGCTAGCATTTCTCCTCGTTACCAACATTCTCCATCTGCAAATCAGTAGATTTATTGTCTCTAGGCTTGTACCAATAAGCACAAACAAGATAAATTACAAAATTAATAACACCAAGAACAGCAAGAAGTCCATAGAAAAGATCAAGCCTTCCATGGTTTATTTTGTCAGCTAACCATCCCCGGCCACCACTGCTGCCACCTGTAACCTTCTTCACAACCATGACTAAGAAGCTACTCACAAAGAAACCCAGAGATAGAGTAGTAAGGAAAAGGCCAGTGCTCATGGTTTTCATTCCTTTAGGTGATTGAGTTATGAAGAAATCAAGTTGGCCTGTGTATATGAAGGCTTCACCAGAACCCACCAAGAAGAATTGTGGTATTAATAGGAACACCGTTAAGGGCAGAGTTGAAGTATTCTCTCCCACTGATTTTGCTACTGATAAACGTTTTCTTTCTACAAGTGCTGCTGCTGCCATTCCTAGAGTTGATAAAACCAGCCCTATGCTTATCCTTTGTAGGTGTGTGAAACCTGCAGTGGGATGGAATATTATATTAGAATATTTTTTATTATTTTATTTTATTTTTGCAAAATATATGAATGCTTAATAACAAACCACCAGGATTTGGCCTTTGATTGTAATTAAATAATGATAATTAAAACTTGGGTGGATTTAAATTGTGTTATTTTGAATTTCAAGTGGGTCTAGAAAATGATAATTTCATGTTGCCCTAATGATCATAAAGAAATAATTCTTTAGCTGCCACTAATAAAGATCAAAAGCAAAAAGTAAATAAAATATAAAATGATGTTTGTCTGAAAGTAAAAGAAAGATTTAATGGTGAATATATATATATATATATATATAGAGAGAGAGAGAGAGAGAGAGAGAGAGAGAGAGAGAGAGAGAGAGAGAATGAATACCTGGTTTTCCTTTCCATTTCTTCCAAAAGGGCATGACAAGACGATCATAGACACCAATGGTAATTAAAATGGCAGCCACAAAGAAAACGGTGAGGGAGCCAGCTGGAATCTGAAAGCTTCCAATAGATCTTTCCATGGTGGATGCTTGTTCAACTGAGAATGTGATCATTTGCGCATATGTGGTCCAAAATATTATTGTTGTTGCCCAAATTGGTAAAATGCTTGCCATCATTTTCGTTTCCTCTACTCTTGTCACTGTGCATAACTTCCATGGATTTGGACCTGAACTTTCATTCTCAAAATCTTCCTCTTTAACTATGGCAGCCTTATCCAAGAGACTGTATATATCATTTCAAAAAAAAACTTATTGAGTTTGTGAAATTGTGAAAGAAAGTCAGAAAGGTATTTACTGAAATTACCTAAACTTATCAGTATGAAGAATTCTTGAAGTGTGTGGGGTATTCTCATACAATAGGGTAACATCATGAGGCAAGTCCATCTTCCTCTTCCTATAAGCAGCTACAAGTACTTGGAAAATGTGAACAATAGGGCTGCCCATGCTCTTCTTGTACCTGTATCTTTTAGTTCCAGAAAAGAATATCAGCACTGCTATAAACATCGACACACAGCAAATCCCATAAGCCCAGCTGCGACCAATTTCATCCTGAATGTACACAAGCACTGTCACTGCCAGCAAAGTTCCAATGCTAATGAAGAAAAAGAATCTGTGGAAGAAATAGGCCATCTGGGTTTTCTCTTTTCGTCTTTCTCATCGAATTGATCGGTTCCAAATCCTGAAACACTTGATTTCAGGCCCCCAGTCCCTAATGCAATTATGTATAAGGCCATATACAAAATTCCCATTTGAAATCCGTTTCCTTGTTGGCATGAATTTGCAGTGTGACATTGGGGTGGCCTTAGCTGTTGTAGCTTAGTTACCAGAGAGAGCATTCCAGTTCCCTGAAATTAGTTTAGCCACAATTAAAACTCTTATTATTTCCCTTAAACGTGGATATATATATATATATATATATATATATATATATACACACACACACACACTCGCGCGCGCGCGAGATGAATATAACACTTACTAGTGTTTGTATGAGGGCAAAGATTGCAATAGTCTTGTATCTGCCTAGGAAGGAATCAGCAAGAAATCCTCCAAGCAAACACAACATAAAGCTTGTGCCCATAAAATCAGTCACTATATTAGCTGAAGTTGCACTAGGAAGATGCATTGTTCCAATCAAATACGTCACCAGGTTAACTCCTATTCCCATTGTTGACAGCCTTTCATTAATTTCAATCCCTGAAAAAAATATTATTAGTTGACCGTTTTTAATTATTTACCAAGCAATTAGCTAGTGGTAGTTTTGATACTAAGGATCAGCAAATAGAGTTTTTTTTTTTTTTTTTCCATAAGGTGGAGTCGGTATAAGAGGACAAAAGTATACATATAGGAATGGTGAAAAGAATAAAAAAAAAAAAAAAGATTGCAAACTAGGAATATATACAGTCCATTTCTTGAATTCCATTATCAGTCACATGGAGTTCTGACCCGAAAAGGGACACGGGTTTTATCATAATGAGAAAAGGGAAAGAGACTTGAGTTTTTTTTGTGGGTTCCCACTTTGTTTTGTCTGCTTTCTGGCCTTGATCTTCTCCTTTCCTTTCCAACCCAAAACAGTTAAAAGGTTGAACCAATCAAACTATAACAATTATGTATTTGTGTTGCCTAACGTTGCCTAAAACTTTGGACTCAACTTCAACAGACCTTGACATCTGTTACTGTTTAAATAGTGCTATTTAATTATTAAAGATAAAGACCTTGCGTTTTTTAATTGCTAATTCTTTATTAATGGAAACCTTTTTTCTCTTTTGGTTTAATTAATTAATTAAACACTTAACTGTTAAACCCTAAAATATCCCAAATCAGCATTAATCTTCCCCTTCTAAACTTTTGCATGTAACCCTTTTCATGGCCATTTATCATACCCTGTTAACATTCAAATCTGCTAATTTTGAAGGTTGAAGTTACTAGATATAGATCAAAGCTTACTACAAAGAAAATCAAGAAAAACAAACCAAGAACAAGAGCAGCTGGCACCCAACCACCAGTTTTAGATCTGTCAGCTGGGAAACCTTTATAGTCCACAGCATCAGCAACAGCCCAACTCATCTTCCCATCCTAATATAGATACGTAAATTAGTTGAAACAAGTCTTAATTAGAAGACAGAGAAGGAAAGGAAATGTTGGAATAGTTTTAGTATGTATAGCATACTAACCATTGTTCGAAGTTTGAACAAGAAAAAGAAAGCTAGCAAGTAAGAAAATATTAATTCTTGAACTCAAAGACCATGTAAAAGTTTATGAATGGGTTCCCCTTTTTATAGGCCAAGAATGAAGGAAATGTTGAACTGAAAAGTGATCCTCCACTAAGGAAATTGATCAGAGTGACCACTACTGCTTATTTGATAATGGTAGGGATTAGAGTTGGAAGGTTCTGGGACTGAATAATGTTTTTGTTTTGGGTAACTATATAAAGATATTTGTGGGTAAATTAAATAAATAAAGGTGATGTTGATTGAGGAAGGCAAAATAGGAAGAGTGAATACGAAAATTAATGGGAATCTTGAATGAACACGCAACAAAGGCAACATAACGCCATTAGTTTCGTTATCACATTGTTTCTTTTTTTTCTTTTTGTGGTATACTGGCTTGCGAATGTTGTGAACCACACTGCTATAGCTAGCCAGCCCATTTTAGTGCTTTTGCTGCCCCACCATGCAAAAATTTAAAAACCTTTTGTCCTACCGTGTTGGATTATAAATAAAATTGCATCTATCATATCAATTCAATAATATTAAGAGTTTGTACATAATACTGATCTAAACGCTATACTTACCATGCGTCAATACTTTAATTTAGAATATCCAAATTGAACTCCTTTTCTTTGATTTATCTCCAAGAGAAAGACTAATTGTAATTACAATTCCAAGTGTCACAAAAAAAAATCAAACATGAGACATCCTGTACTTTTAATCGAAACCTTACTATCAGATTAATTGCTCGTGATTATCTTCTATACTATTTTTGCGACGTTATAAACCTGACAATTTCTCATATCAGGTGGTCAAATTATATTGGTATATTTAGACAAGTTATTATAAAAAATTAGAGAAAGTAAAAGCAAAATATAACATAGAGAAGCTATTTAACTCTCTCATTTCAATTTAGAGACTTTATGTTGTGGTAAATCTATAAAATCTTCATTTTAAATCCCACTCAGTGCCACTAATTATAAAATTAGTAGTTGCATTATTTTTCTTGTATTTTTGTTTTATTTTATTTTTATACAGAAATCGTTCAAGGAATATAATAAGATCTAATAATTGTAGTGAAATTAACTACATATAGAATAATGTAAGTCATTTTAAAGAAATAATAAACCCATAATCATCAAGTATAACTCTCCAAACCTAGTACAAACTTTACATTATAAAAGAAATTTTTTAATTAGTAGTTGCATTATTGCTTTGAGACTAACATTATTTGAGGAGATATATCCAAAATTAGCCAGAGCATCATCAGATTGTTGAGTGCTTGTTGGCATGAAAAAAAAAAACTTATTATATTATTGCTTTAGAACAAATGAAAAAGGAAAAGGGGTTGGATTTTTTCACTACAGTGTGGCAGTTCTTTCATACTTTTTGAACTGCCAGTTTTCATGGGAAAAAAAAGAAAAAATTGAAAAAGGGTATCGTTGGAGGCAAAAGTCACAGTTGCTGGGGCAATGCAATCTGCAAAATCATGATATTACCATGGGATTGGTTAGATAGGTTTTAATCGATTTTGGAAGGTAAGATATTTATAGTCTCCAATAAACTGAGGAAAATCGTGTATTAAAGGATCATACCAAGTTGTTCAGTATCCTACATCGACTGACATGTATATATATTAATTCAAAGATGGAAAATATTGCATCATTTGCAATGTATCTCAACGATGTTTTATTATACTTAGTAGCCATAATATATGGTCTCGGTTGACCATTTCTATCCCATGAAACGTTAAATACCTGCTCTTTTTTTATTTTTTATTTTTTTCGTTATATACCTGAAAATGTTTAGTATTTTTTTTTCAATTTTTTTTTATTATTTATTTGGATGGTACGTCTGTGGGGCGTAATTTAGTTTATATATATATATAGAGAGAGAGTAATCAGGCTTTATAATTTGAGATTCACACTATTTAACACATATCATCAAGATTGTGAAAAGGCAATAGAAAAAGTAATACTTCGCATTACTTTTTTATCTTATAATTGCATTATGAAAACTTTTTAAGTGCAGCGGCATTCATTTGTGTAATCGAAATTATGAATTTTTTTTAGTTAAATTGTAACTTTAGTCATAAATTCTTTTAAGATTTTAAAATATTTAATGTCATATATTATGGACAGCAAAAAAAATTGCTTGTAATTATATATATATATATAGTCATTAATTTGGTATATATAGACCTATTAATTGTGAAGAATTGACTAATCCGAGTGGTAAAAATTCGCATCCCTTTTAGGTAAAATATCAGGTTTAATTTTTGCATTGTGTATGAAATATAAACCATTGACATTGATAATGCTGCTATTAATTATATTAGACCAATTCTAAATTAATCAGTTTCGTGCGTTTAAAAAAGTCGGATTGAATATTAGGGATCATAGAAAAAAATTGTGAAGAATTGAATCCTCTTATAAAGAAACTATTTTACAACTCTAACCGAACAGATAACGTAATGGAATCTAACATAATCATTTATATCTTGTAACATTAAGATTTCAAAAGATATTTAACCACTCAAAAGGTTCATCGACAAATCTATAAAGTGTATATATGTAAGCCGAATTTCATCATAGTAAAAATTTCTGTCTTATTAGTGAAAATAAGAACTTTTAGCGGATCAATCAGATTAAATCTTGTATTTTTCTCTCTTTTTCTTTTTAACATGCAATTTTATGTAGAATTTTTTTTTGTCATAATTAATATTGATAACGATATATAGATGCGCAAAGAAGCCATATAAAAATGTCAATTCTATTGTAATTGTATGCTTGCTTGTCTAGCTTTGATACATGCCTTCATTAATTTACTTAACCAATAATTTACAAATAATATCGATAACGATATATAGATGCGCAAAGAAGCAGGATTTTTTTTTTTGGTGTGAAAATTGAAAATAATTAGAAAAGGGGGGTAATGATAAAAATATTTAGACTTTTAAGGTGTCAAAAATTAGCAACCCTGTATGCCGTTTTCTGACATATCCCTCCCAACAAATTTTAGTTAAAAATTGCACAAAAAACGGCAAAGTATAGTGCCGTTTTTCATACATGGAAAAACGACGTCGTTCCGATATGAGTAACCGACATCGTTTCGAAGCTGGAAGACACGACAAATTTGATGAAATCAGGTGGGGCACACATGTCAGAAAACGGCACTGATTTTGTACAAAATTTTTCTAAAAAAAAGATTGTCCCCTGCACTATATATATATAGTTGTTTATTGTTTATTTAATAGTACATTCAAAATTGTATTACACTAGTTGTAATTTTGTTGAAAACTTTATAGAAGATTAAAAAAAGGTAATTTATTTGAGTATAATTTAATTAAATTTTATTAATCACATCTTAATTGTTTATTTAATTTACTAGTAATTTTATTTTCATTGTTATTATTGTAGGTTCTATAAAGCTTATAGAATATAGTTTTGTCAATATTTAAAAAGGTAAGTTATTGTTATTTTATTTATTTTTAGATAATTAATATAATTAAGATAAATATATTAAGCCATAAAATTAAGATAATTAATTCTTATATGTCATTTTATGGTTTATTGTAATAAATTATAATCGTCATTATTTATGAATAAATTAGTGGTTTGAATTTAATTCTATTATATTTATTTTATATTGTCATGCTTTGATATTTATAAAATCATGAAAGTAATTAAATATGTAAAATTTATTGATTATAGTCAACATATATAATATTATATAAAAAATTAAAATATATATATATATATATATATATATATATATATATATCACTACAAAAAAAACTGTAAATTAGCTTAATGAGCTTATGATAAACTAATTGCCAGGTAAGATTTTGAGGATGATTCTATGGGAAGATGGGAAGGCAGCATCTTTGCTTGCTCATTACTGTAGCATCATTACTAGTCTGGTGAGTAAATGATGTTAGTCGTTTTGAGTGTATAGGTACTGGTGTAAGAAATTGATTTGTCATGTTTTATTTCACCAGTAAGCTGAACCAGAATTATTTCATAATGGCTGCAGGAGTTTTCACCAAAGGTTAGTTACTGATATGTTTCTCTTCTGAACTTCCTATAAGTCAGCTATGTGTGTGTGCATGAGCCAGTATTCGTCTCTATTTTGTGCTTATCCCAGACAAAACACTTGATTAGGAGAGGGGAAATTTGAGTTTGCTAGTAATTGGACACAACCTGATGCTTAAATTACTAAGTTCTGAAATGAAGTCTACAGCTGAAGCAAATGATGGAATGGAAAACTATGATTGCTTATGTGGCTTACTCTGGTTTTTAGCTTTTTGTTAGATTGGATTTTCTACCAAATGGAGTCTACAGCTGAAGCAGAGCATGCTGCATTTGAGGAAACTAGCTTCTAAACCTGCCTGATGAAAAAGGAATTTAAGTTTTCTGTAAAGAGTAAGAACATACTTTTTATTATATAATTGTAATTTATTATTTTGTATTTAATTACTATATAATTGAAATTTATTGTAATTTAAATATTAGAAAAATTTTTGAAACTTAATATAATTTCATAACTGCAAACTTTATGAGATTACAGTTTTGGTATTTGCAATCTATTAGACTTTTTAAAATGATATATGTAGTCCATTTTTATTACCCTTTAAGTCTGCTCAACAATTAAACTAGTAGGGATGGAAGTAATTTTGAAACAAGCTATTTTTAATTATTTATTCTATTTTCTGTTCACAGGTTCACCCATGTTCATAGGTTCACAAAACTACGCCCAAATTATCCCTTCTTCTTCTTCAGATCTTGCCCCCGTCTTTTGCCAAATTATTCTGGTTCAGGTAAAAACCTTCATTTAACAGACTTAGTCCTATCATCTTCTACATTTTTGCTTATTGTTCTACCTTTACTGTATTTTGAAATTTGTTTCATATATATATACATACTTATATAGTTGCATTTGAAATCAATAGCTTTGCTTATCTGTGTTAGCCATTGAATATTGTTTATGAAAAGCTTATAACAAGTGTTAAATCTTCAAAGGATGTAAAACATATATGTTGATATAGCTTTATCACATGGAGGATTAGGCTGTTGCTTTAAAATTGAGTCTGTTGCTGTTATTTTAAAAATAAATTGTGTTAGTTTTAGAATCTAAATTTTTAAGATGAATAATTGGTATATATAATAAGGACTTCTTGATAAAGCTCTCATTAATGTGTTTAGATTTCCTTACATAATTCAATTTAGATTACCGCTAAGGAAATCACGTAGCTGATTAAGTTTTTTGATTTTAATATGTGCTATTTTGACGTGTTTAATGTATTATAAATTATTTGATGCTATTTCCATGGGTTACTTAGATATATGAAGAGACAGCTTTGCATTTATTTGAAAGATATTATATTGATAAGTGAAAATTGGGTAAATGAAATAAATATAAATTTATTGTAAAAGTATTGTAATGTAGTTGTATGTTAGTTAAAAATCTAAATTGATAAAGAAAAAGGTTGTTTGCATGCTGGGAATTCAAGGAATTTAATATGAGATCATGTAATGTTATGGGATAAATAGGTAGGGGCTGGAAATAACTTTTGCTTGAATTCAGACCCATCCTGTACTTGTTGAGGTTGATCAGGTTTGATTTCTTCTCTTAATTGATGAATTAGTGTACTTATTTTACTTATTGATGAATTCAGACCCATAAAAGAGATGTAGCTGTTTGTCAAGCTATCCCTCAGCCAAACCTTTCCCTCTCCCTCTGTTTTACGGTATTCCATGCTCAATTGTCATTGACAATGAATTTTGTTGTTCTTATTAGATATTGGTTGCTATTCCAAGCTCAATTGCATGTGGTTTTTTCTAGCATGGGTGCTTTTGTTTTTATTGTGGTTATAATGTTCTTTTTCTTGGTTCGTCTTTTGAAGTGAGTTTTTTGCGATTTTGGTGGTTTTAACCATCTAAACTACATTCAATCTCCTGATAACCCTGCTGTCACTGTAAAACCGACTCTGATATATTAATAACAGCACTATGATTTAGGTAGTTTTGTAACTTTGAAGACTAAACATGTTTACCTTAAGCAACACTATGATCACCCATACTTACCTTCCATAATCTGCTTTATTAGATGCTTCTACCTTAATTATTCTTTTTTCTTTCTTTTTGGTTTGCATGTTATAAGTAAGTTTTTTGTTCATTTATTTAATTAAATCAATGGTGTGAATTATGACAATTGAAGCACCAAACTTTTTGTTTAGTGTTTACCTTGCAAGAGTGTCCCCTGTTCTTGAAACTTGGCGTAGAACTTGATTCTGAGCAATAGGAACTTTGCAGATTGATAAGTTGATTCTGTACCCCATATCTATTCTTTTTGCATCCTGCTCTTGCCCCACTATAGAAGGTTACAAGACAAAAGCTAATTTTGCTGTTTGCTTGTGGAATTTGTAGAAAGCTTGTTCTAAAAAGTATAGTTAGTTTATTACAGAAGAGGTAGGTTGATTTTTAGGCTATAAAAACCTCTTTTTCTCGTCCACTTTTACACATAGTGGCTTTTGCTGAATTTTTTTTACTTGGTATCTATTCCTCTGCTTTATGGGTGTCTCTCTTTCACTTATGCATCAATGTTTAGTACATTAATTGCTTTAATATGTTAGATTTTCCTTTTCAATTACTATCATTGTTCGCTTTCAAATCCTATCTGCTAATTCATTACTTTTCTTTTCACTATTTTTCAAGGCAATCTGGACTTTGCAGTAGCTGATCTTCAACACACCAGCTATAGAGTTCATTAACCTCCACAACAACTCTGTTATGTTCTAAGAGTTGTAAACCCTTCCCCTACAATCCCTGCTAGTTCTGCCTTTGCAGCTTGGATTAGTTTGTTAGTGAAGTTATATTTAGCTTGGATTAGTTTTTTTAAGTACTTTTAGGATACTATACAATTTAATGTATAATTTAATTGTACTTTTGTTGTATTATATTTTTTTAAGCAATAATATCGAAGAATTGTTGTTTTTATAAATTAAAATTTGGATGTTATAATAAAAATAATAATAAAAAAAGAAATAATAATAATAATAATAATAATAATATAAATAGCGACGGTTTTGCACTTTAGCGACGATTTGAACTTTAGCAACGCAATTATTAGTCGCTAAAACTATGTTAATTCAGTAAGTAAAACATTAGCGACGAAATTATATTACGCCAAAACTGTCACAAAAATAATCGAATTCTTAGCGACTAGAATAGCGACCGAATACTGCGTCGCTAATATTTTATTACAGTATTCAGGACTGATTTAGGGATTACTTAGCGACGGAAGGAAGCCATCGCTACTATAGCGGCTGTTTCCTATTTCAGTCGCAATTTGCCAGCGACTAAGCATCGTTTCGTCGCTAAAATTAATTAGTGAATAAAATTTGTATAGTGCAGGACACGGTTTTTAAAAAAAAAAATTGTACAAAAAAAGGCAATTTTTAGTGTCGTTTTTTGACCTGTGGACCCACCTCATTTCTTCAAATCTATCGTGTCTCCCAGCTTCGAAACGTGCCATTTTCTCATATCGGAACAACGTTATTTTGCCAAGCATGGAAAATGGCACTACATTTTGCCATTATCTGTACAATTTTTAACCAAAATTTATTGAGCCCCACATTTCAAAAAAGGCACACAGGCTTGCTATTTTCTAACACCTTAAAAGTTTAAATATTTTTACTATTACTCCACTTTTCTAATTATTTTCAATTTTCATACTGAAAAAAAAATCCCCACAGAAGCCACATAAAAATGTCAATTCTATTGTAATTGTATGCTTGCTTGTCTAGCTTTGATACATGCCTTCATTAATTGACTTAACCAATAATTTACAAATAATATATGAGTAAGTCGTACCTAAATTGGATTTGAAAAATTTTATGGATCAAATTAATAATAAAAAAAAACTACCACATAAAATGGTTACAAAATTAATGAGATAGTATGCATATAGGCATTTCATCACTAATTTATTATGTGTGTGTGTGTGTGTGTATATATATATATATATATATATATATATATATATATATATATATATATATATATATATATATATATATATATATATATAATTCATGCATAGAGTTTACACAAAAATTTCCATAATATACTATCATATGACATATACTGGGCGAAAAATAATTATTTAAACTGAATTTACAAATAAATTTATAGATTAAATCAATAGAAGAAAATAACATGTAGTATAAATAAAGTGAAAGAAGTTGAAAAATAGCGAATAGATGATTGCTAAATTTATACAAGTATTAATATACTATTGGTTTGATTTATAAAAGAATTTGTGAATTGAATTTCTACAAAAAGTTTCAAAACGTGAGAATATCACTCCATATATATGTAGCTTATATGTATTTCTCACTAGTTTCCGATGTAGGATGTTTGCACATCCAATAATTTTTTCCTAAAAATTGACATATGATCTATCAGCCAAATTTATCTGGAGATTCAGTGTATACTACCCAAATTATAGAGTATTTTTTTATGGCTTTTTATACTAAAAAAAGCAAATTAGTAAGGGCAATTAATAAATACTAGGAGTGTTGTTGCTAATTAAAGTTTTTAGTGACAGTTTTGTAAGTACAAATGAAATTTCTTGCTAAAATAATTGGAAGAACTATAGAAAATATTTTTTACAACACATCAACGACCTTGTACTAATTAATTCTCAGACCTTTTCATGAGTTTGTATAATTGAGTATGCCCCTCCAAACTATATTCACTCTAAACTATCACTCAATTGGACTTGTTTGCTCTTCATAAGCTTCCACAATTGGAGACTTTTTCCACCATCTTCATATTCAACCCTATCCAACCATCATCGGCTTTAATCCCACTTGTTAGGCTTAAGAAATGATATTCTCCGCTTTGAACCAAGTCCTCATCATCGTTTTTCCAAAAGGTCTGTACTATTAAAAATTACCATTTCTTATATATCAACTTTTGATTTGGAGCTTTGTTTGCACATCTAACACAAAAATTTGAACTTTGTGCGTGACTCTTAGTACCAAATTTTTATAAGTATATGAAATCGACTAATTTAAAGCGAGACATTATGTAATTTATAATTGAAACTAACCTTTATAATGACGAATGTAATATATATGAGGTAAAAATTGAACTAAAAATTTCATTTTACGTAAGTCAAACTTTTTGCTATTCTAATTTTTGAATGATTAACTTGATAACGAAAACGATTTCCACTCCAAATTCAATTTGATTGAATTTTAAGTTTAAAATTAAATTCTAAATATCAGAGTTTCATAAACATATACTTTATCCAGTTATCTGAACAAAATCAACGGAAAGATTTACCAAAAACGGAGTATCGTATAAGGATACAATTTGGAAATTGAAAGGGCAACGAGGAGTTGACTTTGCTGAATCGGGTATGATTGATTGTATGAAAAATAAGGAAGATTAGAATTTGTAGGGTCATGAAGGTTGACATTTTTGCTACACTCATCTCTTCCTGGCAATGGATTTAATTGGTGCATAACTGCACACTCGCAGTATCATAGGCTGGGCCTTACATATTCATTACTGGGTCCATCAACCCCACTAATTTCAAATTATAATATTAATTCCATTTGTAATAATATTTTTTATTCTACAAAAATGTATTTTAATATATAAAATGAACAAATTCAGCTGTATGTGATGGGAAGTAATGGAAGATGTTTTTTTTATTATTTTTACTATTAATGTTTTTATATGTGGAAGATGCTTTTTTACCATTATTTTTTATCTAACAGTATATATTTAATAACATATGTATGTAATGAACATTTAATTTGATGCATGGACTTTTTTTTTTATAGTGAATGAACACTTCAATGCATCAATTTATTTGGTACATCAGATTAATAACAAAGTGTCACTCAAATTATTATTATTATTATTATTATTATTATTATTATTATTATTATTATTATTATTATTATTATTATTATTATTATTATTTTGTGTTTTATATTTAATCCATAAAAAATTAGACATCAAACTTATAAAAATTTAATGATGAAAAATATTATTAAAACTTAATAGTTAAAATAGTGATTATTTTCAATACCAAAGGCATTATGTTCCCAAAAGTTGGCTGTTTAAGAATTTAAATCTAATTGAAATAATCAAGCAATGTCTGATTTTTTTGCTGTAATTTTGAAGCAATTTAAGTATAAAACTTATGCATACATGATAGTGAAAAAAATTCTTGAAAATTTTTAACTCAATAAAAAAAGTATAAATTCAATTTTTTATAATTAAATTTTGGGACAGGAGATGCAAATTAAATCCTGATCGATCGGAAAATTTGTCAAAAAGTTTCAATCGTTTGAGTTATAGATGGTTTCTATAAATTCAAATATATTATTTACTACATCCGAAATTTTAATAATTTTGTATTGTTTATATCATACTGTAATGGTTTAATGCACCTTCTTACAGCTGAATTTCTAAACAAAAGTTACATTTAATATCTGAACTTTTAAATGCATAATTTTATCATCCAAATTTATTTTATCTATACAAATTAAATAAACGCATGAATTTAACTAAAATATTTTGAAATTAGAGCGCGTGTTACCCATTAAATTAACACACCTTCAACAACTCCAGATGTATTTATGCCTTATTACTTCTGTTTTACCCTAACTCTCGACTTTCTCTCTTATTGAAACCACCTTCTTAATTGATCTCATTCAATCCTATTAATAGAATTATGATTCATAGTGACAAAAAGTAAATATGTCTTATATTAGTCTTATCTTGGCAATATGATTTAACGGACCGCTATTCAAATATTATATTTGATAAATTGGTCTCGGCATTATTCCTATTTGAATTTGATCCTATCAAAGAATCGATAAATCCAAAATCATCATGGAGATTTGAAAATGGGAAATCATTATTTAATGATGAATCGATTGTCCCCATATTAAATCATGTGATGCTAGAATAGAATTGAGATAAGTATGACTGAATTTTATTATTAATTAATTCTTAATATTATAAAATATATCTTCAAAAGACGTAGCCTGAACTTTGGGTAAATGGTATCAAAATTGTAAGAGTAAATTATTATTATTATTTTTTTCCTATTTTAATGGCATCAATATTAACTTTATTGAATAAAAAAATAAAAAATTGCGTTTTTTTTTTGGCATTTGAGTAGGACCAATTTTTTTAAAATTTTCAAATGCTCATAAATTTAGTCCTTTGAAATTTTTTTAAATTTATAATTTGGCTCCCAAATTTTTGGATTTCATGCATTTTAATCCTTTTTTCCTTCAACCTATGTACATCCTATATATACAGCCAGACAATCCACCCGATAGGTCCTTCTATTCTTGCTCCTTAGCCTCTTTGCTCCACTAATTGTAATGATATTCTCTGACTTTGACATGTCAATTATAATCTTAGCCACTTCCGTTGGATCCATCTCTATCAATTTGGATTCAATATTCTATGGGGTTAACCTACTCTCCCCTTATTAATATTGGACACTTGTGTGCATTTCAATTCTCCACGTACGTACTCTATTTAGTCTTGCCAAATAAAAACAGTAATGTGATTAATTTAGTTGATATGCCAGTGGAATGGGGTATATATATATTTTTATGATATTGGTCTTATTTTGAATAAAAAGATGCTAGTGTATTATTTATTTTATTTGATATACCAATTAACTGGATATAGTTTAATTATACTGATATGATTGCGAAAGACTAAGATTTTGAAAGGCTAATTTCGATAGAAGTATTTTGAAATAATTTTTATGGGACGTGATTTAAAAAAAAATAAAAAAAAATTGAATGGAATAAAAATATAAAATAAAAAAAAACATGCAAGAGCATTTTACTACCCGATAAAAATCAAAACATTAGGAATAAATTAGTTTCAAAAATAAACATTAAGAGCAAATAAAGGGTTAATTACATTCGTTATTATCGAATTTTGAAATTTATAACCAAATGAAATCACAATAAAATAATTTGTAATACAAAATTTATTTTTTTTGTTTTAATTTAAGTAAAAATGAGTTAAAAATTAATTTTATATATTACCAGACTGACAGTTAAGCATGTCACGTATAATTATCACATCATTTTGAAGCCAATCAACTTTATAAATTGGATTATCAGATGAAAAAAGCGTTATACTATGTAAATATGAAAAGATAACGTGTACAAGAAGGCAAAAAAATCCCAGTACATAACTATTTGTAAAATTGACTGGTCTCAAAATGATATGGCAGTTATATAGAACATGCTTAACTATTAGTTTGGTGATATAAAAAATTGATTTTCATATTATTTTTACTTTAATTAAAGCAAATAGAATTTTAATAATTTTTATATTACAAATTATTTCGTTTTAACTATTTGATTATAAAGTTTAAAGTCAATAACCGCGGATATAATTAACCTGCAAATAAGCTCAATCAACAATTCGGAGCAAATAAAAATCTTACATAAAAAAGGGAAAAAAGGTGATTCAATTTATAGGAGCAAAGCTATTACTTAGTTCTTAACAAGTTATTGAGTTATGGTTTTTAAGTAGTCATTATTTGATATAAAAAAAAAGCAGGTTTTTTTTTATTTTTTTGGTTTTTAATTTTAAGGAAGATAAAAGAAAGTAGTTAGTTATATCTTAAGTGATTGCAATTCATAGAAGCAAAACATATTAATAAGTGGGAGCAAATTGCTCTATCCTTTTCTCGACTAACTTTTCAACATAATTAAATGATTTCAATTTATAAACGGAATGACTTAATTTAGAGTTAGATATTATTATATCCATAATTAGGAAAGATCTTTTTAATACTGTACACTTTATACATGGAAAAATAATATAATTTGAGATTTTATTTAAAAAAAATTAAACGTTTTACCATTGGAACAACAATCATCAGTAGCAAAATAATTAGTTATTTCTTAACAACTTGCAAATTGCTCTTTAACTGAATTTCATTGGTCATTCTTTGATAAAAAAAAAAAAAGAAAAAGTAGTTCAAAACAAAATTAAAAAAAAAATCTAGGAGCAAAGCAAATGTTAATACCTAAGCAAGTTGCTGCAAGTTGTGGTATGCTTGTCTTAATGCGGCTATCCCTTGATAAAATGCAGGTGAAGATAAATAAATTTATAAAAAAACCATCAATTTGATATTATTAAATGATTACAAGAAGCAATTTGCAAGTTGCAGTATGCTTTTTTGAGCAAATTTCATTGGTCATAAAAATGTAGGCCGCAAAATAATTGTAAAAATCTGAAAAGAGAACTAATAATTTAGAGGATGAGTCCACGAAAGAAATAACTGAGAAAGTGATAAAAAGATATATATCAACTTAGTGTTCTTGGAGAAAAGGAAAAAAAAAACTCCTCTTAAGAGTGGTAATTTGAGTCAATTTCATCCATGATCATTAAATTTATATCTAATGTGACTTAAATATCACTGAACTTATCAAATTTTTACAGAAAAGTCATCTTAATCGGTTTTCAGCGATAATCCTTGCTGGAATGCTGACATGGCACGTCACGTCATATGCCTGAATACATGTGACATGATATGCCAGCAGCCACGTCACCAAAAAAGATCATATCATATAAAATGTCAGTACACCACGTCATATTTTTGGACACACATGATCTCTTTTGATGACGTGGCTGCTAATATATCGTATCACGTATATTCAAGCATATGATGTTATATGTCACGTCAGTATTCCGACGAGAGTAATTGCCGAAAATTGGTCAAGATGACTTTTTTGCAATAATATGATAAGTTCATTGACATTTAAGTCAGTTACTTTTGGGCGATTAGACGTAAGTCCAGTGACAATGGGTGAAATTGACCTTGGTAATTTGGTCCAGTACTGATGTACCATCTGCCACATATTTTTTATTTTTATGATCTACCACATTTTTGGAAAAATAAAATTTGATATTTTTAACAAATTTAAAAAGATAAAATTATTTAAAACTTTATGATAAAATTCACATATCAAGTTTCTAAGTTCAATTCAAAAGCCTGGTTTGAATATGCTAGAACCTATGTTGTTCATATAATATAATCGCAACCAATCCAAAGTTGAAATGAATACCTTTTCAAACTAGATGCCTTTGACAGTGAAGGAAGAGGTTCTCTTACAAGGCGCGACTCTAAATGGAGAGCTAGAGATGCCCTTAGGGACAACAACTGCTCTTGTGGTTATAGACAAGGCAAAGCTTCTCTGAGCTAGCTGGCCATTGGTGAAGCAGTAGCTGCCTTTCTGATTTTGGTAAGAAACCCCTTTAGGCAATGTGCTAATATGTAATAATATATTCTAAGCATATTCAAATCCCATCAGGGATAGCTGGGGATCTCCGCCAGGGTGAGGATGGGGGGAATTCTCCTCCCATAATCCTACCGCGAGTAGGGACAAGGAATCCCCATACCTGGGCGGGGTAGTAGGTGGGGAGCCATTTCCCGCCCCGCCTCGCCTCGGCCTGCCCCACGATCATCCTTATCATTGGCTAACCTTTTATTCACGAACCACGAATGCGAGATAAGGGCGACAAATCCACGGTCTAAAAACTCCTTGAAAATTACGAGTTTACAAGAGGTAGAAAATAATACTTAATTCCTTACAGGGAAAGCGTATAAGATTCAGATAATGCAATCAATAACCTTAAATCTGATTTTTGATTCCCTATATAGAAGTATACTAGAGTCTTTTTCTTAGTATAACTCAGAGTCTTTCTGAGACAAAATCAAACAGTTCTAATTAAATAAAGATATTCATATCTTTATTTGATTGGAACTCATCCAATATAGAGTTATAGGCATATCTAAACTCTACTACCTCTCACTCACACATAATAAAATGATTTTCAATCATAATCTCAAGTGAGACAAGCAGATAGATCATGTGACCAACATACTTGAGGCACTATGGCTATACACCAGTTAATAATATATAGAATCTTGAAAAGATCCTCTTATCTATGTATTTCTAACCCTAGATTGTCTTCTTACATTCACTATTTTAACTCATGATCTCATAAAATAATTTTCGTGTTCACTATTATGTCTCTACTCATAGAAACTATAATATGCATGTCGGTGAACTACAAATTCATTTAATGTGGTCAAAAGGCTACCTTGTCCTCTTACTAAATGCCATCTACCATGATCTAGCTCGCTTTTCTAGCTAGGTCCGCCAGGCCAAATTTTTCTCATTACCTTTTAGAGACTAACTAAGCTAGTCACATAGCACCATACTTCCACGATAAGTTAAAGGTTCTAAGGGTGGGTGAAATTCAATAGGGCCTCACATTAGGAAAAATTGATATTGATTATATTAAGTTTCCATCCTTTAATTGACTTAAACACATATGGTATGAAATATGTGTCGTGATATTCTTTTCTTCCCTTAATATGTATAACATCATGTAGAAACGTAAGGTTACAATACACCAAAGCATCCAACTTTAATCCGCTTATATAAGGACTACTTATGGCTTTTAAGATAGAACATGATAGTTATATTTAACTTGCTATGGGATTACACTTAATCCTGTTTTGGATCTCAGTCCAAAGTATACAACTTTATATATGTTTTTATCTTGCACCTTAATAAGAGTAATCTTCTAATTTCTGTAAGATGACACTTTTATTTTGGGCAGGCTCTTGAGCTTTATTGTAACACCCTTATACCACCGTATAGTGTACGCGGTAATCGAATGTCAAACCATACATGAAATAGTGAAAATTTTTTTCTAACAGTACCGATAAACATACTTGTACATAGATACTTAAAATATAATCATTAATCGCATATCTGTGTCTCAATAATTAACAAATAAATTTTCTTATACTATAAACATATACTTGTACAGTAACTATATTTTTCCGTACCTACATATACATGCCAAAATTAATTCCCATCTTATTCTTTTTCTTGGACTTGACTACTCCTGCCTTACTAGCCAGTGAAATTCTATCGTCTTCATAACCTGCGCGCAGTCAACAAACTACGCGCTGAGCATCGAAACGCTCAGTGGTGGATACGTATCCCAAACTTTCCATAATAAATCGCAGAAACACACATACACACTTGCATGAATTTACTCATGCGTACATTCATTCGATGTGCATACAAACATAGCATATACATACATGCACTTACCTATATATACATACATCCACATACTTTACATACATATACATACCGTACATGCATACATAGCATATCATACCTGCATATATATACATATCATATACATACATATACATATCATACATGCATACCTATGCATACATACCCTTATATATATATAGCATACATACACATACTTTACATGCACTTATACATGTTCATATGTATTATTTTGGCATACATACATTCATAAACATATACATACATATTCATATGCGTATTTCTTTAAACCATAACATTTATTTTAAATTCATTTAAAAGTCTTAATAAGCATAATATACTATTAAAAATCCATTTTTCAATTTAATTTAAAACTTTACTTAATTTTTCAGTTTAGTCCTTTAACTTTCATTTATTTCAAATTTATCCTTTTTATACCTTTAAGTACCAAAATGTCTTTTAATTTCTTATTTTCTCATTTTAATCTATTAATAGGCTTATAAATTATCAATTAATCCTTGTTTTAACTTTTTATGTAAAATTATATTTTAGTCCTTAATTTTACAAAGTTGACTTTTTATGCAGTTAGTTGACCAAATTACCATTTACCCTTGTTAATTCTCTTCTTCTCACATTTACCTATTAAATTTACCTTTTAGGAAAATTATCTTTTTACCCCTAAACTTTTTAACTCTCTTCATTTTAGTCCTTTTTCATTTTAAACTTCAATTTTAACTTTTTTTTACACTTTTAATATTTTTTTTATCATTATGCCTCTATTACAAATCCGGCAGAAAACTCTCAGACCGAATATACGGAATGTGGACCCCACAGAATCACAACAAAATGAGAAATGACCTCCAAGAATCATTTCTCATAAAACATATGAACATATGACAGTACGTATGATAGATACTATGAAGATCAACGATCCAACCATAGTAAAGCAAGTCGCCATGACTTGCACCGCGATACAGATATCCCTATGGCCAGCCAATTATATTTTGAACTAAGTTTTACTGCCTGACTCTTTCTAAAGGCACAAATTCACTTACTTTTCATTTGATTATTCAATTATTCATTCTTTACTACTTTTCATTACTTGTCATTTCTGTAATAGTACATTACATTTGCAGTCTGTCTTCTTTACACAGTCAGTGAATTATTTTGCAATAATTCACAATTTAATCAATAAATTATGCAGTAGTTCATCATAATTTCATATTTTTCAATTTATACCTAACTAAAATTTATTCCAAAAATATTTGCTTAATTCCCATAAATTCTATAAAAATTTATGGACATCAATACTCACTTGTACTATCATTGTAAAGTTTAATTACATTAAAATAACTCAAGATTTCATAGTTTTCCTCTTACCTTCCATTCGGCCATAACTAAAAGTTTACCATATTCATTATAACACCCTTGCTGAACAGTCTAACCGAAACAAGTGATAAGTTGGAAATTTTTTTTTCCAAGGACCAATGCACTGAATGACAATTCCAAAATCAGCAAGATTTTTCTTTTGAATCTTAACTATTCCATCGACTCCAAGCTTGTCCAAAAAGGAATTACTTATAACTTAAGTAAGCCGATAAACTATAATTGTCCAATTGACTGATTACCAAATAAAAATCCGACAATATAACGCCTGAAAACTTAATTATTCCACCTGAAAAATCAGACAATTTCCTCAGCCCATCAGGGGCACAACAATACAAAATAATTTCATCATGCATCTCATACATCCATTCTCATTATTAATCACATTCCTCAGATAAGTCAATATTACAAATTACACTTTTACTTCACTATAACATTCCAAAGTAAGGAACAATATACATTAAAATCATCTCGTTACAACTGTAAACCCTGATGGAGATCTGCCCACACTAAATCCTTTCTTCTGATGGTTGAGCCATAAACTTACACGGATAACAAAACCCGTGCTAAGCTATAAAGCTTAATAGGGAACAATAAATATTTTATAGAAGAAATTTCCTATAAGGATCAACAATTACTTTATATATATATATTGTGCTGATAGTATACAAATTTTGGATAATTCTTACAACCTTACCAGTTACCTTGTTAAAAACCATTTCTTCATTATCCACATAGCTATTACCAATGCACATGTTAGTTTCACTTTTATTTCCTTATAAATCAATATTAAATCGTTCAATCACACATATAAGTGAATTATCACATATCAATTTCTCAAAGTCAAGCAAAACATATAATCATACCTAAAAGCATTGCCATGCACAACTCGTAGTGTATATCTTATAAATCCAGTTATAACTAATCTTTCAAAAACACATCAGTGTCCATATACATATATAAATGTAGTAATTAAACCACCATCCATAGATGCACCATATTCAAGAAAAACATCAGAAAGCAAGTAAGAAATGACTTGAAATACTAAATAAAGGTTAATTTATCACATGGCCTCTATTTATCAAAAAGATAAAATGCTAAGAAACATCTTCACAGAGTTAAAACCTACTCGAAATTTTCATATGCATACCATTGCAAATTCCAAATACAAATGAGATACAAGATATGCACTGGTAGTTTAGATTTCTTATACTATATTGAAATTAGCCTGCCTAAGTTCTAAGAGTGGATAACGGGATCAGAGGATATCCGAAGATATTAAACAGAGGATATCCGAAGATATCAAATAGAGGATATCCGAAGATATCAAACAGAGGATATCCGAAGATATCAAACAGAGGATCCCTATGGGATCAAACAATGGTCCAATCAGGACAATCAGAAGTCCACGAAGGACTAAGACCCAAACAAGGTCAACAGAAGCAGCTGAATATCCCTATAGGCGCCTATTCAATCCACGACTGAACTATGACTGCAGGCTAACAGATACATAACTTCCTTTCCAAAAGCTTTAAATATCATTTAGGCATAACATGGCCTGACAACCAATATCGATATATATGTATACACATAATAAAATCAAATCTCCAGAAGCATTTAGCCAATTCTAAATCTTGCCAATACAAGGTTAAAATATCGAATCAAGCACAAAATGCATTCAAATTACTACTTTCATGAACATGAAATCATATATAATCTTATCACATCCACTATGAGTGTCTAAAACGGCACATAAACACATAGTCATTTCAGAGAGACGTACCTGCTGGTTCCTTATAGCCATCTCACCTGCTCTATTGTACTCAATTTAATCCCAACATATATATTCAACCAATACATCAAATACATATATTCAGTTACAAATCTGATATCAATATCTACCTACACCATTTCAAATCATTTTAGCGCCTATAGATGCATATAAGTTCAATGTCATAATCACATATCTAAATACATAATCTTAAAACACCAATATGTTAAAGCAAACACGTGTAAGTACATAACATTTAATCGTTGATTTTCTCATAATACCATAAGAGCGTAAATATAAAACTATGTCTACTCCATTTATAATAATGATATTCATTTTTGTTATTCAAGTATCAAACAAAGATTCATAAAGAAACGAGTATTTTTCAATATTTCTCAATTCCTTATATTTTAAGATATTTCCATTCTTTACATGTTTGTCTCACATTTATACTAATAGCCTACTACTATACTAATTACATTCTCACTTGTTTTGTATTAAGACATTATAATCTTCAATTACCGTATATTAAATTCCAAAATAATCATCTTTTTACTCTATCATGATCTCTTACGTATCAAATAATTTCTTTGTTTAATATCTTAGCAAATTGCATCATGAAAGATAATAGCATATATGAAGTTAAAATACTTCCTAACCCGATACTTGTACAAGTTTTATAGTAAGAAATGAGAATAATACATAAGTTAATTTTAACTATCTCCAAGGAGTTCTCTTATTCCTTTTTATCTTAATCAAATGCTGTACATATAACTAATTTCTTAAAACTTTAACCCTCATTACCTAAACACCTTTCTTTTACTAAACTGGAAGTTATGCAATGATAGCAACGTCTATTTGATAAAATTTCTTATTATTATAACAGACTTATTACCATATTATAAATTTTATCAAACCATATAATTATAGAGTAAATTCATATATCATTATGTCATCATATGTCAAGTTGAACTTATTTAAGAACAATCTTAATAAAATTTGATTCTTAGGCTAAACTATTTATTATTTTACTTTTAAATAAAGATAGAACTGACAACAAACATCCGTGAACATTGCATTTTTCAAACTTTCACCTTGAAACCTCTTTACTATCTAAACACTAGGCTTATAATTACTAAAATTTCCGATTATAAAATGTTGCTAATTTACTCAAGAATTACATCGTTATAAGTTAAACAATTAGTTTTTAAAACAAAAACGATTCCATTACCAACTAGGCTCTTTCTAATGACTAAAAGCTGTGTTTAAACCATTTCCTACATAATTAATAGTGTAAAAGAGTAACGATCGAAAGACAATATAGCATTACTTTACGGTTAAACCAATTACGCAACCAAAAGAATAAGTCAAGTAATTTACTTTCACTATCTTCTTAAGAAAATTTGCCTATTCATATGTTTAACATGACATGAAATTCCCTGAATTTATTATTTAATATAACTTTACTTCAAGGAATTTCCTGTAACAGAGCAACAATACTCACTCATATCCACTAAAGGATAAGAATCAAAAGATTTGTCAGAATTTCAATATACACATTCAACAAAGACGTCATTTAATTATTATTTTTTTTCCAAGGTATTAACTATGCTGCCATAAACTTTACAATCAAAATTGATGAGATAAACTGATATAGATCTTATACAATTTAGTTCATCTTCACCAAGACTAAACCTAAGCCATCTAACCATAGGCAACATCTCAGTTTTCTTCTTTTTATTTTGTCTCTCTCTGGTTAACTTTTCAAACACCCATGTTTAATGTCAACGTCCTTATAGTCATACAATTTCTACTTCATTTCCTTCTTCTTTTTATTTTGTCTCTCTCTAGTTAACTTTTCAAACACCCATGTTTAATGTCAACGTCCTTATAGTCATACAATTTCTACTTCATTTCCAGACTAATAATTATGCTACAGAATATAGTTCAATCAAACTAAATCTAGTGATGAGTACTTGTATAATCTCAGTCATGCAAACCTTAAGTTTTCTATCCATAATAGCATAACAATTTAACCAAATCTTACTTCCAAATTATACACAAAATCGAATTGCTAACATAGTTCCCATACCGTAAAAATTGAACCTCCTCATGCTCTCTCCATTCTGCCTCGCCGGAGACTCACCGGAGACTCGCCGGAAAACTACCGAAGGCATCCACCGGGAGATCAAGCCACTGGCAACGTTCCGGCGACACTCACGCGCCTCCACGCTGCCGTCGTTCATTGGGATCGAAACGTGAAGCTCCCGCCCTCACCATCGCCGATCTCCCTGCTGTCGGTGAGTGGGGACGATCGGCGACCACCGAAAGAGCCGCCTCAACCTCACGATCCCACCGGTGCTGTCAGCCCCTTCCACTGCCGTCGGGGATCGCCGGAAATAGGAGATCGATCCGGTTGAAAAGAAAAGAAAAAGAAACAGCTGTCGGAGGGAAGGGACGGCGAGGAGAGAAAGGCCAGTGGCCGAGGTGGTGGCAGCCGCACCGATCGCCGGCCAGAGCGTCGTTGATCGGCGCCAACGCCTCCCCTCCGCCTCCCTTCTCTTCCCCGATTCCCCTCCTCCCCCCTCTTTCTTTTCTTTTTCCTCTTTTATTTCAACCACACGATCATTTTTTTTTAAATCTCACTATACCCTTCTTTTTATTATACCCCAATATTTCTTAGATAAGTCTTAAAAATATCCACCATTAGGATTAAAATATTTATTATTATTATCATTGTATCTTAATTTTCATAATAGGTTTTAATTAACAATCATTAAATTAAAACCCGAAAACATAATCAATCCAAATTTATTTTTGGGGCGTTACATTCATACATAACACACACATTATTAAACATCTATTATATTGTACACTACTTTCATTTAATACTATCTTTCGTGTAATATCATTATTTATAGTTTTATTTGTTTATATGATTCTCATCTATAATTTACTAACTTGTATTATAAAAATTATTATCCCAAATGCTCATTTTACCAAATCTATTACATTATTTCTATACTAATTTTAATGTTATTATTATTAATTGTTCACGTTTTAATTCATTTATTATTTACCACACTCATTAGTTTCTTTAATTCATTTAATCACTATAACTTACTCAAATCACTTTATGCATAATTAAATACCATGATAATTACATATAAATTTATTTCAATTCAAGTCTTTCACGTTTCCATATATATCTATTTGTCTTATTCCATATAACTTATGCCATATACAAATTTATATTATTTACCCTTGAAATTTGTATTTCCTTAAGTATTTAATTAACATTACTATGATTCTTATATTTGTCCTTTACATATTAATTTATTAAAATAATCATATATATACACTACTAATTTCCTCTTTATTGAAAAGTTTCAATTTGATCCCTAAACTTATTTTCATACCTAATTTCTTATTTCAATTATCATTTTCTTTTTCAATTTAATTTTAATTCATTTGTTCTTCAATATTTGATAATATTTCACTTTTGCCCCTAAACTTATAATTCTTTTTCATTTAACTCCTTTTTCCACTTTATTATTTTATTTTCCATTCCTTTTTATTTTCTTTTTATTCCAATTATTTAATTGGACTATCTTAAGATTGTTTATGCCATAAATTCAATTTTTTTCATTAAAACTCAATATTTTTACTATACATAATATAAAATTTAACTTATAAATATTCTATTAATTTCTAAAAAATTCCCATTAAATTAATTTAGCATTAAAATTATTTCTACTTCTAATTTGCATCATTTTCTTCACCATTTAACCAAACTAAACTCACACAAACACACACATACCACGGCCAAACCATCATTTAAGCATTCCAAGTTTATTTCTTTCAATTAAAATATTCTACTCATCCATTTAAACTTCCAATTTCACACATATGTCATTATTTTCAATTTTTTATACATAATCATACATATTCATTCACATACATAAGCAAATTTTCATGGAAAAAAATATGAAAATTGATGGATAATATATCCACTAAACTTAATTACTTGTTTTCCACCACTTAATCTTCATTTCCTTGCCTTTAATCATCAAAACACCATCATCTCTCTCAAGCTCTCTAAATGGCCAAAATTCCCAAGTCAAAAATTCATCAATTCTTACTTCATAAATTCAATTAAACTACATAAATGAGACCTACACATCCTAAAGCACCAATTAGAACCTTTAAATTAAATTAAAACTTCATTTTCCCACTTACCTCAATTTTGAGACATCAACTTTCTCTCTCTCTTTCTTACACTTCCAGCAGCTTATTTGGCTTTTTGAGGTCTCCATAAGCTAGTTAAGAGGCTGGAATTGACTTGAGAGGGCTTAATTTGGTGGAAAATTAGCAAAGAAAGAAGAAAATCAAGAGCAAACAAATGGAAAGTCATTCGGCCAAGAGAAGGAGGAAGTGAGATCGTGAGGACTGAAGAATTCTCTGGAAAATTGGTGAATTTTAAGGTATTTATAGGCTGGTTTTGGGCTGGGCTTGGTCCAACCAAGTGGTCCAACCAATTAGGCCCTTTTATGCCTTTTAAGCCCAATAAGTCCCTATAAATTATTTTTCTCACTTTCAAAGCTCAATTTAACTCAAAATTAATTCCATAATTCTTAAAATAATATATTGAGCCTCCATGAAAAATTTTGGCTCAATTGGAGTTCATTTTCAGTCCGGTTTAGTCCAACCAGTCTGATTAATAAATTTTCAATGTTACCGAAAAATTACTTTTTTTTCCACCAAATGATTTTACATCTCATAAAATGCTTAAATGGAAATTTCTGCAATTTTTTAGGATCATTTACTATTTTTAAAGTTCTGGTCAAATATAGTTGACCGGTTACTATTTAAACCGAAATCATTATTTTTCTCTTACTTATTGAGGTCAAATATCCTTAAAAATACTTCTAAAATTCTAAAAATATATTCAATAGGCCTCATGAATATTTTTGAGTCATTCGGAGACTATTTTTCGGTCTGGTTCATTTTTACCAGTCCGATATTCCAATTTCCAAAGTTACCGTAATATTAATTTTTTATTACCATATGATTCTACATCACATTTAATGTAGATCTGAAAAATATGATATTTTTAAAGATCATTTGTTATTTTTAAAGTCCCATATAAGCTCTCAGTCGATATAAGTATCCTTTTAACTCCAACCGTGATTTTCCTTATTTTTGACTTTTAATGGTCTATTTGACCTCATTTTCAGTCTAATTTATATCTTTGAACTCCAGCTAACTTGCTCTTTCCAATGGTCCAATAAAATATTTTTTTGACTCAGTGAGGTACTATTCACCCCGGTGTCACTATTTACTGTCGGAAAGTACTATTTTCGACTAGCCTGGTATTTAGGCCATTACCTTCATCATATATTTAAAAATTGCCTCATCTTAGTCTTTGTCGACTCATTAGCAAAACTAAGATAAACGCTGGTATGAGTGAGCTATTCTTTGTCTGATATGCTCAATTTCATAATCAATAACAATAAATGTTCACACATTAAACATTCACACTGATGTATTGACAACAATAAACTTTATTGTTGTTATTATTATTATTATTATTATTATTATTATTCATAAATAGTAATGTTAAGGGATTCCATAAAGTAAACAATACTAATAAAATTCCATGCAAATCCTGAGATCTAATGTCTCTCAAACACATTTTTTATTACAGGTTTTATCAATGAATTTGCAATAATATCATGCATAGAAACATATTGTTAGTTCACTTCTTCTTATGCAACAATATCTCTTATGTATTGACACTTAATGTTGATATGCTTAGTCCTACCATAAAATTTCGGATCTTTTATGTATTCTATCAACAACTAACTGTTAATATAGATTATCACCGATTCCTCTAAGGCTTAAATGGTCCATAAACTATTTTAGCCAAATTACCTCTTGCATTGTAGTTAAGGAAACGATAAATTCAACTTTCATTGTTAATAGGGCTATATAGATTTATTTCTCATTACTACATGAGATGGCACCATTGCCAAGCAAGAATATGTAACCTGGGGTGGATTTTCTCTCATCCATATCTTCTCCTAATTAGCATTTGTATATCTTCTCAATTGTATATCCTTGCTTTGATAACAGAGAGAATAGTCTACAGTACCTTCAAGGTATCTAAGTATTCTTTTGACTACTTTTAAATGTGCTTCGCCTGGGTTGGATTGATATCTACTCACAGCATAGTATATATCAAGTCTTATACACAATATCTCATACATAAGGCTGCCTATGGCATTGGCATATGAAACATTCTTCATACGTGCCATTTCTTCTGATGTCTTTGAACACATACTTTTGCTAAGAAATAGGTTTTTGGCAATAGAGCTATCTATGGGTTTGCAATTTTTCATATTAAATCATTCAAGAACTTTGTTGATATATGCCTCTTGTGAAAGAGATGACAACCTTCTCAAATAATCTCTTGAAATCTTAACTCTAAGGATATAATTTGCTTGACCCATATCTTTCATCTCAAAGTTGGATGATATTTGTCATTTCTAACTATGAGTATGTCATTTACATATAATGCCAAAATAACAAATTTCCTTTTAGAGGTTTTATAGAAAACACAATGGTTTTCATCATTCAATCTAAACTCATTCAACATGATTGTATTATAAAATTTTAAATACCATTGTTTTCAAAACTGTTTAAGACCATAGATTGATCTTATCAATCGACAAATCTTATATTCATTGTCTTTTTTGATAAAATTTATAAGTTGTTCCATATATATTTTTTCATCTAATCCTCCATTGAAGAAAGAAGTCTTCACATCTTTTTAATGTAACTCTAGGTCCAAACTTGCCACTATAGCTAGAATCAATCTCATGGACATAAATCTAACAACATATAAGAAAGTCTCCTCATAGTCAATCTTTTCTTGTTGTGTGAACCCTTTAGCAACTACCCAAGTCTTGTATTTTTCGATACTTCCATCAACATATTACTTTACTTTGAGAATCTACTTATTCATAATTGGTTTGTGTCCTTTCAGTAGATCAACCAATTCTAAAAATGGTTTGATCTCATAAATGCCATTTCTTTTTTCATTGTTTTAATCCATTTTTTCTTGGATGTATAAGAGAGAGCCTTTTGGACATTTTTAGAATCTTTTTCATCTTGTGGGGTAGCCAAAGGGTCTCATTCGAGCCTATGATCTCAAATCGTCAGCGTGGAACACTTATCCTTTTAGATTTTTGAAATTTCGATTCTTGATAAACATATCTCATATATTCATTGTAATTCGGAATGCTCCCACTATGATGATACTCCATACTCCTACCAAAGTGCGAATCTCAAACATCTAGATCATTTGGAGAAGGAAAGTCTTAACCTTTTTCCTCTAATTTCCTTCCACTCCGATAGAGTGATCATAATAGTTTCTCTCTTGAGTTTCACAAAAATTGATGTTTTAGACAGAGTTTAAGGGCAAAATTGCTCTTTTAGTAATTATAGTATAAGCATTAGACTTGATCATGAGCTGAGTTTGGACATAAAGATGTTTAAAAAACCACGTAAGCTTGCCAAAAATCCAGTCCATGGATAGGTCTAATGGGAACACATGTTACTCTTTGATCCACATAAACAAGTCAGTAACATACTGTTTAATGGAGGAGCAAAATTGCACCGATTTTAATATTTTGAAAATAATATTGCATTGATTGAAATTATAAAAATAACATTACACTTTTTAATAAATTTTAGAGGCAAATTTAGATTTTCGAACTGATTAGATTTTTAACTTTGGATTCAATATAAATTCTTATCACATAAGAATTTCTTCTAATTCCAATTCTAAATAGTTGTTTAAAAAAAAAGAATTGAAATACATGTAGAAACCCTTTTTTTTTCTCTATACAGGAAGTTGTGACTTTTTATAATTATTATTAACTTAAAAATTAGACTTTATAGATATAAGTGATATTTTTTTTTCAGAAGAATGTGAACAAAGGAGAGCTATTTGTCCTAAAGTGGTATAATTTTAATTTGGTTCCAGTAATTTATTTAAAAGACCTACGTGGATTGAATTTTTGTAAAATTATTGAATATACTTGAAATTTAGATTTGATAGTAAAATTCTTTATATCTCTCAATTTTATTCAGTGAATTTTTGTTCCCTTTGCTCATAGATGTAAGTTTAAGTGCCAAACCACATTAAATTTCTATGTGTTATTCAATATTAATTTTGTTTTATTTATTGCATTATTAGTTTGTTAAAATAAATACTTTTATTTTGTTGCGGCTTTATTCCTTATATTAATAGTATGATCAATTCTAAATTTCGAACCCTATAAACAAAATTTATATGCTAATCAATACTAACACAAACAATACAATATTATACTGATTAATGATTATATGTAATATAAAACACTTGTATCAACGGTCTATAACAAATGTCAATGGCTGAGTTATATATATGTATAGAATGAATATGGAATATAATTTGGTATATGTTCTAGATCAAGTAACCATATGTTTTTATCTTAAAAATTAAACAATTAATAAAAAAAAAGCACTAATGAATGGCAAACATATTTGGTCTCAATCTTCAATAGGACAGACATTGCACATCTTAAGCTACCTTGAGTGCGAATTAAATTGACTATCAAACCACTCCCAAAGCAAGTTTCATATTAATAATCAACTATATGTTGAACTACTATCCAAATTTAATGTTACTTTCTCTTAGTGGTGAAAAAATAAATTAATTATCCTTTGTTCGATCCAATTAATCATCCTTTTTATATGAAAGGAGATATGCATTGCTATCGTATAATCAGCAAATTAAAGATCCGTATAATTAATAAATAGTGATTAGAAAATTAAGCAGGTTCGGTAGTCTAAATTAAATAATTATTTAATCTAGATATATATCAAAGTGGGATTTGGTATGTATATTATATATCACTTGTAAATTTAAGAGGAAATGAGTTGGTCTTCTAGAGCATGCATGTTCCCTGTTTAAGCTTCATGGATCGCTTTATTAATTTCTTTATACTGTCTTCATTCAAGCTTTCATGCTCTAATGGCATTAAAAGCAACAGCCCATTTTCCACTATAATATGGCAACTGAATTTTGATTAATAATTATATAACTAATATATTCTCCATGCATATACATAGTGCACTGCCATTAATACTTGTATGAGTAATTAAATGAAGATTAGTAGATGCGGTTTAATTAATAATGTTATCTAGCTTGTTAAAATTCATTAATTATGGATCTTCCTAAATATATTATTAATTACAGCGCTTTACTAAGAGACTATCAAGCTGAGGATGAACGCATTCTTAGAATATTAATTTATTAATTAACTTTATGCTAAGTGGTTAAAACAAATAATGATATATAAATGCACAACAATGTTGAAAAGGGAAATGCAAATTGCCCAAGCTAAGGTTTGGTTTCGATTTTTCCCGATCATGAAGACTGGTCCGGTTTGACTTTTACAACGTTGGTTTTTAAGCATGGAAGCATAGCAATAAACAAAAGAAGAGCTAAATAACTTCTCTTTAATAGCCTTTCTTTTATCTTTCTAAATAAACAAATGAAGAATTTATTCCATAAATATAATATTTGATTGAAAGAAGAAGAAGAAAATTGGGAAAATGATAATCCAACAATCTTAAATTTTGGAGCGTTAGAAACCGATAATTTTTTTTTCTTTTTCACCTTTCCACATACCACTCTTTTTCTTTCAACAATTCGATCGAGTTATATTATTTCACTATTCATATAATAATAATAATATAATAGTTAAATTTTTCCTTATAAATTTTAATCTATCTAACAAAACACATGATCTGTATGTTTTAATATAAAATCTGTCAATTTTATGGGATTCATAGATAGCTCCATTGCCGATTTCTAGCAATTCCAAAATTTTAAATAAGTTTACTGTAGCATCAAGTTTCAATTTAAAAAAAAAAATCCCTAAATAAGAAGTGAATCTTAGGTCTTTTAAGATAGGAGACTCTATGCTTAAGTTAATTTGAAGTAATTACAGAAAAACAGAAGAATAGCAATATGACAGTAAAAATTATCCATCAAGTGAACATTATGGAGTGTCTATCTCATTACAGTAATTAATTTGAATCTTGTGTGTATTCAAAGTTATGGAAATTTTTTGTTTGTTGTTACAAAGGAATGTGTGTGTGTATATAAATTTAATTTTACAAAGTAAACCAATGGAGAAAGGTCAAATATATATCAAATTGTTGATAGAAGAGACAACTCGATTGCTATTAGCAATTATTTACTCATGATTTTTTTTTTTTTAATTTGTCAATTCTCATGAAATTGTTTGTTGCTAAAAAAAATGTTTGGGGTGGTGCCGTGGTGGGGGAGGAAGATAAAATAAAAACGTGGTCGGCAGGATTCGAACCTGTGCGGGCAAAGCCCACATGATTTCTAGTCATGCCCGATAACCACTCCGGCACGACCACCTAATGTAAATATTAAACCCTATATTATTCTAATGAATAAATGATTATGCCAGATGTCGGGAAACAAGAAAATACAAAACATTTAATCCATCACAATTTATAACTGTTGGTGTTACGGTACTGTGATCACAGAAAAATACCACAAAAATAATTAAATTTTTTCCCAAATTTTGATGGGATAATACAATTTTCGATATTAATCAATCAATTATAAAATATTTTATCTGCACTCCAATAGTCAAAATTATTAAGTCTAGTTAAAATGACGTGAAATTGACAAAAAAATTTTAATGATTTATAATTTTGAAATTTAACGCTGTAATTTTTATACTTTTGTAACTACAAAAATAATTAACTCCTTAAAAAATACTTCAAAGATATCCATTTAGGAGAGTTAATAAAGAATCGAAAATAATCATTTTTTTCAAAAATATTATTTCATAAAGGATTTAGTTAACTTCATTCTATTGATATTAAAGTTTTGATCTTCATTTTTCTTTCATAATTCTGATGAAAAGAACATGTTTAGTGTAAATTGTAAGGTGCTGAATAATTTGTTTGATCTACTAGCCTCTTTTCAATTATTCGCCTACTAAATTAATTAATGGGATAAGGTATTAAAATACATTTAATGTGTTTCGGTAGTAGCTAAAATACCCTTTAACTTTTTTTCGGAACGTAAATGCCACTAATTTTTTAAAATCGAAACTATAATACCCTTCCGTCAAGCTACCGTCAACTCTGAATTAACGGTGCTGATGTGGCATTGACACGTGGCAAAATATATCACATCAGCATCACATGTATTTTTAATTCAAATATATTTAAGGACATTTGAGCACTGTATAAAAAATTTTAGGGGCATTTTAATATTTTGAGTAAAATATTAAGGGCATTATAATATCCTAATGAAAAACATTAAGAACATTTGTATATTTTAGAGAAAATATTAAAAATCAATATTTATTACATTAGATATTAATCAATATTTGTTACATTAATTAATAAATACTTTTTATATAAATGTACGAATAAGAAAAAATTATAAATAAATTATATAGTTAAAGAATATTTATTAATTATATTTTTTAATGAATCTAATATTGAAATTTGACTACAAAAATACTCCTAAATATTTTGGTATTTAAAGCAATTGGAGCAATCGATAAGAATTTACATATGACATTAATTAAATTATTTTTATAAAAAAATCGTCGAATTATAAAATCTGAATAAATTGGTGTTTAAATATATAATATGACTATTGCTAATTAAGAAAAAAATTTGAACAATCTATTAAAAATATTATAGTATTTATTTAACATTTTTATAATTCATTATTTGTTGGTTTGTACATTTTTTTTATACAAATATATCATTTTATTGTTTAATTACTTATAAATATTTAAATTATATTTTTAAGATAATGTATCCCATCATTTTTTTTAAGAAAATGATTAAATATCAAGATGAAATACAAACATCTAATATCATGTATATATTTTTAATTGTTCTAAGAAGTTGATACAATTTTCTAGTTTATAATAGTTAAACTTTTGATGTACCTATTAATTTTTTTAATTTTATTTTTAATATTTTTGTTGAAATATTTATAATTTTATGAACTAGTTAAAATCAATTAAGTTTAATGTAAAAAAGTATGTACATTATTATAATTATTAAAATAATAATATCATTATTTAAAATATGTATCACTTGTAAGTTAATTATGCAAAATATTTTTTTAATACTTTTTTAATAATCTTAATAAAAATGCCCCAACATGCATTTTTGTAGTCAAATTTAAATATTATATTTATTAAAAAATTAATTAATAAATATTCTTGAACTATATAATTTATTTATAATTTTTTTCTTATTCGTATATTTATTTATTAATTAATATAATAAAATATTAATTAATATATAATGTGACAAATATTAAATTTTAATGTTTTCTTTACAATACAAAAATGCTCTTAATGTTTTCATTAGGGTACTAAAATGACCCTAAAATTTTTTATATAATACTAAAATGCCCTTAAATATATATGGATAAAAAATACGCATGGTGCTGATATGGTATATTTTGCCACGTGTCAATGCCACATCAACGCCGTTAATTCGAAGTTGACGGTAGCTTGATAGAAGGGTATTTTAGTACCAATTTTAGAATATTAGGGGCATTTACGCTCCAAAAAAAAGTTAAAAGGCATTTTAGCTTCCACCAAAACATATTAGGGACATTTTAGTACCTTATCCCTTAATTAATTAGACAAGTGCATCATTCAACTGGTTATCGAGGACTCATTCATAGAAGAAAATATAGATAAAATACAATTAAATCAACAATAGCCTAAAAAGGGAAAAAGCCATACAATTCACAATAATTGAATGAATAATGCTTAATTGTTCATAAATCTTATTGCTACCATATGAAAATAAATACCAAAATGAAGTTATAAACCACACTAGGCAATGTTTTTAGGCAATGTTTTTAGGCATAAAGCTTTTTTTTTTTGTTATACTCCATTCGGTATTCGAAACTTATTTATCTGATTAATTTGAATTCACGCTAAATAGGTTCATAAAGAGGGAAAAACTCTCCCTCTCAAATATTTAAAATTTTAAAAATCATTTATTTCCATAACTCAAATTCAAGACCTTTAATCCTTGATGGTGGTTGGAAGCATATTTTGATCCTTAAACTATAATAATTTTTGACTTCGTCATTTAACTTTATTTTATCAATTTGAGATATTTAATTTAAATTTTGGATAAATTACTTTCAGAGCTATCAAAATTGACCCAAATCCAAAATTTCTTTCAAAAAAATTGACTTAAACCCAATACAACCTAAAAACTACCCATTTGGGCCAATCTCAAAGCCACACATCTAAAACTCAACCCGTTTGTGTTTGTTTAAAATGCCCAACAAGTCTCTTCCAAATGCCATTTTGCCTAGCCCTAATGCCAATTCTTTCTTTCTATTGTGGCTTTCTCTCTACATATCCAATCCTCCCACTCTACCCCTTCCACCCTCGCCGCCTCTTTCCCTTTCCACCTTCAGGTCGTTGCTGGGCTCCAACACGCTACCATTCATTTGCCATCTTAGACAGTCGTAACCAGCCCTCACTACCATATTCAAGTCCTTCAAAGTTCAAAGTAAGGTATATGTGTAACGCAAGACCTTTTAATTTTATTGAGCCGACTCTGTGATTAAAGTTCCATTCATAAATATTCTTGATAATGAATGGTTATTTTAGTTACTACTACATTTTGTTGATTGAGAATATCATGAAATTGAAATTATAAGTATTGATGAACTTTGTTTTGATTTTGATGTTATTGTTTTATTTTGGTTCCAGTGGCATAATTAGTAAAATTGTCATTTTGTTTAACAATGCACTTGCACGTTGTTTTAACCATTGAATTAGCCTGGATTGAGTCATTCGAGCAGTTGTCGTTTGTCAAAGAGATAATTCATTGATTGAACATATTACAAATGAAGTTTTATGTATAATACTCTCTTTATGTAATGTCCCAAAAATTTTGATTGTGCATAGTATATTCCAGGACGTGAATAGTACTACCTGGGGCCATCGACATTTTTTTTTACCACTAGAAAATACATTTCATGGAGAGTATGGTAATATAATTTGTAGTGAAATCGAGATCAAATAGGATCTCAAAATTTGAAAATAAAAATAAGTAGTGGTTCAATGTGAATAGTGTTCAGAGTTTATCAAAGTTTAATCGGCCATGAAAAAATTGTTTAAGACTCCAAAAAAGTATTCTAATCATGGGGACCCATTAGAAATGAACTAAATAAATTTTTGGAATTGTTAAATTAAAATTTAGTAGAGACAAAAAATTAATTACTGAAGCAATAAAAGCATCTTTGTACCAAAAAATTTATCAAAACAAACTCATTTTGATATGAAAATTTAAACACACACTAAGAAATATTTTTTTCATATTTTTTGAATAATTTTAATGAAAATTTGATAAAAAAATATAGGAACAAATTATATGGTTATATGTGGCTCAATTTAAACCATTAGATCAAATAGTACACCATTAAATCTTAGCCATTCAAATGAGGAGTATAAATAGATGTAAAAATCAGATTTTCGAGAAGGGAGGAAGTCTTCTTCTTCTCCTACTCCTTTCTTAGGCCGAAATCACCCTTTCTTTGTGTCCACCATTTTTATTCTCATCAAACTCAAATCCCACTTAAATTTCTACCTTAATTCCACTAAAAATTGAATAAATATCATTCTCTCCACTTCAAACAAAGAATTATTGAAGAAGAAAGCTTGAAAAGTGGAATCATTTTAAGAGATAAAATTCACTAAATAAGTGACATTTTAAGATTTTGATAGAATTAACTAGGAATTTATTTATATTATGATTTTCATATGATTTTGGGTGAGAATTTGAAAGAAAAATTAATGGGTTGTGTGTGTCTGTACAACTCAGCTAGGACGAAATCAAGAGGAAGCAAGTAACTAAAGAAAGGAAAAGAAAAGGAAGTTTAAGTGGAGTAAAGGAGAAATTTGTAAGTGAATACTCAAACTACCTTATTTCATGTATTTTAGGTTATGTAACTTAGGGTTTATACATGAAATGCGTGATTAAATTTAAATTGATGATAAATAAATGAAATTTAATGTTAATTAAATGAATTAATGTGATTAAATGCATGAAAATCAAGTTAGATATAAAAACCCCAAAATGAACCTATTATGTAACTAAGTGAATACAAGATTATACATGAAATTATAATGATTAAATGTTAAAAATGTCTAATTCATACCTAATAAGCACAATTAAGATAAGTTTAAATGGAAAAAGAAATGGGAATGAACATATACCTATAGTGGCTGAAATGTGTACCTTGAAGAATGATGTGGAATTTGTTGAATTATTTAGAAAAAATGCTTGATATATGAAATTATACTTAGGAAACATGAGTGGAATGAATTGTGATAAAAAAAAAACAAAAATAGAAGAATGTGCATCATGCTTGGCTGAATAGTATACAAGGTGGAAATGATATGTATCTTATCAAAACATAATAAGTGATGTAAGATTGTTATTTGATGATTATTGCATTGGATACCTAGTTTGGGTAATATTACATAATGTATAAAGTATGATAAGAGTGAAAATTATGGTATGAAGAATCAAATTTAATGATGGAATTAATTGCCCTTAGTAACTAGTGGTCAAACTAGAAGTATGAAATATAATTGGTCAGCCAAAAGTACACACACCAAGATATTAAGTCATGGTGATTCACAGTTGTAAGCCAATGGTGGTCTACATAGAGATGAAGTGAAAATTATGAGAAAAGAAAATTGATTATAATGTTTGGTCAAAGTGTTAGCCAAGCCAAGTGGTCACTTCGATAGATTTTATACCATTAGGGTCCTCATCCTGTATATCCGATTTAAGAGTTTTCATTGGATACTACTTGAAGTAAAATTATAATTAAACAATAAAGTGATTAAAACAGTGACATAATTGTAAATAATGGATTAAATTGGTATTATAAGGGTAAAATAGTAATTATGCAATAAAATAGATAAATTAAGGACTAAAATGTAATTTCAAAGTTAAAGTATGAAGAACTTAGTGGCATAATAGTAATTTTGACAACAAATTACCCAATCTGATTTTGTGGGTTCAATTAACTTCTGCGCTAACAATTGAGCACATTTATCTTTGGCTAAAGCATAATCATCAGGTAACATTCCTGGATGGGTAGCTTTGGTGGGATTGACATCTTCAGATTTTTTGAAAGGAAGGGTAATGAAAAACTCAGGATGAGTCCATAAAGGTTTTGGATGTTTGGTGAGAAATTTAGAGTGAGAAGAGGCAGAACAGTTTTTTTCAAGTTGGGCTTAGAGATCTGTAAATGGGTTTGGGCGTTGAATAGTAAACAGATCGTGTTGGCTAGTGTAAGGTTGGAAAAAATGTTTGAAACAAAGTTCAGTGGGCTGGATGGACAATTTGGATAAATGGAATAAAATATCAAAGCTAAGAACTAGATCTTTACTAGGAAGATCAGATCCAAAAGCATGAACCCATACATAACAATCTGGGAACAATTGAATCTTAATAGGCTATTTGATTTGAGTTTTGTAGTGAGAATGCCTTGATTAGCAGCTTGGACATGTTGAGTATAATGTTTCTAATATTCAGGTGGAAGGATTTTAGGATTAATAATGGTATTGTGAGCACCAGTATTAATGAAAGCAACAACTCTAATTGGGTTGGCAAATTTGTTAGGAAAGATGTGAGCAAAGGCTAATGGAATGGGATGTGATAAAAAGATATGGTTAAGGCTAGGTTGAGGAGAAGAACTTGCGATATAAGTGGGATATGAGAAAGGTATGTGTTTTATTGTCGTTAGCTTCAAAAGAGGGGAATCAAAATAAGAGGAAACTAGAAAGGCATTAATGTCAGTAATATCTGACAAGGGATCATCATCAATAAGTCTTCATCTAATTCGGAATCAAAATATTAGATGGCAAAGAAAGTATAGGGATCAACATCATCATTAATGGAGAAAAGAGATTCAACATCATCATTTTAAAGATTAATAGTGTTAGTATAAGCCCTAACCCCAATACATTGTTATAAAACACTCAAGTTAATAAATGAGTCATTTCTTTATCTATTGTATTCCTGTGCATATCAAATGATAGAACTATCCAAGAATATTATTTCAGTTTAAGTTATCATGTGTGAGGCACATGGTTGTAAGACCTTGAAACCATTGAGACTTCATTCTAAATATCCCTAGTCAGTCATTGTTATGAGAATAACAAATGAATTAAGACTAGTATGATCTCTCTGATAAGTTAAGTTCTATCTTACGAATCATAAAGACTAAAGTGTCAACCAGAGAACATAGATACATGTTTAGAACATGGTATCTGGATTCGATCCGTTTATGAGAATACTACATGGTACAAGTCATAACTGTTTCTTATGTGCAATTTTTGCATCGGAGTTCTTAGACCTAAAATTTCTATGAAACTCTTTATGAATTACTGTGTACTTTGACATACACCTAATGTACTCGTAATAGGGTGACAAGTATGGGTATGATTGGGCATGCACTAATTCATGTTAGAGAGCATGATAGAAGTAAATGGATTACCCCTCTCGATAAGAGAAAAAAATATCATCGGTCACTTGATCAGTGAACTGAGAAGTGTATGGCCATATCGAGATGAAATAATGAGTAATCATTATTTATCTGAGAGTTCAGTCAAAAAAGGAATTAGTATATATAAGGATGACTAGTTCCATTAATTCTGATATTTAAGGGTAAGAGACTATGCAAAATTGCAATAGGTCACTAAATGCCATTTGCATTTTCATTTAATTTGGAATGCTATAATATCTTGCTAGAGAATATATATAGCCTTTGGATTATTTATTAATTCATTGCCAATATTAAATCCAATATTAAATGAACCTATAGGATCGCACACAAAGCATTGGGCTTAAAATATTTAAGATAAAGTATTGGGCATTAATTTGGACTTTTATTTAAAGTCAAATTAATGTGGATAATGGGTATTAAATTGCTAAATGGACCTTGGTCCATGAGAGAGGGAAAATCGACATTACTAGGTTTAATGTCAATTAATTAATTATCTTGGTATAATTAAGGTAATTGAGTATTAAATCCTAATAGCATTTGAATCAAGATGAAACACTTAATTAGGAGAGAGTGTAGCTGAAAATCAAAGGGTAAAATCCTAATGAATTTCGGCATGTACAAAATCTCTAAATAAGTGGTGGACTTTGATTAAATGTCTTATGCCATTTTAAATTAATTTGAATTTAAAATACTAAAGGAATTTGAATTAATTTAAATCACTTAATTAGGAAGTGATGGAGGCTGAAAAAAATACCTAAAACCAAAGGGATTTCAGCCACCACAAGAATTCCAAAACAAGTGATATAAATTGACTAATTTTATTTTGACCTAGTAAGGTTTTTCTCTCTCATTGTTGCCACTCTCAAGGGGAAAGGATTCTTCCTCCTTCTCTTGGTTTTTTGGCAGCCATTTGTGAACCCTAGAAAGAACAAGATAAGATCTTGTGTCTTTATTTTAATACCCATTGCCAAATACAAAAAGATTAGAGCTAGCACTCTCGTTTTAAGCCTTCTTTGCAAGTGTGTGTGTGAGCATAGAGAGGTGTGGCGCAAAGACAGTATATTTGGCATTGGGGATCGAGATCAAAGATATATAAGTCCATCTTATATATTGTTCATTACAAAATCAAGTTTTGAAGTGCATTCAAGAATGTAAGTTTGTTTAAAACCCTAAAATTGCATGTTTCGATTCTATATTGTATATTGCATGGCATGTATGATCAAAATTTTTAATTTTTCCACTGCATGATCATTTTATTTATGCCATGTGATATCCCTTCAGTGGTATCAGAGCCTAATCATGCTTGTTTTAGTGCTTTGGATGTGTTATAACTTGATTCAAAATCGTTCGTTACATAAAACGTAATGCTAAAATTTTCTATTTTGAGTTTTTTGCATTGGTTGAGTGTAAAAACGATTTTAAATGATTAGTTAGGTATTATAATTATTATGACATGTTAATATACTGTCCTAAGATTTTCTTAGAGCTTTTCATGATCGGTTTTAATTATATATACCTGATTGTACATATTAATCTTGAAACTAGGTGCTAGTTTGCATGATATGTGATTGTAAACAACTAGTTTCTCAAAATTAAATGTAAAAACATGTTTGGCATGTTTGTAAGTGATTTTTAAATATTAATAACAGGTCTGGACATGTTTTAAAAATGGTTTTAATTATGGTCCATTACAATTTAATTGATTAATTTATAAATCACTTAAAACAATTACTAGTTTGCGTTTGTTGCGTGTTTAATCAATATTGTTTGTTTTATTTTGATTAAAATGGCAAAAACACATTTAGATCAGATCTAAAAAGAATCTTAACTAAATATTTATGACCTTATTTAAGTTATTAAATGGCTCATAAAATCGTTTTAAGTATTTATGCATCGTTTGTGGCATTATGTGAGCATTAAACAACTAGTTTCATGTTGTTTGTTTGTTTTGTTATCAATGCCATGTGTAGCATATGTTCTTCATGAATTTTATGTTTTAATTCATGTTGGTTCATATTATTTGTATTTTTAATGCTTATAGGTTGTATGACATAATATTAAAAATGGCAAAATTAGAAATTATACTAAAGATTATTTTTAGCACAAATCTAGCTAGTATGTGTTTTGGGCTTTTAAGATAACTTATTCAATAAAAGGATTTAGTCCATTGGCCTTTGGCCCAGGCCCATCACATGGTCTTCTCTTAAAGGTTTAAATACACAATTTTCACTAATGGCCTTGGCTTAATTAATTAAAAACTGGACTTTGTTTTATCCATGAATGTTATATATATTTATTTGCTTGTTTTGTGTGATGAATGAATATGCATGGTGCATTCATAGGCCCTGGGTTATTTAATTAAATATGGCATGCGTGCCATTATGGATTATTGTAAAATTTTCATTTATTTCTTAGTATAGAATTTATTTGAAGACTTTGTAAATCAAGATGAAGCCCATCGAAGTGGAGAAGCCCAACTTGAAGATTCTTATGTAATAGTATAGAATCTTAGTTGTAGGTTTTTTGGGTCCATGTTTGTCACGCTTTACTTTACGCAATTATATATATGCATGATATGAATGGATGACAAAGCATATGCCATGTAAGCCGTAATAAAATGAATCCCTAAAATAGTAAGTCACAAAGTTTCCTTCCTAATTTGAAACATGTCAAGGCATCGATCATCAATCACGTAGACTAGGAGTCCTAGATGCACCCGATTATCTTTGTGAGGCATGGGTTGTGAATATAGGTTGGACTTAACATTGAAAGGGATGCCCGAACCTAGGCAACGAATAAATGGATTGTGCTATAACATCTTAAGATATTAGCCCATTTGATCCAAGACTCATGTACGAGACATGATTGGAGTTTTCCTACCTAAGTAACTTAACCCTTTAGGTGTACAAGCTCAACTTCACTAATGAGCTGTTGTGAAAAGTGAATCTTGGCCCACAATAAATCACTAACGTGAATTATTTAAAGGGATATTAATTTAGTTTGTGGGATTTTATCAAGACCTCATTTAATCTTGCTAAATTTATTGTAGATTGAAAAATGGCTTCTTCAAACAACAACTTTTCATTACGATCGGTCCTAGAAAAGGACAAATTGGATGGCACCAATTTCATAGACTGGTCTCGAAACTTGAGAATTGTTCTTAAGCAAGAGAAAAAGTCGTATGTTTTGGATGCACCCTTGCCCGAAGAACCTACTAGGAACGCCTCTGTAGTTCAAAAGGAAACTTTTGAGACCAAAAAGAGCTACTCCAATGATGTGACCTATGTGATGCTAGCCACTATGGTGCTTGATTTGCAAAAGAAATTCATGGACCAATAGGCTTATGCGATCATGGTGCACCTCAAGGAAATGTTCCAAGAATAAGCTCATCACGAGAGGTTCGTGACAACAAAGGCCTTGATTTCTTGTAAGATGGCTGCGGGTACTCCTATTAGTACCCATGTACTCAAGATGAAAGGGTATCTTGATACTCTTGAGAAGCTTGAGGTACAAGTCCTAAAGGAATTGGCCACAGACTTGATCTTAGGTTCATTGACTGATGATTATGATCCATTTGTTATGAATTATAACATGCATGCAATGAACAAGACAGTCACCGAGCTTCATGGGATTCTTAAGAATGTTGAAGAGAACATTCGAAAGACCAATCTCGCACTTATGGTTCAATGGGGCATTAAGAAGGGACCCGCTAAGGAAAAGGAGAAAGGAAAGGCAAAACCCAAGAATGACCAGGCACGACCTAAGTCTAGTGGGAGTGCACCTCAGGCCCAACCCAAGCCCAAGGCACAAAGGCTCAAGGAGAGTGAGAGCACGTGTTTCCATTGCAACAAGATAAGACATTAGAGGAAGAATTGCGCTCTCTTTAAGGAAGAACAAAAGAAGAATGGAGCCAAGGCGTCCAGTTTTGGCATTTTTGTTGTCGAAATTAACCTTTCTATTTCTACCACTTGGGTATTGGATACCGGTTGTGGTTCTCACATTTTTTCAAATATGCGGGGACTAAGAAATAGGCAGTTACTTGGAAAGAATGAAGTGGACCTTCGTGTGGGGAATAGAGCATGAGTTACGGCCATGGAGATAGGTGACTATCGACTCACTTTACCTTCTGGACTATGTTTACATTTAATAAATTGTTATTATATGCTTTTTATGAGCAAAAACATTATTTCAGTTTCATGTTTGGATATGGATGGATTTGACTTTGTTATTAATAATGGCAATATTCATATTCGTCGCCAAGGCATTTTATATGGCAATCCTATGTTACCAAATGGCCTTTATATCCTTGATCTACAAAATAAAGAGTTCATATACAACATTAATATAAAGAGGGTTAAATCAAACGAATTGAACCCTACTTACTTCTGGCATTGTCATTTAGGATATGCAAATAAAAAATGCATTTCAAGACTCCATAAATTTGGAGTGCTTGGGTCATTCGATCTGGAATCTTATGACACATACGAGTCATGTTTGCATGGAAAGATGGCAAAGAGTCCTTTTAACAAGAAAGGTGAGAGGACTAGTGACTTATTGGGATTAATACACACTGATGTATGTGAACCATTAAGTACACAGGCTAGAGGTGGTTTTAGTTACTTCGTAACATTCACAGATGACTTCAGTAGATATGGCTACATCTATCTAATGAAGCATAAGTCTGAGACTTTTGAAAAATTCAAAGAGTTTAAGAATGAAGTAGAAAACCAACTTGGCAAAAGTATAAAAGCCATTTGATGAGATCAAGGTGGCGAATACTTAAGCCAAGAGTTTGATAGTCATCTGAAGGAGTGTGAAATTATTTCACAGCTCACTCCTCCTAGAACACCACAATGAAATGGTGTATTCGAAAGGAGAAATCAAATTTTGTTAGACATGGTTCGATCAATGATGAGTCAAGCTAATCTTTCTGTCTCTTTTTGGGGTTATGCATTAAAAAATGTTGCGTTTCTACTGAATCGTACTCCAACTAAAGCAGTTAATAAGACACCATATGAGTTATGGACTGGGAAAAAGCCCAATATGTCATTTCTCAGAATTTGGGATTGTGAAGCACATGTTAAGAAATTAACATCTGATAAACTAGAGTCCAAATCCACTATCTGCTTGTTTGTAGGTTATCCCAAAGAAACAAAGGGATACTACTTTTACTCACAAGTTGAGAGCAAAGTGTTTATTGCTCGTAAGGCTATTTTCTTGGAAAAGGAATTCCTTCTCAAGAAAGACAGTAGGATTAAAGTAGAACTTGGAGAAATTCAAGTGCCACAAACTCCTATAGAGAATGAGTTAGAAATGGAATCAAGTTCACAACCAGTTGTGGAACAAGAACCCATTGCATAAGAACCTAAAAGGTCCGATAAGGTACATCGAGATATTGAGAGATACGAATTTCTAATCATCGACAGTGACACTATTGAGTTAATGGATCGTGAGGATCCAACTACCTACTGAGAAGCTATTGAAAGCCCTGACTCGAAAAATTGGGTTAAAGCCATGAAATTCGAGATGAAATCAATGTACGATAACCAAGTTTGGACCTTGGTCGATCCATCGGAATGTGCTAAAGTAATTGAATGCAAGTGGCTATTTAAACTCAAAGCTGACAAGACCTACAAAGGCAGACTAGTAGCAAAAGGTTTTCGACAAACTTATGGTGTAAACTATGATGAGACCTTTTTGCCTGTAGTCATGCTCAAGTCCATTAGGATCTTGCTTGCCATAACGGCATATCATGACTATGAAATATGGCAAATGGATGTCAAAACTGCTTTCCTCAACAAAAATCTACTTAAGGATGTGTATATGACACAGCCTGAGGGTTTTATCAATCCCAAGCATCCTAAGAATGTTTGCAAGTTTCAAAAATTCATTTATGGATTAAAGCAAGCATCCCAGAGTTGGAATCTCCATTTTGATAAAGCATTCAAAGAATTTGACTTCATCAAAAATGAGGATGAGCCTTGTGTGTACAAGAAGATTAGTGGGAGCATCATAGTGTTTCTGGTCCTATATGTGGATGACATCCTTCTTATTGGGATTGACATTCCAACATTGTAAAAGGTGAAGCAATGGTTGGGGAAGTGTTTCTCAATGAAAGACTTAGGTAAAGCCGAGACAATACTTGGTATTCGGATCTATAGAGATAAATCGCATCGGCTTTTGGGACTAAGTCAAGAAAAGTACATAGACAAAGTACTAAAGAATTTTAGTATGGGAGACTCAAAAAAAGGGTATATACCTTTGGCTTTGGGAGTTCCTTTGACTAAAGAACAGTGTCCTAAAACCAAAGCGAAGAGGGACAACATGAGTAGAATTCCATATGCATCTGCCATTGGATCTATCATGTACGCTATGTTATGTACTAGATTGGATGTTGCTCATGCACTGAGTATAACCAACAAGTTTTAACAAGACCCTAGTGAAAAGCACTGGTCTGCTGTAAAGGGAATTCTAAAGTACCTACAAAGGACTAAGGATCACTTCTTGGTGTATGGTGGTAAAAAAGAGCTCGTCATTCAGGGTTATGCCGATGTTGTTTTTCAAACTAGCACTCAGGACTCAAGGTCACAATCTGGTTTTGTTTTTGTTTTGACCGTGGTATTGTCAGCTGGAGATGCTCAAAGCAAGAGACCGTCGCCGACTCAACTACAGAATCTGAGTATATTGCAGCGAATGAGGTTGTAAAGTAGGCTGTTTAGATTAGAAATTTTATTTCTGGATTAGGAGTGATCCCAAACATCCTAGATCCATTAGAAATTTTTCGTGACAATAACGGGACCATCGTACAGGCCAAGAAGCCCTGGTCACACCAAAAATCTAAACACATACTCAGAAGACACTCACTTAACGTACTCATAACAGGGTGACAAGTATGGTTGTGATTGGGCATGCACTAATTCATGTTAGAGAGCATTAGAGAAGTAAAGGAATTACCCCTCTCGATAAGAGAGAAAATATCATCGACCTCTTGATCAGTGAATTGAGAAGTGTATGGCCATACCAAGATGAAATCATGAGTAATCATTATCTATCAGAGAGTTCAGTGTCACTGGAATATCAAGAAAGGAATTAGTATATATAAGGATGACTAGTTCCATACCTTATATTAATTCTGATATTTAAGGGTAAGGGACTATACAAAATTGCAATAGATCACTAAATTCCATTTGCATTTTCATTTAATTTGGAATGCTATAATATCTTGCTAGAGAATATATATAGCCTTTGAATTATTTATTAATTCATTGCCAATATTAAATGGACCTATAGGATCGTACACAAAGCATTTGATTTAAAATATTTAAGATAAAGTATTGGACATTAATTTGAACTTTTATTTAAAGTCAAATTAATGCGGATAATGAGTATTAAATTGCTAAATGGACCTTGATCCATGAGAGAGGGAAAATCGGCATTACTAGGTTTAATGTCAATTAATTAATTATCTTGGTATAATTAAGGTAATTGAGTATTAAATTCTAATAGTATTTGAATCAAGATGAAACACTTTATTAGGAGAAAGTGTAGCCAAAATTCAAAGGGTAAAATCCTAGTGAATTTCACCATGTGCAAAATCTCTAAATAAGTGGTGGACTTTGATTAAATGTCTTATGCCATTTTAAATTAATTTGAATTTAAAATACTAAAGAAATTTGAATTAATTTAAATCACTTAATTAGAAATTGATGGAGGCTAAAATAATACCTAAAACCAAGGGGATTTCGGCCACCATAAGAATTTCTAAACAAGTGATATAAATTAATTAATTTTATTTTGACCTAGTAAGGTTTTTCTCTCTCATTGCCGCCACTCTCAAGGGGAAAGGATTCTTCCTCCTTTTCTTGGTTTTTTGGTAGCCATTTGTGAACCCTAGAAAGAAAAATATCAGATCTTGTGTCTTTATTTTAATACCCATTGCTAAATACAAAAAGATTAGAGCTAGTACTCTCATTTTAAGACTTTTTTGCAAGTGTTTGTGTGAGCATAGAGAGATGTGGCGTAAAGGCAACATCTTTGGCATTGGGGATCGAGATCAGAGATATATAAGTCCATCTTATATATTGGTCATTGCAAAATCAAGTTTTAAAGTGCATTCAAGCATGTAAGTTTGTTTAAAACCCTAAAACTGCATGTTTCGATTCTATATTGTATATTGCGCGGCATGTATGATCAAAATTTTTAATTTTTCTGCTGCATGATCATTTTATTTATGCCATGTGATATCCCTTCAAATAGGAGATGTCTATTGGATTTGTTGAATAAGCTTCAGTGATCGTTTCTTGTTAGGACAGGCTTTTTGCAAAATGACCTTTTTTACCATAGACATAACATTGATCTCTTTTTTGTTTGAACTTTTTGTGTCAGAAGAATTGAATCTTCTTTCCCCTTCTTGGAGGAAATATACACCGAGACTTCTTATAGAACTTGCATTGCTTGTAGGGCTTACAAGAGCAATCTTTTTTGGGAAAGCACTGAATTTCTAAATCTGGACATTTACAAGCAGCTTTGAGCTATGGATCTTTTCTTTTCTTTAAAGTATCTTGAATTAACTTTTGAGAAGTACAAAGGCAATCAAAAGCCATGAGAACCTTTTGGTAAATCTGTCCAAGAGAAAGAGAATTAAGTTGAATGTCCTGTTTTCAAATTAGGAACATCATACTATTGGATAACTATTCTAGAATGGAGTGTAGAAATCCTTATTTAAGATTAGGATCATTTGCACCATTAAGCATATAAAAGACTTTTGACATTCTTTTGTAATGCTTGTCAAGATTTTCTCTAAGCAAAAAACAACATTTAATCCTAAAGTAATCATCACGAGCAGCTTTTTCGAAATCACCTGGATTACTAATGAATTCAATATGGATCTTCTAGAGGAAATAAATAATGGATTCACAATGAATGAATTGTAATTTTGAATATTCATCCATATGAACAAACCAATCACAAAGTCTGCTAATAAACTGAGAAGTAAATTCCACAAAGATTTTTTCAAGTTGAGGGGCCTTAACACGTCTGGTATGTAATTCAAGTCAAACATAAAATTCTTAAACTCTATCTCGCCATTTCTGCGATGAATATCTTCAAATTGAAAACCATGGACCAGAAGATGTTTTGGAAGGTGTTGTGGCTGACTGTCAGGTTCATCATCATCATCATGAACATCAGTGTAATAAAAGTTGGATTAGAGGCGATTGAGTTGTAGTGTTACTTTTTACTGGATCTACCATAAAAAATAGTGAAATGCTTGGGATCTGGTTCATCATCTGAATATTCTGAGTTAGAAGAGTCAGAAGAGGAATTAAATGGTAGGGAGGCAAATGAGATAGCTAGGAGTGGACCGAAGAGCTATTTGTTTAAGGGTATTGATTAGGCTATTAGAAGGTTGAATCATATGGGAAAATGGTGGTGGTTCATCAATCTGCACACCTTTTTGTTTAATATCAATGAGGTTTGTTGTTTGAGGAGTTGTTGGTATGGACTAGGTAGTGGGAGATACAATAAGTGAGGTAGGGATAGTAGATCTTTTAGGCTATTTGCCAAAGTTGTTGTTGCATGAAAAGTTCATAAGAATAGCCTAAAATGTCAAGATCTACCTATGAAGGTTCAGAATATAGTGGTATTTGAATGAAGGGTTGGTGTGTATATGGGGTAAAGGAAGGATTATAAAAAGGAAAATACATGGTAAGTGGATTAGGAGTAGAAGTCATGTTAAGATCTCACTTAATGGCTGCAATTTATGCCTTAAGATGTTAAACTTCAAAAGCCTTTTGAGTGAAAGTAGAATCATAAACTTGTTAGGCTATATAAGTCATAAGTTATTTGTTCAACTCTACAACTTGGGTCTAAAGACGTTAAAGCAACTGATATACAGCAGAATTCTGGTTGGAGATCTTAGAATCCAAAGTATCAGCACGATAAGAAACACGATCAACTTTAGTTTCAAGTTTGTGAAGTACTTTGTTTTGGGTTAAAGCGTTTTCTGATTGCCAATTCAAGACAACTTCAGCTGGAGGAACAAATTGAAGGACTCATTTAGGGGTAACTCGTAAAGATTTGACAAAAGGGGTAATACAAATTTTAGTATTTGGGTTAGTGGTTTTTGGGAGGGAAGGAAATTCATCAGTGTAAGGAGTAGTGGGTTGGCACGTGAAAATAGGAGGAGGTGGTTGAATAAGCTTTGGTCGCCAAATAAGAGACTGAGTAGCACAAGATTGTGGCTTAGCCTGAAAACATTTTGGTACAGGTTTATAGGGTAAGGAAAGAGGAGATGAAGGTTTACAGGGTAAGGAAAGAGGAGATGAAGGTTTATAGGGTAAGGAAAGAGGAGATGAAGGTGGTGAATAGGGTTTAAAATGTGGAGGTAGAGAGTATCAAACAGTATAATCATATTTTTCAGAAGGTTGGCCAAGATTACCAACAGAAGGATCATTATCTTCATCAAGGTGATCTTGGAACTTTGGTTCAGAAGAAAGTTTATTTATTAGGAAGAGACTTAAGAAGGACTTAAGTTCTCCGGATTTACAACACACTTATATAGATCCTCAACTAGTGGAGGATGACATCATATATTGCATAAGCAATTACTAGCTAAAGTTACTTTAGACAAAGATAAGATAAGCACTACTTTTTACAAGATAAGATAAGATAACATCTACTTTTACACCATAAAAGATACTTTACCAAATCTATTTTAAATAAGATAAGATAAGATTCCAATATGCAGGGTCCAGAGCATCATTATTTCTTAAAAGGCTCATGTGAGGGTGACATGTTCATGTCTTCTGAGTCTGTATCATCTGGTGATAGATACAAGTCAAGTTTAACTTTTGCTTTTCCTTTGCCTTTATCAGAGTGGAGTTTCTATTCAATTTCTTTTTCAAAAGCAGACAAATAACCCTGAGCGGTAGGGTCATCTGGTTTAGTGAAATTATTATCAATAAGATCCAAAGAAAGATATGGATCTTGAGAATCTTGAAATAATGAATCAAAATAATTTTGGAAATAAGGTATGTTGTAGCAAATGAACTCCAATGGAAGGCTTGCTATTGATTCTATAGAACCTATTGAGATGGATTCCAAACATATGATCGAGTCAAGAAATAGATGACAGAATATTTTCAAGCTTAAGCTTCTGGTTTCATCCAAAGTTGAAAGTCTTGAATATCGATAAGAAATTCTCGTCGCTACCAAGAGGCAGGAGCATACTATTCAAGGAATTATCAATGTAGAGAGGCATGGTTGTCAGGAGAGTTGAGGATTTCATAGGTTTCAATAAGGGGAAACACAATTACATGAGTGTAAAAAATAGAGAGACACCAGAAGAACCAAATCTCTTCCTTATAAAGAGGAAAATCTTTACAGAACTTGAACAGGATAGACCAGGGTTGATTCATATGAAAAAGTTTTCATCTGGAGTGACATTATAGCTGTTGGAGAAGATATGCATGAAATGAAACAAATTTTTGGTAGCAAAGAGTTTTATGGTTGTAGGATCTGTGAGAGGACAGCGAGGAGGGGACGATTGTTTTGTGGTTGCAGAGAGGTACTGGATAGGATTGACATTTTTTTTGAGATTGGGATAAAGTTTGAGGTAATCCATGGTAAAGACTAAGTGAAGAGTGGAAACTAAAGTAAGGAGTTTAGGTGGTTTTGGTGGTCAGAAAAGGTAATCTAGAATGAGATTCTTGTGTCCTTTTATATGTTCAACATTGAAATTGTACCAACTAAATCATTCTGCCCATTGAAGAAGTTGCTGATGTGAAACAGTCTTGCCTTTAGAGGAAAACATCTTTAGGAAGGATGAATAATCCATGACAACTGTAAAGTGATGTCCAATCAGACGTAATTCAAATCTCTTAATGCCATACTTCACATCTAAGATTTCTTTAAAAGAAAAGTGATAATGGCATTCAAATTCTTTGAATTGACCACTTGCATATCCACATATGTGTTTCTTATTGTCTTTTGCATCAAGTAGTACAGCACCCCAACATTTATCACTAGCATCGGTCTGGAAAATTCTTTTGCCATTGGAAGGAATATGAAGAGGTGGCAAATTCTGAGTGACTGCTTTAATCTTTTTGGCTGATTGAGTGTGAGTGGATAACCAGGATGGTGGATCCTTTTTCAAAAGTTAGTTTAAAGGTTTTGCCAAGAAACTGTAATGGGGAATGAATTATCAAACATAATTGGCAATACCAAGGAACTGTTGAACTTGTTTTAGGGACAAGTGGGTGTCAAGAAAGTTGAGAAATTTAGAGGCTAAGTGAAGTTGAGGTTTATATGTGCCATTATGAAAATACATGCCTAGAAAATTAATTTCATCCTTAGCAAGAATTATTTTGGAAAGAGACAACATTATTCCATGATCTCTAGTTAGATTGATAAACTGTTAAAGATGCTTTTGAAGAGAAGGAACATTAGGAGAAAAGATAAGCACATCATCAATATAAATCAAAGCATGATGGAGTAAAGGCTCATATACTCGAATCATGGATTGTTGGAAAATGGATGGAGCAACTTTAAGACCAAATGGCATAACAGTCCATTGATAATTAAAATTAGGAATATAGAAGGCCGTCTTAGGTTGATCAAAAAGGTTAATGCCAAGTTGTCGAAATCCTGCTTTGAGATTAAACTTTGAAAAGATGCAGAAATTATGAAGGAAAGGACATAGTAAAGAGATTTTGGGTAAAGAGTATTTTTTATCCTTGAGAAAAGGGTTAAAAGAAGTGTAGTCAGTGACAAGTCTCTTTCTTCAACGAATTTGTTTATCATGTTTATTAACATAAAAGGCTTGCCATGTCCAATCTAATTTTGTAGGTTTAATTAACTTCTAGGCTAACAATTGAGCAGTTTCCTCCTTGACTAAAGCATAATCATCAGATGACATTCCAATATAGGTAACTTTGGTGGGATTGACATCTTTAAATTTTCTGAAAGGAAGGATAATAAAAAACTCAAGATGAGTCCATAAAGGTTTTGGATGTTTGGTGAGGAATTCAAAGTGATAAGAGGCACAAAAGTATATTTTAAGTTGGGCTTAAAGATTTGTAAATGGGTTTGGGCTTTGAATAGTAACCAGAGTGTGTTGGTTGGTATAAGGTTGGGAACAATTGAATCTTAATGGGCTATTTGTTTTGAGTTTTATAGTGAGAATGCCTTGATTAGCGGCTTGAAAATGTTAAGTATAAGGTTTTCAATATTCAGGTGGAAGGATTTTGGGATTAAGAATGGTATTGTGAGCACCAGTATCAATGATAGCAACAACTCTAATCAGGTTGGAAAATTTGTTAGGGAAGATATGAGCAAAGGCTAATGGAATGGGATGTAATGAAAAGATATGGTTAGGGTTAGGTTGAAGAGAAGAACTTGCGGTATGAGTGGGATATGAGAAAGGTATGTGTTCTATCGTCGTCAGTTTCAAAAGAGGGGAATTGGAACAAGGGGAAACTAGAAAGGCATTAATGTCAGTAATATCTGACAAGGGATCATCATCAGTAAGTCTTCATTTGATTCAAAATCAAAATATTGGATGTCAAAGAGAGTATAAGGATCAACACCATCCTCAATGAATAAGAGAGATTTAACATCATCATTTTGATGAGTAATAGGAGACATCTGTTGGATTTGTTGAATAAGCTTATGTGATTGTTTCTTGTTAGGATAAGCTTTTGCAAAATTAGCTTTTTTATCACATACATAACATCAATCTCCTTTCTATTTAAACTTTCTTACGTCGGAAGAATTGAATCTTCTTGCCCCTTCTGGAAGGAAACACATATCGAGACTTCTTTAAGAACTTAGATCACTTGTAAGGCTTACAAGAGCAATCTTTTTTGGGAAAGCACTGAATTTCCAAATCTGGACGTCTACAAGCAGCTTTGAGCTATGGATCTTTTCCCTTCTTTAAAGTATTTTGAATTAACTTTTGAGAAGTACAAAGGCGATCAAAAGCCATGAAAATCTTTTGGTAAATCTATCCAAGAGAAAGAGAATTAAGTTGAATGCCCTATTCTCAAATCAGGAACATTGAACTATTGGATAACTGTTCAGGAATGGAGGATAGAAATTCTTATTTGAGATTAGGATCATTTGCACCATTAAGCATATAAAAGACCTTTAACATTCTTTTTTAATGCTTGTTAAAATGTTTCCTAAGCAAAAAACAACATTTTATCCTAAAGTAATAATCACGAGAAGCTTCTTCAAAATCACCAGGATTGCTAATGAATTCAATGTGAATCTTTTAGAGGACATAAGCAATGGATTCACAATGAATGAATTGCAATTTTGAATATTCATCCATACGAGCAAACCAATCGCGAAGTCTGACAATAAACTGAGAAGTAAATTCCATAAAGATTTATTCAAGTTGATGGACCTCAGCATGTCTGGTCTTTAATTCAAGTGAAGCATAAAATTCTTGAACTCTATCTTGCTATTTTCCTGCGATGAATATCTTTAAATTGAAACCAAGGACCAAAAGTTGGTTTTGGAAGGTGTTGCGATCGATTGTTGGTTTCTTCATCATCATCATAATCATCATCATTAGGGACATCGGTGTAATAAAGTTGGGTTAAAGGCCGCTGAGTAATAGAGGTACTTTCTGCCAAATCGATAAGGGTATTAGAATGTTGAATCATACATTTATATAGGAAAAGGGTGATGGTTCATCAATCTGAACAACTTTTTGTTTAATATCAAGGAGGGTTGTTGTTTGAGGAGTAGTTGGTGTGGACTGGGTAGAGGGATATACAATAAGTGAGGTAAGGATAGTATGTCTTTTAGGCTATTTGTGAAGCTGTTGTTGCATGAAAACTTCATGAGAATAGCCTAAACTGTCAAGATCTGCCTATGAAGGTTTAGAATATGGTGATATCTGAATGAAGGGTTAGTGTGTATATGGTGTAAGGGAAGGACTATAAAAAGCAAAAGACATGATAGGTGGTACAGGGGTAGAAGTTCTGTTAAGATCTCGTTTAATGGCTGTAATTTCTACCTTAAGAGGTTGAACTTCAGAAGCCTTCTGAGTGAAAGTAGAATCATAAACTCGTTAGGCTATAGAAATCATGAGCTAATTTTCTAACTGTACAACTTATGTATAAAGACATTAGAGTAATTAATATGCAACAGTATTCTAGTTAGAGATCTTAGAATTCAAAGTATCAACACGAGAAGAAGCATGGTCAACTTTAGTTATTCTGTGAAGTACTTTGTTTTTGGCTAAAGTGTTTTTTGATTGCCAATTCAAGACAGCTTCAGCTGGAGGGACAAATTGAGAGACTCCTTTAGGGGTAATTCCTAAAGATTTGACAAAAAAGGTAGTACGAATTTTAGTATTTGGGTTGGTGGTTTCCTAGAAGGAAGAAAATTCATCAGTGTAAGGAGTAATGGGTTGGTACATGAAAATAGAAGGATATGGTTAAGCAAGCTTTAGCTGTTAGACAAAAGACTAAGTAGCATAAGATTGTGGCTTAGCCTAAAAAGGTTTTGATGCAGGTTTACAAGGTAAGGAATGAGGAGATGAAGGTTTAAAAGGTGAGGAATGAGGAGATGAAGGTGGTGAAGATGGTTTAAAATGTGGAGGTGGAGAGTATCGAACAACATAATCATATTTTCCAGAAGGTTGGCCAAAAGTGCCAACAGAAGAATCATCTTCATCAAGGTGATCTTGGAACTTTGCTTCAGAATAAACTTTCTTTTTGGCCTTTCTCCATTGTCGGCAAAAATCATCATCATCATCAAGGTCTGCTTCAAGAGATGCTTCATAACAAGCATCATAGTCACATTCACCCCAAAAATAATGACATCACATTTAAAAGCATAAATGGGATGAACATCTGTTCCAAAAGCTTTAATTGGAATGTTTTCATGTTGAAGAGAGAAAAAAGGTTACAACATGAATTGAGTAGAGAACACAGAGGTAGTGAAGGATTCGGGTGAATCCTCATCTAGGGGATGAAACTTGGTTTCAACTAAACCATATTGTTTATTGATAAAGATAGGCTTAGTAGACTGGATAGGCTATTTCTGCTGATGAATATGCTCATAGCTCGTAAGCCATGACTAAGGGAAGTACTTCAAGAGCTCATCTTTGGTAAGCTGTTTAGGAATCTGAACACAAGTAAGAACCTAAGTAAAATCAGCAATGATCATTAAAGCATCATTAGAACAAAGAAGTGACATATCCAGAGCATGATTCTAGACATGATAGATCATCTGGTAGTGGAAAGTGGCAAAATCAGTGGTTTGAACTTGATCAGCACCAGTTATCTGAATATGGACTTCCAGATTATCAAAGACATGAAAATCTTCTAACCTCGTGTTGAAATTAGGAGAGAAGGTGAACATGATAGTGCCAGCATTAAGAGAGGTTTGGACTATACCAATAATAGCTTGTTGGTACTCCAAATATCTTGAAGCAAGAAGAGTAATACGAGCAAAGACTGGAAGTCCTTTCCTTCCATGATAAGTGACAACAGTAAATGAAGAATTTATTGGTTTAAAAAATGGAAATTTAGAAAAATATTTGAATAATTGAGGATAGTAAAAGTGGAAAGTTGGGAATTAAAAATTATAATTGGGTAAATATTTAAGATTAAATAATTAATGTATTAAAAATAGTTTAGTGTATATTGCATAATGGGAAATTTAGGAAATTATTGAAAGAAGAAAATTATATTAAGAAAAATGACAATGTTATTAAAACCGAACCGAATAAAGAACCGAAGAGGCAACTGATTCTTGGTTCAACCGATTCGATATTTTACTTTTTTCAAAATAATATTATTTTTAAAATTTTTCTATAAATATTATGAGAATATAACTATATAAAACAATAAAAAATACTTTAAAAAATATTTATCATCAAACATTAATCATAAAGCAATATTTTCAAGTTATTCAATATTTATAACAAATATTTAAGATATATATAGTAAAAAATGCAAATTTTTAAAAATATTCATCAATTATAAATTATAATTTTTATTTTATTCATAAGAAATTCATTAAAATTGCTTAAATTTTAATTATTTTGTATTTATATTTATATTTTATTTTTTTCTAGCAAAAAACAATGTTATATAGATATTTTGAACAAAAATTATTTCTGATTCAAACCTGCTTTTCTGGTTTTACCTAGTTTCATTCCGATTTTCATTAGTTTATACCAGTTCTTTACGGTTTTTATATATTGAACCAATCGTATATATTGACGGTTCATGATTAAATTGGTTCAACCGATTGGTCCAGTCTGATTTTAATAATATTGAAAAATTATCTAAATTGTATGAAAATATTATTGTTTGTTTGTGTGCGAGTGACATGAAATATTTTAGTTGAGTATCTACTACTAGGCAACACAATTGCTTAGCGTGTAGTTGTGTTGTGTGCAAGTTATATGTGTAGATCATAAGCAAGGGACAACGTCGAAAGTCAAAATTAAGTATTTATGGCATGTAAATGTGTTTGGGAGAATATTATGTAAATAATAAATGATGTATTATTTTTGACATGTATATATAAGCTATGTTTAGGATGTTGGTATGTAAATTATATTGTGTATGTATTCAAGTTATGATAAGCTTTTGTGTATTGATGAGATATGGTATTGAAGATTTTTGAGAATAAAAATTTTATTAATTCTCTCATTTTAACAAATTTAAAAATTACAACCTATTTATAAATAAAACAAAAAGAGTTATAAATCTATTTTAATAAGGAAAAATAAAAGCTAACTAAAAAATAAACTCTAGTTAAGAATATAAAACAGAATTCTAATCTAATTAGGAAATCCAACACTCCCCCTCAAGTTGGTGCATATGTGACAAGTACTATTGTGAAGTGCTTTCGTAAACACATGTAGTACAAAACTAAATGACGACAGCTCTTGAAATTCTCTAAGACTCCTACTATTATATTTTTTACACTAAAAAAAGTCTCGTGTCAAAGCATTTATATTGAGTGTGAACATCGATTTGTAATGGAGAATGCTCAACACCCATGTAATACTTTAAGCTTTTCTAGGTCCAAATACTATTTTATCACGATCGAATAACCAATTAAGTATTTTATTCCATTATTATATCCACCCTCATTTTCATCATAATTACTTTTAGGTCCTCATTTTCGCCCAAAATGACCTTTATAACCTTTCTCTTACTAAATTGACATTTATGTCCCCAATTTTATCATAATTACCATTCATTTTACCTTTAGTGTTAACTCCTTAAACCCTTTTCACTACATTTTTTTACGTTTTACCCTTAAACACGCATTTGCATTTTAGTCCTTAAATTCATTTTTTTATCAAAATTACATTTTAGTTCCTATTTTTACAACTTTCTTGCTAAATTACAATTGTGCCCTCTATTTACTAAATTTATTACATAATGCCAATTTTACCCTTTTTACTACTTTTTCATCATTTTTTGACTATTCTACCCTTAAGTGCCCAATCATTCATATTTCTTGATTTTTAATCTTAAATATCCATTTTCACTAGTCTTTTAGTATTTCTTTTCATTTTTGTCAAAATGACATTATTTTAGTTTCGCCCTTAGTAATTTACGATAGAAACGAAATCCTTAAATTGAGTATGTAGGATATGGACCCCACAGGTCAAAGTCTACATATGTCTCGTTATTCATTCATTTTGTCTCATCTTTCTCATTTTTTTCTCATTTTCATAATAAGGGACCACCTTTGGCCCACTATTGCGAGTCTCCATGACTTGCTATCGCGGTAAGTATCCCTATTGCTAGCCAATTATATTCTATACTTCTAACTTTGCTTCTCGACATTAAGGGCAAAACTATTTAGGATGTTTACTCAAAGTAAGCCATAAATTCACATAATTCCACATGCCCACATCACATAATAATTAAATTTCACATAATTCGTTATTGTCATCTACTTATCATTTAAATTCATTTTCATGCATAAAACTATTATAATCACATAAATTCATTCATTTACATCATTCAGCCATAATTAGTTAAACCTTTAATGAATCATTTTTTTTTTGTTATTTTGAATTCCCACCATATTCTTTAAGTTTAAATTACACATATCTAACTTTATTTCACTATTCCCATCATTTATACTTTCAAATTACCAAGGCATACCATTTGGCCTTCATTTGTTCACATATATAATTATTCATTTAATTTACAAAACTCATTCTAATTATGTTATCATGCATAATCGATATTATTCTAACCTTAAATCAATTTAATTTCTTATGTAACCTTAATTTCATATACTTACATAATAGAATTCTTAACTAAAGCACTATCTCTAACCAAGATTTCATGGGGACAATTTGATAACTAGTGTTTTTTGGGAAAATATTTAGGTTTTTGGGGTCTTTTTCAAACTATTTAGCAAAGTGGTGTATTTTCCCATTTTTGCTGGAAATTCCAGCGAAAATGACAGTGTGGGGGCCCACCCCCTCTCTCTCTCTCTCTCTCTCGTGCATAATCTCCTCGCTCTCTCACTCTCCCTTTCTTATCCCACTCTCTCACTCTCCCTCTTTTATCTTACATTTTTTATACACCAATTTAAAATTTTAATACTATATTATTAAATATAATTTTTATTATTTTAATAAGATTTAATTATTTATTTTTGTTTAAAATGAATATAATATAATAATTATAAAAAAATTATTTTTTAACCACAATAATTAATATTTTTTGAATTTAAATAAAAAATAATCAACTAAAATTATGAAACAGAAAAGCATATTAAAAATTATTTATAATCTAAGAAAATTAATTGGAGAGTCCGACAATATCCGTAAAAATTAATCAACCTCATAAATTTAAAAAATCAAACCAAATATTGAAAAATTATAAATAAAAACAACAACAACAATAACAACAATAGTAGTAGTAGTAGTAGTAGTAGTAATAATAATAATAATAATAATAATAATAATAATAATAATAATAATAATAATAATAATAATAAAAGTGCACACATTATGGGGACTTTTTTTTATAAATAATGTAATTTAAAAAAGTATTTAAATCTATTGGTTCGTATGTTTGTCATTATTTTTGCAGCGTGCTAGCTTATGTATATTATGGGTCATGACTCATTCAAAAAAAAATATTTTTCATACTTTTTTAAATTACATTATTTATAAAAAAAAGTTCTCATGATGTGTGCATTATTATTATTATTATTATTATTATTATTATTATTATTATTATTATTATTATTATTATTGTTGTTGTTGTTGTTGTTGTTGTTTTTATTTATAATTTTTCAATATTTGGTTTGATTTTTTAAATTTATGAGGTTGATTAATTTTTACGGATATTGTCGGACTCTCCAATTAATTTTCTTAGATTATAAATAATTTTTAATATGCTTTTCTGTTTCATAATTTTAGTTGATTATTTTTTATTTAAATTCAAAAAATATTAATTATTGTGGTTAAAAAATAATTTTTTTATAATTATTATATTATATTCATTTTAAAAAAAATAAATAATTAAATCTTATTAAAATAATAAAAATTATATTTAATAATATAGTATTAAAATTTTAAATTGGTGTATAAAAATGTAAGATAAAAGAGGGAGAGTGAGAGAGTGGGATAAGAAAGGGAGAGTGAGAGAGGGAGGAGATTATGCACGAGAGAGAGAGGGGGGGTGGGCCCCCACACTGTTTCCAGCGGAAATGAGAAAATACACCACTTTGCTAAATAGTTTGAAAAAGACCCCAAAAACCTAAATATTTTCCCAAAAAACACTAGTTATCAAATTGTCCCGATTTCATGCTTTCAACATTAAATATCTCATTAACCATCATTTAATTACATAAATTTACCTTAAATTTGAATTAAACTTTGCATTATACTATTTTTCTATAAGTAACATAATATGTGTTTAATCAAATTTCATATTTGTATCCACTCTTTTCTACAATTTTTCATGCTAAATCAATTCTTTATCATTTAATTTCATTATTCTAGCTTTAATTTAAATTAAAACACAATATATACCAAAATCCCATTTTAACATAACTTAGGTTTTTAGATGAAATTGGCTAGTTTAGGCATCCATATACCTTAATTCACTTGATTTTCTTCACTTTTCCTTTTCTTTCCCTTTCTTCTTTCTTTTTTCTTCCTCCTCCTTTTGTTCTTCATCTAAACCAAAATGGACATAATGTAATTCCAAGAGATTTTCTTCAATTCTCTATCCAAAATGATATAAAATACTAATCTACTAAATTCTCCATCTAATTCTAACAATTATACATAAATTCACTTGTTCAATTTCTCTCACTTAAATTCTTTACTTTTCCAAGCTTAAATTTGCTCCCAACTTGTTTATTAGGATGAGAGGATGATATATTTGGAAACTAGATAAAAATTGAGGTAGGAAAATGGTGAAATTAGAAAGCTTAAAGGAAAGTATGGTGGAGAAATGGTGAGGAAGAAATTTCAATTACTTAGGGAAATAGGCAGGACGGCTGGAGTTTTGGGAGAGATGGGGAAATTTCTCCGTCTCTTTTTTTTTTCTTTTAGTGGGGACAAAATAGAGGGCTAAGATTAAACACTTACTATTCAATATAAGGGTCAATATTTAACCACTTATCATTCTCTTATTGGTTACTTGTTTTAATTATTATTTTACCTCAAATATAATTCTAAAATTATGTAAAAATATTTTCTAAGCCATGTTTAAAATTTTGAGTCAATCTGACTTCTTTCGATACAATTTAAGCTCCAAAGGCATAAATTCATCAGTTCGAAATTTAAAAATTTAAAATTATCAAAAAATTTATTTTTTACTTCCAAATATGAATTAAGATTATTTCAAATATATCTATGCAAACAGATTAATTTTTGGAAGTCTGTGAAATATTTTAGGGCCAATCAAAGTTGTGGTCAAACCCTAAATAAGTTCCAACAATTTTTTTTCTTTGTCTATTTTGAAGGCTTATTTGACCCTAATTTGATCTCAAATTATATTATCGGATTCATCATAAATTTTAATTTCCAATAGTGATGAAAAATTTTTACGAATTTTAGGTGGCACTATTCACCCTGGCATTACCTGATCTCACTATTTACCTCGAAAAATACAATTCTGACAATTTGGATAGTGAAGGTGTCACAACCGAAGTCCAACAATGCCAAGAAAAAGCTATCTGGATAAGGCTTCATACAATAAAAGAAATCAAAATCACATAGAACCTAGCAAGGAAATCCAAAAACAAGATAACAATTCAAGGCCGAAAAATCCTCAGACAAGGTCAAAAAATGCCAGCAAGAAGACGTGGAAAATAATTAAGATAAAATTGTGGTTGGAAAGACCTATACGCACCACTCGCCAGCGTGTGAAAAGTATCTCAACATCTTCAATTGGCGTGTGCTTCATTCGCGACTCCTCCACTGACCGAATTTGGTGGGTTGGACGATCTGAAGGTTTTGCACCCTTTGGCAATGGTGGTGTAAGTCACCTTCTACTTAAAATAGTAAAGTCCTAATTTTGGTGTTCTAGGTTTTTATACCACATTAGAAAAAATTAGGGATTTTAAACTAAATTGGTGTTATAGGTTTTTTAAACCACACCAAAAAATGAGAAATTTTTTTAATATAACAACAAGAAAGAGTCAACTTCTTGATACTTTTTTTCTAAAAACATGTATTTTACCTATTGCTTAGAAGGAGAAAACTCAACTTCTATAAAGAGTAAGACTCTGATACCATGAAAATTTTTTAAAATAAAATTTTTATTAATTCTCTCATTTTAACAAATTTAAAAAGTACAAGCTATTTATAAATAAAACAAAAAGAGTCCTAAATCTATTCTAATAAGGAAAGATAAAAGCTAACTAGGAAATAAACTCTAATTAGAAATATAAAATAGAATTCTAATCTAATTAGGAAATCCAATAGGTATAGATGATGAATTATTGTGATGAGAATTGTAGAGATTGTGAAATTGATGGAGAAATGTGAGTTTGTTTGATTATTAGAAGCGTGAATTTCAAATTTGTAGGCAAACTAGTTAGTATGAAAGCTATTATATTGTCGAAAGTTTTACCATTTGACCTCAAATTTGTCTATTGTTTGGAGAACTTTAAGAGGCACTATCTTTTTAGCACTGCTAATTTGTTTAATGGGATTTTTATCCTTGCAGTTTCTCCCATTAATTAATTTTATTTGAGACCTAGAAGTTCATTAGTTTGTACTATTATTTGCATTACAATTGTGACTTTTTTCATGTGTTGTGAAGCTCATATTCTAAACTTATTGTTCAAGAGGGTTTGAAATTGATTGGCAAATCAATTATATCTATTAGGGAGGGGTGACATTTGTGAATGGATCAGAAGTTAGGCAAATTGAGTTCGTTGAATGTGTAAATCGAGTAAGTCTTGAGTTTTCCAAAAGATTGTGGTTGGATTGTCTCACGACGTGAAATTCTACCTATGAGATGCTTAATAGAGCCTTCTTTTATCGAAATTCTTTTTCACTTTTGGGCATCATATATTTAGAATCTAATTGATGAGCATTAAAGTTTAGTTAAGAAAAATATGTAATATATTAAAACATTTTCAAGATATTACAAATCTTTTCTTAAGAATCCATTATATCACCACAAATATTTACTTTTATAGCATCTTGAGAATTCATCTTTTATTGTTAGAGGGGGAAAAAGTGAAAATCAACGTAAGAATATTATTACTTTGATGTTTGATAAGTTTGAGAATTATTAGGATTGCTATAGTGCTTTTCTTTCATTTGCCATTATTGTAGATCCTCATTATAAGTTGGATATTGTATTATTTTCTTATAGAAAGTTATTTGAAAATGAGAGTGTGGTTTAATATGAATGCGAAAAAATTAAAGATAAGTTATACAATCTTTTTGTATCATATGCAAATAATAATCTAATTTCAAAGGCATTAACAGAAAGGAGACGAAGTGTAAATGATGATTTCATGAAAGTATGTCTCTCATCCTTAATTTTTATTTATAGAATAGAATATTTACATTCTTGCATTAATATATTCTAAATACATTTATAATAATTTTCATATAGAAATTTGATAGTCTTGGTAATACATTTGAAGATAAATCCGAATTGGATATATATTTGAATGATGCAAAACTTAGTAGAACTCCACAATTTGAAATGATATTTTGGGGGAAAGACAATGAGGCAAAGTATCTCATTATTTCCATAATTGCTCAAGATATTCTAACAATTAACATTATTACAATTGCTTCAAAATCAACATTTAATATGCAAGGAAGAATTCTTAACAAATGAAAGGCATCTATATTACTAGAAAATGCGAAAGGCTTTACTTACCACTCGTAGTTAGTTATTTGGATTTATAAATAAAATCAATACACTTCTTTATTTGAACACATGTATATAGGTTGTTTTGCACGTTCTTATAGTATTTTTACTAGATATTAATATTACTGCAGTTGAGGAGAAGTCTCAAAGTAACATGAAAAAATATATCAAATTTTTAAAATTAGATCAAAGTGTAAATTTATCATTAGTGTAAGTCGAAAAATAGATTAGATGCTAATTGTCAGATCGATTTTTTGAAATGAACTATTACTTACCATTTGTATATCTAATATTTGTATAGAGTTTTAATTTTGCAATTTTATGAACTAAATCAATGTTATATTGATATCTATGTATGCTAACCATCACTCTACATCTTTTTCAACCAATTTTGCATAAATGACTATTTACTATTGGTTTGGTCCATAAAATTTAACTATATCCAATCTAGGCAAGACTTACTCAAAAAGAATCTTATATCCTTTATTCAATAACGTTTGGATTTATTTACACAAATTGGGGAATCAATTATAAAGCCTACATTAACTGATTTTATTGCTACAGTTATTTTCATGTCATTCATATTTTCTTATGATGCATGATGTAACTGAATTTGCTATTCTAGAATCAAGACTTGGTTAAATTAGTGAAGGGGATGTGATTGTATGTTGTATATATAAACTTATTTTAATTTAAAATTAAATTATTAAAAAGATAAAGACTATTATTTACCAACGAAACATCCTCATCATATTTATAATTTTTACTTTTAGTATATTTATAACAATTGTCAAATTAAAATTATATGGACCCTTGTCGTGTTGACTAAGCCACATTTCCATCCGCTGATGTCAACTGCCTAACCCATATAGGCCAACAATTTTTGTGATAGCTTTCTTAAGTATCTCATCATTATATCCATATCTCGACCCGTTTAAACTTCTATCTAATTTATTTGGTCACCCAACCGACTTAAGCTAGCATTTTTTACGGTAACCCTTTTAGTATTCCATTATTATATTGAAAATTATTTTTCGTTAAAATATAACTTCACAATTCACATAAAAAAAAAATTAATAATAGTTTGTAATCCTATTAAGTTGGATTATACGAATTTCATTCTATTTACACAGATTGTGTTGAAAGTTGAAACTCAATTGAGCTGAGCACTCCTGCGTATAAAGAGCCTGTCCAACCTCCCCTATAATTTGGGCCCACTCGGCAGCGAATTCATGTTCTTCAAATGAAGCGCGCGCACAAAATGAACTGCTCTTTTGATCTCTTACCTAGAGTTCTGCTGCTTATTTAAGCACCGACAAAAGTCGGTTGAACTGTATTAAGTGCACTCTAAGCCTTATGGGACAATGAGTTTAAACATAGACATGGCTGCGTACTAAAACTTTGCAGAACACACAAATGAATTCCAACTGTGGACAATTGAGGTTCTACCAATTACCCAGGTTCTGATCAAGAATGGCATTCTCCAAACAATTCATTCCAACTTCAGGACTTTTAGTGCAAAATTAACAAATAAATTATGACAATCTTCCAATAATCTAGACAGAAGCACTCTATAATTCAGTCTTCCAATAATCTATCAACAGAAGCACGCTATAATCCAATCTTCCAAACAATCTACAGATACATGCTGTAATCCAATTTTCCAATAACCTATCGACAGAAGCACGCAAACAACTCCCATTAAACACCCATATAATAAGTTAAGTTCACAGCACAACTTATCTGAGAGTTCTGGAAAATTATCATATAAGCATTCTCCATCACAATGCATATTGAAAATTTAAACCTAAGAATCTTAATAAAGGTTATCAGAAAAGGGAGGAAAAAAAAAAGTTTGTTTTCTAGTGATACAACTCCATCAGTCAAAGCCTCCATTGGAGTAACCACCAAAAGTCCAAGAGGCCCATCACACCGAATACTCTCATTTCATAATATTTCATATAAAGAGCTTCTCGATGGCATCCTGCATTGGCAAATAAATAATCAGATTCCTAGCACAGGCTCAACAAAATTAACCAGTAAATGAATTCAGCAAACATATGGCAGAGAAAAAAATACTTTTAGTTGTTGTATCTGTGTCTTCAATTGGCTTCCCTCATTTGATGTCACAGAACACGCAATAACGGGTCTAGTGACACCGCAAGCCCGGCCAAGTGCTTGTTTTGATGGGACAAATACGTATGGAACATTCTGCCAAAGTTAAAAAATGACGATAAGTGGTTTCGATTCTTCAAAGAATTATAAAGAAATATTGAAATTTGATGAATCAGTATTTCTGACAAAGGAGATAGAAAAACAAAATCACAGCAAGCATTACTCTAAGCCATCAAGCTACAACTGCAATACAACTTTCGGTATAAATGTCTGCATGCATACTTCAGAAATCTAAAGTGAAGACTTTAACCAGAAGATAAAGAATAAAATCTTTTTAAGTAATCAAAATTTAAAAAATCTTATTCATCCCTTTGAAATTGTGAATGCTTTGATGCATGTGTAAAGTTTAAACCCGAATTAATCTTACAAGGATACACCTTCTGACAAATATAGTCTTTAACAACATAAAACAAAATAAAGATTCACATGGAAATGAGACTTCCTGGAACAAATTGTAGATGCTAGCACAGAAATAAAGTAGAAACATGCAGTTTATCATAAGCATAAGCACCTAGAAGTATTCCCGGTAGTTACATTCAGTTCGAACAGCACAGTTTACAATTAGACAAGTGAAAGCATTCCAAAAAAAAGAAATGAAAATATGATGTGCATAATTGTGATTTTCAATTGTTATATTCAGTTCAAACAATGAATTTACCAAAGTTTATAATTGAACAAGCAAAACCAGTCAGAAATAATTAAGCAATTATAAGGCTTAATCTCATAATCATGCCCATAATCTAAATACACGGCCTGCAAGCCACTTTTCACCCGTGAAAAATAATATAAAAAAACCACTTATACATACAATGTGAACTTATTTTGCATGAAAACTTCATTCTACAGAATAATGGCCAAAACTCATTGGATTATAATTAATTAAAAGCGTTAAAAATCGAGTTACTTTATATGGCAGATGTCAACAGCCAACAGCAAATAAAATTCATGCACTAACCTTAAACAATACATTTAAAAATTATACAAATAAAAATTCTATCACTTCTTGGTTGAATTTTAAGCAGAAATTTAAGTAAAGACAAAACCAAAAGGGGCCATAGAGGAAAAAAAAATGATCACGGACCTTATCTTCAGCGAGCAATGGGAGATGGAGAAGAATCTCAAGAGGTTCAGTATCAGCCGCCATAACTATGAACTCAGAGATACCCCTATTAAGGGTCTTAGTCGCTGAAACCCAACATTATCGGATACTTAATGGAAAAATAAACATTAATATAAACTAAAAATAGCTCTAATAAAGAAAAATAATAATAGGATTTGCAGAGCTAACCTTCATTGGCTCCTTTTTTGAGTTGCTTGTAGTTAGCAGCTTGTTGAACAAGATCCAATATTGTGATTGTGAGCTGAGCATCCGCAAGTGGGTATGCTTTAGGGTTCACAGCTTCTCCAGTCTGCAAAATCAAGATGATAAGACATAGACCCACAAGCAAAAAATCATAAAAGAATGTGCATATAGGAGATATTGAACAGAAAACAAACCATTTTGGCGAATGTAGCGGAGAAGAGGCTAGGGTTTTTTCAAGAAACAAAAAGGACAACGAAACCCTGCGTTTAAGCTCAAATAAATAAGGGGCCGATTAGAGGTTATATTAGTCTTCTTCCACCGCCATTGGTCCCACTCAAAATTTTCTGACTTCAAAAGTTTTAAATTTGGCCATTTTTTAAAAAAATCGGATCCAACATTTAATCCCCTCCCAATTCGGGCATGGTTGTACTAACTTATTTGTGTCAATTGACTTTTTTTTAATTTATATATTCTTTAAAAAAATAAATATATAATACCTACAATGCTATATAAAAAAATTAAAAGTAAATACATTTAAATTTCACAAATCTTTTTATTCATCCAAAAAAAAGAAACAAACAAACAAACCAGTTAGATCGTAATAATTTTGGAAATGCAATTCCCACATTATCAGCCAAAAGAATGTTCTGTAATCCAGAAGGAACGTTATCATGCCAAACAAAAAAATATTTCTGACCAAAGACATAATTAATCATGAAATTAGCAGTGATGCCAAACAAAGAAATGATTTTGACCAATGATATAATTAACCATGAAATCAACAGCGGTATCAGCTTTTCAAAACACATTACAAATCTGGATAGTTCAGTCTATACTCAACAACTCACGAATACACATACCAAAGCATGATAAGTTGGTTGTGGCATAAAATTATATTGGAAAAGCTTCAAAATCCTATAAGCATATTTACTTACAAAAAACTGCTCCAATTTTTTAAAAAAATTTTTCACAAAAAATAAAAATCATGTTTATTTTCATTAGTTTTTTAAAATAAAAAACATAAAATGAATTTTTCAGTTTTTCAAAATAAAGCAAAAATTAAAAAACTACTAAAAGATATTTTTCAAATTTTTTAAATAATATTAATACACACACATATATGTATATACATATATAAATATATATATACATATATATACATATACATGCATATGTATGTTTTTGTATGTGCATACATACATAAGCATATGCATGTGCATATATATGTATATGTAGTACATGCATATATACGTACATATGGATATGTATATATATGTATATACACACATACACATATATATGCATATGTATATGTATACATACATGTATATGTATGTATACATATGTGCATATATACACATACATATGCATATACACCATACATACATACATGCATTCATTCATGCATGCATGTATGTACATATAAATATGTATTTATGCATATACATATACATATACATATACATATAATATACATATATACATATGCACATACACACATACATATTCATATATATGTATATATATGTGCTTGTATGTGCATACATACATACATACATATGTATATGTATGTACATACATATATATACATATGGATATGTATATATATATGTATACATACATACACGTACACGTACATATTTATGTATTCATAAATACATGTATATGTATGTGCATATATTCACATACATATGCATATACATATACATGTGTATGTATGCATATTAGGGGTGTGCAAAAATCGAACCGATCCGATCAACTTGACCAACCCGAATCGAACCGACCAATTCGGGTGGAATTAATCGGGTTAATAGGGTCGGTTCAGTTTTTAATATTAGGTATATTTCGGGGTCGGGTCGGGCGAAACTCGACTAACCCGAACCCGACCAAACAATCCAATTTTTTAAATATATAAATAAAAAAACTAATTTCTCTACAATATTAATTAATATATAATATATATTTAATGTAATTTTGAAATTGTTAGTTTGTTTTATTTTTAAAATATTTTTATGGCATTTAATATTATTTATTAGTATTAATTTAGGATTTTAATTTAAATATGTAAATTAAAAAAAATAAAATTTGGGTTATTCGGGTCGGAGCCCGAAAAAAAAAAGGTTAATCGGGTAGGGATCCGATATTTATATAGGGTCGGGTCGGGTGAGGGAAATATAAGAATTTCGGGTTTCGAATTAATCGGGTTCGGGTCGGGTTCACCCTAACCCGATCGATGCGCACCCCTAATGCACATACATATACATATATATATGTACATATGTGTATGTATGTATATACATATGTATATATATATATGTGTGTGTGTGTGTGTGTGTATATGTCTATATATATATATACAAAAAATAAACACTCCAGTTTTTCATTTGTTGATAAATAAATGCATTTTCTAAATTTTCTACGGAAAATAAATACTCCAATTTTTTAAGAAAATAGAAAACAGAAAACTATTTTCTGTAAGTAAACACACCCTAAGGTTGCCAATCTAAAGAATGACATTGCAAAAAGTGCCAATCTAAAACATCTTTCAAATGAAAAAAAGACACCTTACAATTTTGCATTTAAATTATTACATTTCCCAATCAACGTAGAAAACCCCCAAGCAATATACTAGTATTATCTCTTAAGGTACCACCAATTAAAGCTTGTTGCAAGGAGTGCCTAAACACTCCATAGGAGAAAGAGGTTGCCAACTAACATAAAGTTAGGTATCCACTACCTTAAGCAACTCTTTAGCAGATTGGTAGGCTTGCATTGTTACCCTAATAAAATTTAACCTTAATCTAATTGGAGTGCTTTTCCCAACAAACAAATAATCGTTTCTCCAATACCAAATAAACCATACTACATACCCAAAAATGAGTTCCCAAGGTCCATTAAGAACACCATTGAATTTAGAGAAAATTACACCATTTGCCCTCTTTTTTATTTTGTTTTCAAAATTGCTATATGACTTGTTTTCAATTTCATTTATGTATTTCACATTTCAAAAATGCCTATTTTTAATTCTATAGATTTTGATATATCAAAAATACCCCTTTTTTATTTTACTCTATTTCAAGAACCTTCTCGCTAACTTTTTGATTCTCTATAATCTATCATTTTCTCTCTCATTGCTCACTACTACCAAACTCAATCTCTTTTATAAACCTATCTATATTTGTGTTTGTATCTCTTTTTATTGTTGATTTTTTGATATCTAACAAACCTTCTCTCATCAATCATAGTTGTACTATTGATCTCAATAGTTTCAGATTTTGTTCTTTCATCTCTTCGACTACTTTAAGGTTGCTCTCAATTTAAGTTTTCAAATTTTATGCATTTAATTTTTCATGTATTTAAATATGATTTTTTTGCCCTACCTTGTGTTTGAGTGTTATGTTTGTTCTATGATTTTTGCTAGATTTCTTCTCATGGATTGGATAAATTAGTTTGTTAAGTTATTACATATTCCAACTGTCACTACAAAATTGAATATATTATATTCAATTTTGCTCAAACAATACACATTCTATTTAGAAAAATGAATATATTATATTCACTTTGCTCAAAGCGCATACACTATATTCAAAAAATTGAATACAGTATAATCATTTCACTAAAAACTTATACAGTATATTCACAAAATTGAATACAATGTATTCGTAAAACTGAATATAGTGTATTCGCTTTACTCAAAACATATGTAGTATATTTAAAAAATTAAATACAATGCATTTACTTTGCTAAAACTTATACTGTGTATTAAGAAAACTAAATATATTGTATTCACTTTGCTCAAAATATATACATTGTATCACTTTGTGCCAAGCGTATACACTATATTTAGTTGTATTAATTTCTATTTCTTACATTAATTTTCTATCATGAATTCTATTATTGACTTTTAATCTTTTTTGCAGTCCCTAATTAGATCATAACAAAATGGTTAAGTCAAGTTCTTCATCTAATAATATAGGATTTCGTTCACAAATTTTGAGGAAAATTGTGAAGCCAATTATATAAAAAGGGTATGTTTTTCTCGTTACTTTTTTTTGTTAAATATTTTTGTTTGATGTTGTCTTTATAATGTTGTTATATTCTTTTTGTAATTTAAGGTTTATCATTATTATATATTGTGTATTTTGTTTTTCAGGTTAGGAATTTATTTGTTAATCATGGGGATAATTTTTTAAGTAAAGTGAGTTTTTGCATAAATTTTGATGCAGTTAGATTAATTAAAGAGAAGTTAAATGAAAATTAATGGCGGTTATTTAAAGAAAACTATTTTGGTTACTTTTTTATTTGCCTAAGATTATTAGTCAAGGGCAACTAATCCATTCTTTATTATTGAGGGAGGTGTAAGATGATAATAATCAGGAATTATAAATAAAGATGAATGGTGTAGTATTAAAGTTTGGATTAGCTGAATTTGCAATGGTTACTTGTTTAAAGTATAGTGGAATCTTGGATTAAAAAAATTATCAAGAGATGGTAGTCATTTGATTTAAAAATATTTTGAAGGAAAGCAGAAGATAATAAATGATTTAATATGTAAGAATTCTTTGGATGGAAAGTAGAAGTTAGATGGGGATGGGTAAAAAGTAGCCATTATGTGTTTTCATTCACTGCTTTCTTTTGGTAGGTATATATGATAAGATGGTGAGAAAAGGGGATATTGTAATTGTTAATAGTTGGAAATTTAATAACTATACATGGGGTGAGGATGTATTTCTAGATGACTATTGAAAGCTTTAAGGCAAATTTTAAGCATGGAAAATCAAAGGTGTATAGATTGAGAGGATTTCTTTTGGCTTTTCATGTGTGGTTTTTATAGACATCGTGACCCAAGACAGTCTAGATCAAGATTATTCGATGATGAAAAAATAGCATATTTTTTATAGAGAACACGGATATCAAAGCTCTGATCTAGATTTTTCACATTTTTCATGAAATTTTTATGATTTTTCCAAGTGTTTTTGGAGGTTTTAACAAAAAAGCACTAAAAACCTTAATTTTGTCCTCTAGTTATGATAGACGGGTTATCTGTTATATGAGAAAAGGTCATATGTGACCACTTTCTTCCTGTCCAAGTCATCAGATCAAGGGCATTTTTTGTAAATTCAAAGCTTTCGTCTGAGGGACGACCGTCTGTGGGAGCATTTCCAGAATTTTCACATTTTCTAATTTTTAAAAATGGAAAGATCATATTTTTAGGGGATTTTGGTTCAGATTTAGAGGAATCAATCCCTTTGTACCTGAAGAGTTAGAGTTGGAATGTGATTCCAACTCTTCCTTATGTATAAAACATAAAAATTAGAGTTTTCCAGAGGGGATCACTATTGGAAAAAAGGAAGAACAAGTTTTTGGAGAAGAAGAAAACCAATTCTTCTCTCTCTAGGGATAAAGGTTCAACATACTCTTTTAATCCAACCAAACACACAGCAAATCATTTTATTTTCTTGAACATAAAACCAAAAGTCGAAGCAAAGATCTGGACTTTAAGGCATATAGGATGATAATATCTTTTGAGGATAATATTTTAGGTTTTCTTCCCTTTTTCTCTCTCTAGATTCATCACATTGGTGTATGCTGTCTAATAATATTAAATGTGTTTTTTGTGTGTTATTTATTTAGATTTATATGCTTAGTCAAATGTCATGCTGATCTGAACATGTATGTATATTAGAATATTATTTTGACATCATTTTCCTCTATGGATGCATGTCTTGCTTCTTATTTCAAAATGTTATTTTAGTTGTTATTTAATTAAAATGTGATTTAGGACTAGTATTTTAGGTGCCGCATGTTTTAGATCATATAATCATATACCTAGGTTTTATTTGAAAATTTGGTGAGTTTTGTGTTAATTTTTAGTATTCTGTATATGTCTCTCAAGTGACGAATAAGAAAAAACATCACAGACAGCTAGTTGTCAATGCAACAGACGAGACATCACGATTTTCTCTTCTCGTCCCGTCCCTTCTTGGTTAAGGACGTCTGTCACCTATCCAGGGGCATCTGTGGCTTAATTTAGGTCTATTTTTTATATGTTTTCTTGTCTTTTTATTGTTCTTTATGTTATTTTATTGATGTTTGATGCTTAATTCATTTTATGCGTCTTTCTATAAATATTGTTCTTTTGTATGTATGCTTAATTTTTATTATATTATTTTGTATATTTTTTTAATTTGCTTTTTCTTTCTTTTTTTATTATATACTATTTATAATGCTAATTGGTTGGCTTTATGGTTTTGTGTGAGCGACTGAGTTGATGTGCATTGGGAGTTGTCTTGAGGGATGACTATGCTTTGGAAGTGGTGCCCCCCAATTGGTTCATACCAATATTTGTTTTTTACTTTATTTTTGCATTTCTTTTACTTATTATTTTTCTTTATTATTTTGCTTTATTTATGTTTTATTTTGTTTATTTTGGATGTATTTTTTTTATGCAATAGATGGTATAAAAGGATTTTTAAGCACGCTTAAATAAAAGAGACACCTAAAATCATTTCTACTACTTAATTTGGGATTTTCCTTAACAAAATAGACCAATGTCCAATTTTCCAACCAAGAACCACATAAAGTATAAAAACAATTTTTTTTTTGTAAAATGTGCATTGGGGACCAATGTTCCTAATTCAAATGAATGCCTCGATTTATGTAGGTATTTTATTTCTTTGTTGGATAATTTGCTTTTATAATAATTTAAGTAAGACTATTTGTTTATTTAGTTATTTATCGCTTTTGAGATGCTTGACGTGTTAAAATTATCATAAATATATCGTGTGAGAGAGGAGAGTGGCTTAACGTTTAGAATCCAATTATAAAATGACAGATAATGGAGGTGCCAAGTAAAAGCGATGTCCCAAACACTAATCTCTATTTAGGCATAAAAAAGGTTAAGATTCATTTCCCAACATTCTATTGGGTGGTGACTCCAGGAAACTTGCCTCTTTGAGCCCATTAGTAGACGCCTTTAGAAGTTGACCATCAACAATAATTTGAGCCTTAACCCCTTTTTTATTGTGAAGTGGCTAATTTTTGAGTTACAGTAAGCCTTGTCCGGTCTTGAACCCTAAAAGCGGGCCTTCGAGAGCAAACCTGGAAATGAGCGTGGCTCTGACGCATGTCACAATGGCAACTCTACTGGGGATTAAAGAGACCTTGCTCTTAAAAGCATCTTGGTTAAGTTACTTTATAAGTTATTAATTATACCTTCTCTTGATATTTCATACATCTTAAAGCCTTATAATTAAGTTAGGCATCCATATTTCAGCCCCGGTGCTATCCTGAAGCATGCCCTATGTTCACTCAATATATGGAGATGTTAAGGAGATCCATCAACCCAAGTCTAGTACCAATTGGTATATAAAATGATAACCCATCGGTCTTTATGCTCATGATGAGCTATACCTATTGGCAGAGACCATACTTGGGTGGCCCTAAAGTTTTATCACCCTTGACTCAAGCCCATGTAATGACAATAGCAACTTTCTCTATGTTACATAACCATAATAATGTTTGCTTGTTGTGTGGACCTTTATGTATTGGCCAAACTTAAACAAGTTAGAAGGGTACCAGTCAAAGGCTACCATATCCCGACAAACCCTACCCAAACTATATGAGTTAGTCAAAATACATAATGGTTAAAACCTATATGCTTGCACTTTCAATTAAGAGTGGTTAAGCTGTCGGTTTTTCACCATGTACCATACACATCTATTAGGTACCCTATTGACCCATGGGCTAAGTCCACCTAGGAAAGAGAATGTATGACCTTTTGTGTGGAAGTAATAAGGTTGGAAGGTTATTATTATGCTTGTGTGTGATTGTGATTGACACTTAACAAAAGCATTCATTGCATTCATAAAACATGTACATACCATGCTCATCCATCATTCATCATGCATCACTCCTAATGTTTGATTCTTGCAGCCATCATAGATTCATCTAGGTAGTCCAAAGGATCAGATAGTTGCCTTGTTCGGAGACCAACATTTGGATTGCCAACATCAAGCTTAAGTACAGGGTTAGAATCAGAGATCAATTTTGGGTTAAGTGTAAGCAGTCAAAAGACGAGATCAGAAATGAATGATAAGCAATTGAATGAGACTGAGAGAGTTGCTAATGTGGCAACTTCTATTTTAGGGCCTTTGATGACAAGGGGTGAATTAGATAGGAGGTTAGATTGATGGCTTTAGGAGTTTGAGGAGAGAATGATGGCTATGATTGGCAAATTGGTGGCTTTTACAACACCAAATGCTAGAACTTGGCCCACAACACCTGTTCACGAGATATTGAAGCCAATGTAGGTTGGGGACACTGTCATAATAGATGTTACTATGCCATGAGACCCGTCAAGAAGGGAAAAGAGGCATGACCCTGAGAATGATTAAATTAAGAAGGAAGATGAAGATTATACTCCTCAAGTGATGAATATGAGGAGTTGAGGTCTTAGTGCTGAGGATGTAGCTTTTAAGAAAATAGAAGAAAAGGTTGAAGCCATGTCTAGGTTATTTTTCACTGGTAGGGAAATGAATCCCGAGGATATGGATTTGGATGGGGAAGAGCCATTGCCCCAGAAGTTTAAGATGTCTGACTTGCCAAGATTTAATGGCACTTCAGATCCTTCGACACATGCTGATCATGAAAGAGACCACCTTGACTAAGAAGCAGAAGGTGGAATATTTTTTTCTAAGCTTAACAGACCTCGCAATTGATTCATATCATGGATTGGACAGACATACTAAAGAGGACTGGGATTTACTGACTGAGTAGTTCCTTAATTAGTATGATTGTAGTATTAGGATGGAGGTTACTTTGAAAGATCTTGAACTGCTCCAACAGAAGCATGATAAGTCTTTTCACGAATACCTCACAAGATGGAGGAATCGAGTAATGAAAATAAAGAGAAAGCTTGACATAACTGACCAGATCATACTTTTTATCCGAACTATATGTTCCTACCTAAGGGATAGACTGAATATGAAGGGTTTGAAGGATTGAAAGTCTTTGAAGGATATAGTCATAGAAGCTGAATGAGAGTACTTAGCTAGAACGGCAATCAATAAGGGTGCATGGAGGAACTTTGGCAATAACAAAGCAGTAAAAATAGCAATGGATCGAATAGAATTGGAAACATAGCCAAAATTTCTACTACAAAAGTTAATCCAAGGCACTATTCCAATCTCAATAAATCATTGTCCTGGGTGTTGGACGGGCTAAGCAAAAAAGGAAAGCTCTAGCCATTGCCACCGAGACCTGCGAAGAGTCAAGGGGTTGCCCCATCATAGAGAAGATTAATACTATGCCTACCACTAATATACTAGGCACTTTGCTGATTACTTTCGCACCCCAAAGAACATAATTCAGGATCTAATAGCCAGCAAATAGATTTTAAATCCTAAAAGGAGGAAAAAAAATAAAGAAAGGAGGTTACAATGTTGTGTCACCTTCGATGTTTATGATTAGGTCTAGTATGCCTGTGTGGTATGTCATAAAAGACATATGTGGGAATGAGTGCATGGCTGTTACTTGTTTTACCCCTAAAGTAACAGAGCCAAGTAAAGAAAATTGGCCAGTTTCAATGATTGATTGTTGGGATTCCCCCACTAAAAAGAATGGATGAAGGGACTATGGTGCCTGTTGATATCTGAAGTTCAGCCAGTAAGAGTGAAAAGGAAGTGAGGGAAGAGAAAAAGGTAAAGACAGTTACTAAAATCGAAAGGGTGGCCTCAAAAATTGAGAAGCAGATAGCTCTTACTATAGTGCCCATAGAAAAAGAAGTTGAGGAAGATCAAATAAGCAACCAGCTGAAGAAACAAGTCTAAATTTCCATTTAGGATTTATTGAGGCAATCTACATCACACAGGCATAGTTTGGCGAAAGCTCTGAGTGAGTCTACTGTTGCCATTATTATTTCACCTTCTAAGCTATTGCATTTAGTCAAGGGAGGAACAAGATAGAATGTTGTGTACTCCAATGCCGATTTACCCACTAAAGATAGAAATCACAATTGCCCTCTCTATATCAAGGCTCGGGTGAATGGTAAGCACACGGCATGTGTGATGGTGGATAATGGGTCTTCTATCAATTTTTGTTATTTGGTGGCAATTTCTGCTTTTGAGCTAAGTGAAAATATGTTAAGTAAGTCTGACTTGACCATTTTTGCCTATGACAACTCAAAAAGGCAAGCTATGGGGACTTTCAAAGCTGTGGTTAAGATAGGACCTATTGAAAGTAAGGGCGAGTTTGTGGTGTTGCCAAGTCCTACAATCTTTTTTTTTATGTTGTTAGAAAGATCGTGGTTCTATAAGTTAGGTGGGGTGCCTTCCACGCTTCATCAAATAATCAAAATAGCTCACAATGGTCAAGTGGTAACCATTAAAGCTGCAAGGGAGAACTAGGTATTTATGCTAGAGATAGCTAAGCAGCCTTTTAATGGGTTCCATAAGTCTGTCATCAATGATGGAGAAAGTGAGGGTAGCTTTGTTGATAGTTCTCAAGGGATTAATATGCTACAAAAGATGACCTTCTTGCTTAAGGTTGGTTTAGGTAAAAATTCTCAGAGACCTCAAATTGCTATCACTTCCAAGGGTTAGAAGGACAAGAAGGGATTAGGTTTCACTGGTTCTGATCAAAAAAAATAAGAAGGAGGAAGCAATGAAAGGGATCCCCATAATTCTCAGAGCTTTGTGCCAGCTTCAGGAGTCTGCCTTTACTGTAGAGAGAATGAACCTCAGTTGATAAGGGTGGGATAGTGTTGGGATTTAGGCTATTCAATGATGTCTTCAACTGGGAACGAGGAGTTATCAAGCTAGTTGAGGGTTTTTGGGATGAAGAGATCCTTCTGCATCATTCGACTTAGGATAAAGAAGTACCTAAAGAAATCATGACAGAAAAGCTGCTTACTGTTCATTTGAAAGGCAAAGAGAAAATGGAGGCTGAAGATCCACCTAAGGCTAACCTAGAGGATGGAAAGACATCTGATACTGCTAGGACTGAAGAAGATATTTTCATTGATATTGTTTGTGTTCCTAAACTTTTTTATGAGAACTATGATTCCTCTTTTGATTATATTAATAAGATAAACAATTTTGCTTACTTGTGTGATGTTTCTTCTAATTTTAATATACATAATCATGATCATAAATCATTCATATTTGACATTAACTCAACAAATACATGTTCATTTAATCTTAAAACAAAAGAAAATCCAAAAAAAAAATTATTAGCATAAAATATAACTCCTGAAGAGAGAGAAAAATTTGAGAGAATATTGAAAAAATATGAAAAAGTCTTTGCTTGGACCTATAAAGATATGTTTAAATAGATTAAAAAATTATTGAACATGCCATCCCAACCTATCCAGGTATAAACTAGTTAAGAAAAAACTTAGGAGCAGGAAATAAATAGAAGCTAAATTCCTAGTGGAGATTTAAAACCCTACATGGTTAGCAAATGTAGTCCCTGTAGGGAAGAAAGATGGAAGAATTAGGGTCTGTGTAAACTATAGAGACCTAAACAAAGCTTGTCCAAAAGACAACTTTCCTCAACATCACATAAATGTATTGGTGGATAGTGTGACTGCATTTGCCATTTATAGCTTTGTAGATGGGTATGAAGAGTATAATCAGATTTTGAACAAGATAGTGGATCGAATTAAGACGGCTTTTTTATCATCGAACGGGGTACTTTTGCCTACCGAGTCATGCCTTTTGGGTTTAAAAACACAGGTGACACTTATCAAAGGATGGCAACTAGGATACTTGATTACTTGATTCATAAAGAAGTAGAAGTGTATATAGATGGCAAGATGATCAAGTCAGTTACCTGAGAAGGTCACTTTGAGGCATTAGAGAAATTCTTTTAGAGGATTGATAAGTGTAATCTTTGCCTCAACCCAAAGAAGTGCATGATAAGTGTGAATTATGTATAGTTTTTTAGTATGTTTTAAGTGTTGTTATTTTGTTAATTTGGTTTAATTTTGGTTAATTTAGAGTTAAAATGTTAATTTGTATGTTTTTGAAGTTAATCCAAAGTTTTGGTGTTTTTTCAGGTATATTTTGCTAAGAAAATGTCTTAATTGTAAAAATACAAGTAATTGGGATCAAAACTGTAAAATTGGAAAATTGATGCAAGAAAATAGGCGTGAAGTCCAGAAGACTTATATGTGGCTGTGTGTCTCAAAGAAGCAAAAATATACGTGGCTGTGTGTTCTCAAGGATTACTTATATGCATGGCCACGTGAATGTTATCAAAAGAAATTGCATGGCCACGTGAAAATGAACTAAGAAGATTGCATAGCCACGTGAAGAATAACAAAGGAGAATGTGTGGCCATGTGTCCCTTCTTACTGAATTATGCATGGCCACATGAAAATTAACAAAGGAAGATGAGTGGCTATGCACAGTTTTCTCCAATTCAACGAAGGATTTTCTAGACTTCCCGATTAAGGAGGATTTGCTTCCTATTTTTATTTCTGGAGTTTGAGAAGGATTCTACTACTAATTTGGCCTATAAAAAGGAGTCTGAAGCATCAAAGAAGGGAATCAATTACTCATCAAGAAAATTATCAACATTAGTTCATTAGTTTTAGCCTTTACATAGTTTTTTGAGTTTTTGTTGATTTTACTGTTTTCTTTAAGACTTTGTTTTGATTTTAAATATGTCCAGTGAGTAGTTTTCTTTAAATTTTGCTAAAGGATACTTGAATCCTTAACTTTTATTGTTATGACTTAAGCTTCTGCTTCAATTTAATGCAAGTTTGATTATTTCTTAGTTCTTAAACACAGTCTTATCTTTATTCAATTAAAATTGGTTGTTAACTTGATTAAACATTGGTTAGTAATTGGTTTTGAGTTGATTATTGATATGCATGTTCTTAGGTTAATTTATTTAGGTTGATGCATGATTATAATCTGAATAAACTATAATTTTGTGTTAATTGAAGTAAGTTATGATTAAGAAAGGTGTAACTAAGAATAGGTCAAAGTTAAATTACTTGAGAAAGGATTTAATAGACATCTAGGAGGATTAATTCAGATCTTTATGCTAGGTGTTGATTTTATCTGAATACGAAAATTTTAATGCTTGGAATGATAATCTTGAGTAAAATTATCTGGGTTTATTAATCTGAATTCTTCATAATCTTTTGATTAAGTCATAATAATATTGGTTAAGGAGGATAGACCTTTAGTGAAAGTTGCTTTTAATATTGATTTTTACCTTAATTATTTGCTTGCTTTGTTTATCTGTAATTATTTCAACTCTTTCAATTATTTTATTTTATTCTTAGTTTTAAAATTCCGTTTTTAGTTTTTAATCTTCAACCATCACAACTTTTGGGATTTCTTTTCTTTCCTCTTCACACAAATTCTGTTTTAAAATTAAAATCATTCACACAAACACAAATTTCCCTTGAGTTCGATATTTTGGATCATAATTATATTTTTTCTATATTACTAAATCAATCTAGTATACTTGTTAGACACCGGTCAAGTTTTTGGCACCGTTGTCGGGGACACATTGGCGTTTGATTAATTATTTTGATTTTAAAGTGGATTTTTGTGTGTTTCTTCTCTTCTTCATCTATTTTCTGATTTTTTTTTAAATTTTACTCAGGTGCTAGTGGTTTATGGTGAGAAATAATCCTATTCTACTCGTAGACCATGAAATTGAGAGGACATTATATAGGAATAATAGAACCACCTATGAATGATCCTTCACCACCTAGGATCGAAGAGCAAGAAGTACCCCACCAAGCCCTCAAGAATGGGTACAGACCTAGGACCATTAAGGATTATGCTATTCCTAGGTGGAATGAAGAACATAGAACCATTAGGATTCCTCGCCACTAACCTTTTGAGATTAAACCCGCTACCATCACGATGGTACAAAGAAACCAATTTTTGGGTTCGGACATAGAGGATCCTGCACAACATTTAGATATATTCTTAGAAGTTAGTTAGTGACACTGTGCAAATTCCTAATGTATCAACTAATGCAATTAGGCTGAAATTTTTTTCATTCACCCTCATAAGAAAAGCTAGGGATTGGCTATAAATGTTACATAATCAATTCATCTATTCTTGGCAACAAATGCAATTAAAATTCCTTTGCAAGTTGTTTCCACCTACTAAAACAACCCTCATTAGAAAACAAAACAATTACTTCCAACAATTTTATAAGGAGCCATTCCATGAAGCATGGGAAAGATTTAAGAGACTTTTAAAAAGCTATCCACATTATGAGTTTCCTGTTTATCAACTAATGCACATTTTTTTATGTAGGTGCCAATCAATCAACAAGATCTTTGTTAGATGCAACCTCAAACGGTAGCTTTATGAACCAAATTCCTGAAGATGCATTTTTGCTTTTTGATGAAATGGCTACCAATGATGGTCAATCAGCAACCTCTAGAGCAGCACAACGAAAACAGGGAATTCATAATATTGATGAAGTAGCTATGTTAAAATCTCAAATGGAATTAATGAGAAAAGAACATGTAAGAGAAATAAATGAGCTTAAAGTTAAGAATGTTTCCATGTTATCTAATGAATTTGATGCTTATGTAGGAATTCAAGGATCTCCGAGAATGAAGAATAATGAAAAAATGGTAGAAAAAGTAAATCCCTTGAACCCATATAGTAATACCTACAACCCGGGATGGAGGAACCATCCAAATTTTTCATAGAGGAAAGGTAATCAAGCTTCTTCTTCTAACCCTAATCCTATACCTCTTTTTAACCATAATCAACATCCTAATAACCATCCCCCATACCAAAATGAAGGTCCACCACATTACCCAAACCAATACCCATCACAATCATACTATCAACCACCCGGTTTTCAAAAATCTCAACCTCTCCCTCCTCAAGAAAAGAAATCCAACATAAAAGAGATGATTGCAAACTTTATGGCCTCCCAAAACTCAATCTTGGCTAGTCAAGATGCTAGATGGAAATCACAAGATATTTGAATGGGAACCAAGAGACATCTATTAGGAATCTAGAGAACCAAATGGGTCAACTTGCTAGTTCATTATCCAACCGGACTCAAGAGATGTTTCCATCTAATGTGGATCACAATCCAAATGAGGAAGCTAAACCAATCACATTAAAGAGTGGACAGGAGTTAGAAAAAACTGAAATTGGTAAGAATTCTTTCCCAAGGGTGGAACCGACAATGGAGGTAAGTATTTTTAATTCTGAAAATATTGAGAAAGTGCCTCCTACGGTTGAGAAGGGTAAAGGTAAAGAAAAACTTGTTTCTACTGTGCTTGATGAATCTCAATTACCTTTTCCTATTATAGCTAGAAAAGAAAAGCAAAATAAACAATTAAGTAGATTTTTAGACATGTTTAAGAAGCTACATATAAATTTACCATTTGCTGAAGCTTTATTACACATGCCTAAATATACTAAATTTATAAAGAAATTTTACACTAATAAGAAAAAGCTAGAAGGCATAGGAACGGTTCAATTATCCGGTAATTGTAGTGCTATATTGACCAATAAAATTTCTGAAAAATTAGAAGATCCTAGTAGTTTTATATTGCCTTATGAATTAGGAGGAAATTTTATTGGACTTGTTTTTATGTGATTTAGGTGCTAGTATTAACTTGATGCCTTATTTAATTTGCAAGAAATTGAACCTAAGTGATCTTAAGGAAACCCGAATGACACTTCAATTGACGGATAGATCGGTGAAGAAACCGAAGGAAATTATTGAGGACCTATTGGTGAAAGTAGGAAATTTCATCTTTTCGGTTGATTTTATGGTCATGGATATGGAGGAAGATAAGAAGGTGCCATTGATAGTGGATAGGCCATTCTTGAATAAGAGCCCTAATTAAGGTTCATGGACAAATAGTTACTTTGAGGTTCAACGAGGAGGAAATGATTTTCAATGTGAATAAGGTTTTAAAACACCCCTCGTATGATTTTGAAGAGTCCATTTACTTTGTTGATGAAGTTCAAGAATATGTCAACACAAAACAAGAGGAGATCATTCTCAATGATGAGCTTCAAAATTGTTTAATGTATCCCAAGGATATGGAAGAGTTGGAAGCAAAGAAAAAGAGTTGGTACAAAATCTAGAAAAAGAACACGGTGATAGTGAGAAAACGGAGGATGAACTGTCCCTTCCTAAGGGAGATTTTGAACTTAAAACAATTCAATCTCTTTTGAAATATGTTTTTTTAAAGGATAATGCTAAACCAGTAATTATTTCATCTTTATTGACAGGTTTGGAAGAGAAAATGCTCATTGAAGTCCTCAAGAAGCATAAAGGAGTTATTGGTTGGGCGACATCCAACTTGAAAGGGATTAGCCCCAGCTATTGTACACATTGGATGCCCATGGAAGATAATTTCAAACCGGTGGTACAACCCCAACGAAGGCTCAATCCAACTATGCAAGAAGTAGTGAAAAATGAAGTATTGAAATTACTTGATGCAGGTATAATTTATCCTATTTCTGATAGTAATTGGGTAAGTCATGTTCAATGTATGGCTAAAAAGGAGGGAATGACTGTAGTAATTAATGAAAATAATGAGTTAATTCCTACACGCACGGTAACGGGATGAAGAGTATGCATTAACTATAGGAGGTTAAACAATGCCACTAGGAAAGACCATTTTTCATTGCCCTTTATTGACCAAATGTTAGAAAGATTGGCAGAAAATAGATTTTATTGTATCTTAGATAGATATTCGGGGTATATGCCAATACCTATAGCCCCGAAAGACCAAGAAAATTTCACATTTACATGTCCTTATGGAACATTTGCATATAGGAGAATGCATTTTGGTCTTTGTAATGCACCTGCCACATTTTAACGATGCATTATGGCCATATTTCATGATTTTATTGAAAAATTTATGGAAGTTTTTATGGATGATTTCACAATTTATGGTTATGATTTTGAATCTTGTTTGAATAATCTTGCATTGGTCTTAAAAAGGTGTCAAGAGACTAACCTTGTTCTAAATTGAAAAAAATGTCATTTTATGGTTAGAGAAGGAATTGTCTTAGAGCATAAAATTTTTGAAAAAGGCATTAAGGCCGATAAAGCTAAAGTTGATGTGATAGAAAAATTACCTCCACCAACTATTGTTAAGGGCATTAGAAGTTTCCTTGGTCATGTCGGATTTTATTACCGATTTATTAAGGATTTCTCTAAAATTGCCAAGCCACTTTCTAATTTGTTGCTTAAAGATGTTGCATTTAACTTTGTGGATGATGAGTGTTTGCAGGCTTTTAATCTATTGAAGCAAAAGTTAGTAAGTGCACCGGTTATAGCATCACCCGATTAGAGCTTACCATTTGAAATTATGTGTGATGCAAGTGATTATGCAGTCGGAGCAATTTTAGGACAGCAGAAGGAGAAGATTTTCTATACCATCTACTATACAAGCCATACACTCATTGGAGCCCAAGTTAATTACACAACCACGGAGAAAGAACTCTTGGCGATAGTCTTTTCATTCTAAAAATTTAGATCTTATCTCCTAGGGTCCAAAGTTATGGTGTGGTTAGACCATGCAACATTGAGGCATCTTTTTGTGAAGAAGGATTCCAAACCGAGGCTTATCTGATGGGTTTTACTACTCCAAGAATTTGATGTTGAGATTAAGGATAAGAAAGGAGCTGAGAATTTTATAGTTGACCATCTATCTAGACTGGATCATGCTAGCATTGAAAAGGGAGAAATTTCTGACTTGTTTCCCAATGAACATATTTTTAGTTGTTACACCTATGAAACTTCAGTTTCATGGTACGCTAATATAGCTAATTTTCTTGTAGGTGGCTATCTTCTTAAGGAGTTTACTTGGCAACAAAAGAAAAAACTAAAAGTGGATGCCAAGCACTACCTTTGGGATGATATGTACCTCATCAAAATATGTTCGGATCAAGTGCTAAGATGATGTGTACCAAAAATAGAACAAGAAGCTATCATGCAACAGTGCCATGGAGGCGAGGTTAGAGGGCATCATGGACCAATCGAACGGTACAAAAGATCTTCCAATCAGGTTTTTTCTGGCCAACTTTATTTCAGGATGTCAAAGCTTTCATTGAAATATGTGATATATGTCAACGAGTTGGGAATATTTCTAAAAAGGATGAAATGCCTATGAATAATGTGCTTGAAGTAGAAATTTTTGATGTGTGGGGAATAGATTTTATGGGACCATTTCCTAATTTTTTTGGTTTTGAATATATTTTAGTAGCTGTGGACTATGTTAGTAAATGGGTCAAAGCCACAACTACTAGAACTTGTGATGCCCGCATAGTGCTTGAATTTATTAGAAAGAATATTTTTACTAGGTTTGGAGCACTAAGAGCTATAATAAGCGATGGAGGCAAACATTTTGTCAACCATCAATTCAAAACCTTGCTTAGAAAATTCGGAGTCAAACACAAGATAACTACCCCATACAATCCTCAAGCCAATGGGCAAGTAGATGTGTCTAATAGGGAGCTAAAATCAATTTTAGAAAAAAACAATTAGTAATTCTAGGAAGGATTGGTCTCAGAAATTAGATGAGGCTTTATGGGCCTATCGAACTGCATTTAAGACCCCTATAGGCATGTCTCTTTATAGGATTATTTTTGGAAAAACATGTCATCTTCTCGTAGAATTAGAGCATAAAGCTTATTGGGCTACCAAATTTCTTAAATTTGATTTGAGAAATTCAGGACAAAACAGGAAATTACAGCTCAATGAACTCGATGAAATTCGACAATGGTTGTATGACAATGCGGCACTTTACAAGGAAAAGACCAAAAGTTGGCATGATAAAAACTTAAAGGTAAAAGATTTTATTCCCGATATGCTAGTGTTTTTATATAATAGTCGTCTTCGTTTGTTTCCAGGAAAGCTGAAATCGAAGTGGCTCAGGCCATATCAAGTCATGTCCAGCAATAAATTCAGAGTAGTGACGATCAAAAATCTAAAAGATGGTCGTGAATTGAAGGTCAACGGACATCGGCTCAAACCGTATCAATTGGGATAACAAAAGGTTACTGAGGCAACCATGGTTCTTCATGATCACTAAAAAACGGTTTGGATAGTCTAGCTAGAGACTCTAAAAATCAGAACTTCACTATTTTCTCTTTATTTTTTTCAGTTTATTTTTCAGTTTCGTGTGTTTTTGTGTTTTCGGTTCATGATTCAAGGAAAGGAGTGGGTTAAAATGTTTTTCAAAGTCCAAATGTTTTAAATGAATGATATTTGGTTTTTACACAAACTGTGTTTTAAATTTTCAAGAGGAAAAATCCAATTTTAGAAAGGCCAAACAAGTTTTGGGTCATGTGGGAGATTTGGTTTATTGATAAAAATCATTGAGTATTTAATTTTTTTTTCCAGAAATCAAGTTTTTGGTGAAAAAAAAAAGAAAAAAATTGTTGACAGCAAGCTTTTTCAGGGTAAATTTTCACCCGTGCCCACGTGAAGCCTTCACTAGCAACATGCGTGGTTGCGTGTAGATCTTTTGCCTCCAACCAACTTTGTACTCGCCCACGTGAGGACTTTCCCCATTTCCACCCTCGCCCACGTGTTTAATTTATGTCTCCTACCACTCTTATGTGTGGCCACGTTATCATGAAGGCATCTTCCCCCACGCTGTCGTGTTCCTCTTGCTCACCCCTTTGTGTGCCCGTGTATGGGTATGCCTATACCCACGCATGGCCATGTGAAAACTTACTGCCCTATTTGTCTTCAAATACCCACTTCTTTTATTTTTTTTCATTCTCAATTCTTTTGCTCCCTCACACCACCATGCCTCCCACACCACAAAATCACCCACGGCCATGCACCACCACCCACCACCACGTTTCTCTTCTTAGACCATTTTCCCTCAGCTTGCATATTTCCTCTCTCCTCTCTCCATTTTTTTTATCTTTTTTCATCATCTTCTTCATAATTCTAGGGCATTCGCACTCACACACTCCACCTACATTTTGTGCTACAAATTTGTTGGGTCTTCACTCTCAAGTAAGTATCTACTCTCTTTACCTCTTCAATTGTGTCTTAATGCCATTACATATTATGATTTGTTGCCATTTTTGCTTATGCACGTTTATTTTTTAAGGTCATTTTGCATATAAAATCTAGAAATCATGCTAGTTTCTTTTGCCAAAATGAGCTGTTGTGGATCAAATGTGCTTGTAATAAATGTTAAATATTCAATTGGGTAGAGAATGCTTTTCATTATGCACCTCAATTTGATGCTCAAACATGTGCACATAACATGCTCGATGAAATGTCCCAAAGAGTTTATCTTTAATTTAACTTATTTTCAACTCTTTGGTAGCCTTCTCTTTGATTATTATTTATGACTCATCAATTCTTCCACATCTTGCGTGATTGTTTCATGACCTTATCAATACATGTTGGGCTATATTTTTGACTTAGCCATGGTGACATTCTCTTAGATAATTGTTGTGCATAACATATTGATTCATACTCATGTACCTTACATTCATAATCTCCTCATTATTCCCTTCATCAAAATGTGTTTCAATTGTTCTTTTCCATTAGTTTACCTGCACAATGGGTATATTTTAGTCTATGGTTTGTCATGTTACACTCACATTATTTCTTTAATTTTTCAGTGGCACCCAAACGAACCAAGTATCTCTAGGTAGCAAGCTCTTCTAGATTACGTATCCCATTTTATATGGACCGAGCTAAGGTGAATAAGTTTGATTACTTCGGCAATTGTACGTATGTCCAGCCCGCCTATTTGAGCCAGTACTTCTTAAATATTTCTGCTGGAAATCTATGGGATAATGCGGTACACCCATTGCTTCAACGTATTGGATGGACACAGTTCATTGACAAAAAACCTAAGGTGTATCCAGATATGGCACGAGACTTTCTATATTCATTTAAATGCTACTTTAAGGGAGATACTGATATGGGTATAGTAGGCTTTAAGTTTGGCAAGAAGGGATACTCATTGACTTTTAGACAATTTTCAGAATTTTTGGGATTTATGATGGATGCCCCGATCGAATTGGCTGATGTATCCCCTGCAGACAATTAGGAAAGAATCAGAGATCTTAAGCAAGATGAGCCGTGGAAAGGAGGTCAATGCAAGGTCCATGCTTTAAGGGATCACGCATTAAGGATCATCCATCAATTTTTGATGAAAAGTATGTTCCAAAGATGCATGCCTCATACTCAGCCTCATTATTCATAGCCTTTTATTTGAGCTTCTTGTCTAAAGGCAGCTTTTCTCCCTCAGGGGTTATCAAAATTACTCTGATCCCTGCGCCTTTGTTGTTCACGACTCCATCAAAGAACAAGTGCCATCCCAGAATTGCTATAGCTGTAATGTTCTCATTAGGAAATTCATAGGATATTTCTTCCCCTTCTAATGGTTGATCTACGAAAAATTCTACTACGGTCTTTCCCTTGATGGTTTTTTAAGTAATATACTAATACCAAACTCTTGCAAGAGAATTAGCCACCTATCCATTTTTCCTAATAGCGAGGGTGCTTCTTGTAAGTATTTAAGAGGATTTTGCTTGGCTACTGCCTGTACCTTGTATGAATGAAAATAATGTTTTAGTTTCTTAGAGGTCCAAATGACCGACAAGCAAATCTTTTCTACCTCTATATATTTAGTTTTGTATGGCAAAAACTTATCGCTGAGATAATATATGGCATATTCAATCCCAAAATAATATTCTTGAGCCATTATGGCTCCCACTAAATTATCTTCATAGCTAAGTACAAAATTAATGGCTTCCTAGCTTGTGGTGGCCTCAGTACTGGTAGATGTAGGAGTTATTACCTAACTGTGTCAAAGGCTACTTGGCAATCATCATTCCATACTATGGGTTGATCTTTTCAAAACAATTTTAAAATAGGCTCACAAATAGAAGTCAGCTTGGCTATGAAGTGATGATTTATTGAAGTCTACCCAAAAACCCTCAAACATTTTTTTTCTTTTTGCGGCACATGCATCTCTCTAATAGCCTTTACTTTATTAGGATCTGCTTATATCTCCCTTCGGTTCACAATATGCCTCGGGAGCTTCTCTGAAGTCACCTCGAACATGCACTTCTTTGGGTTCAGACAAAGGTTGTAGCTATTAATCATTTGAAAGAACTTTTCCAAAGCTTCAAAGTATCCTTTCTAGGTTGCTGACTTAATCATCATATCATCAACGTATACTTCTTCTTCCTTATAGATCAAATCATCTAAAATATTTATAGCTATTCTCTAATAAGTAACACCTACATTCTTTAACCCGAATGACATGACTCAATAAACATATGTGCCTTATTCGGTAATGAATGCCATTTTAATTCTATCCACAATCTTGTTCAGAATCTAATTGTATTCGGCATACCCGTCCATAAAACTATATATTACATAGAAAACTACACTGTCTACCAAGATGTCTATGAGAGGAAGCAAAAAATCATCATTTAGATAGGCCTTGTTCAGATCCCTGTAGTCCACACAGACTCAAACCCTTTCATATTTCTTAGCCACTAGAACTACATTTGCTAACTAAGTGGGATACTGGACTTCCACTAGAAACTTATCCTTTATCTGTTTTTTTACTTCTTTTTTAACTTTCTCTGCCCATTCTAGTTTGAGTCTTCTGAGCTTTTACTTGACAAGCTTATACCAAGGATAGGTAGGGATGGCATGCTCAGAGACCGGACGATCAATTCCTGGCATGTCTTCATAAGTCTAGGCAAAGACTCTTTCATATTTATTTTAATATTCTCTCTAATTTTTTTCTCTTTTCGGGGGTAACGTCAGATGCTATCAAGATTTCTCTTGGGTTTTCAAGAGTACCAAGGTTGAATGGAGTAGTATGTATTGAATTAACATCAAATATAGATGCTTTATGATCATGATCATGTGAAATGAAATTATGTGAAACATCACAGAAGTAAGCAAAGTTATTAATATTATTAATATAAGAGGAGCTACATACATCATTATTAAAAAGTTCAAGTACAAAAAGTATATCTACAAAAGCATCCTTATTTACATCCGACGAGTTCAATGTCTCAGATGAGCCTGCTCTATCTCCTACATCTAACGGAGCCTCTTGGTCTGCTTCTGTAATAGCTTCTATAATATCCTCCCTCAACTCAAGCACAAGAATTTCAAATTCAACTTTTTCTTTTCCCTTAACCCTAGAAGCCAATAGTTCTAGAGTTATAACTTCCTCAATAGCATCGTTATCCCATTCATACAACTTGATCATAATTTCTTCATCGTAAAACCCTCTGGCAGGCTTGATGGTTCCACTGACCCAGTAAAAAACATCATTAAATATATCAAACCCAGGAACAACTTTTCCTCTAATCAGCACAGGCTCAACCTCACCATAATATTGGGGTATAGTAGATGCTAGCATAAAGTTATCCAGAATGTGTGGAACACCCTCCGGATTCAACATAATCTGTGAAACACCCTCCGAAATCAACATACTCTTTTTCTTAGCATTAGACTTTCTATAGCCCAAGCCCTTTCGACTGGTTTGTCCTATTGTAGTAATAGCTTCAGAAGGAACTTAGGAATCTTTACCCAATCCAGCTCCTAGTAAGAAATTCATTTTTTTCATCATATTTACCACTTGAAGAGTAAAATCTTCTTGCCTCTATCATTAGCATTAATAGCAGTTACGTGAAACCCACTAAATGGTTGATTTGCTATTCCTAAAACAGAAACCTAATTTTTCCTAGCAACCTTTATGATAACCACCTTAACTTCATAGGGAATTTTAACCATATGGTGAAGGGTAGATGGAACTCCTCCCAATTTGTGAAATCAGGATCTTCCTAACAATATAAAAAAAGTTGGCCAGTATTAGCAACACTACAAATTCTGCCTCAGTGTCAATTAACCTAGTTTTCACATCAACCTTAAAACTACCTACCACTTGTCTTTGAGAATTATCATAGGCTATGATCACCATATCAGACTTGCTCAACATAGACTCATTCAATCCAAAAGTTAGAAGTGCTACCAATAGACATACATTGATAGAAGATCCATCATCCACCATCACACATGTTATATGCTTCCCATTAACCTGGGCCTTTATATACAAAGGACGATTGTGCTCCCATCCTTCAACGGGCAAATCCCCATTGGCATATATAATATTTTCCCCGACACTTCCTCTAACCAAGTCTAGTAACTCTAAAAGCAAAATAGTTCTAGCCACAGTAGATTCATATAAATCCTCTACTACTTTTTGCCTATGGGAGGGTGATTGCCTAAGCAAATCCTAAATAGAAATTTGAGTAGTAGTTTTCGTTAGCTGTTTAGGGATTTGATCTTCCTCTTGCTCCTTTCTATAGGCAATGACTAAGAATATGGTTGTCTTTTTACTTCTGGCACCACCTAGCCACTTCAGGTAATCAACTTCACCTTTTTCCCCTTTTCTTTGTTCTCAAAATCCCATAGATCTATGGGACTAGCACCACCTTCATCTTCACTAGGTGACTCCCAACAATCAATCACACATACCATCGGCTTATTCTTCTTTCTTGCCTCTAAGTGCTCAAGGTGTGTAATGGCTAAATACTCATTACCATAGAAGTCACATAGAACATGCCATTCTAGTAAGTTTAAACCAATCATCAATACAGGTGATGGGACCGCATTATAGTTCCCTTTCTTCTTTTCCCTCTTCTCTGGGTCAGTAATCTATTTACTATCAATAAGATCTTGGATCTTATCCCTCAAAGTCCTACAGTGGTCTGTAATATGGACTGTGTGTTGATGATAGGCATCATATTAATTAGCCCGATGATTAGACTGACCCTGACTTCTAGTAGGCTTAGCTTGTAATGGTTGTAATTTTCCTTCCTTTATCATCTGATCAAGTACCCATGACAAAGACCTGTCCAGGTTTGAATAATACCTTTAAGTGGTTTTAGCAGCAGAAACCTCAACTATCTTTCCAGTAACACATGTGTCATTAGCTTTACTAGCTGCACTTTTGTACCCTCGATGACAAAAGCTAAAACACGTACAACCTACAAAGCTTGCTTTCTTAGCCAAGTATTCACCCTCGGCCCTATAGTGGCAGCTGCTGAAGTGCCTCCAATAGCTACAGGCTCCCTATGTGCCGCAATGATTGCCAAATTTTGCTAGCCAGTAGGCTGTGCTAGGGAACTCATCATGTTAGTCATTGTGGCCCTTATTCTTCTTTCAAACTCATCCAGTTTCTTATCCAGTTTCTGACTATCAATCACTCTGGTCTGTGTTGGATCCGCCATTGCTGTGTTTTCTAAAGCTAGCTCAAATACTTCAGCCAAACCCAAATTAGTTTCTGACGCTGAGTCCAATGATTTTGATAAAGATCTCCTAACCAAACACCCATCTAAACTCCTGAACCACCCTGTCGGCTTTATGGTGATTGCAACAATCTAAAACTCTCCAGCAAGACTCAACTCTTTTAGTTCAGCTAAAAGATTCAGCTTCTACCAGTACATTTCAATTAGGGTTATTATAGCTTCACTCAGAGTGAATTCCTAGAGAAACTCATGCTTAAAACTTGTCTAATAAACACTCATCTTCCTATGACATGTCAAACCCCTAAACCACTTAGATGACTCTATAATGGTTGAAAAAAAAATTTGTTAGTATAATGCATGATTATGCATGTAATGTATGAATAAGTTATGCATCATTTCCAAAACACATATTCAAGTAAAAAGTAAACATTCCAACCTTATCTTTCCCACACAAGCAGTCATGTGGTCTCTTTCCTAAGTGGGATTAGCCCATAGGTTAATAGGGACCCGATGAACACGAATGGTGCACGATAGAAAACTGGTAGCATGACCTCTCTTTATTTAAAGCACAAAGAAATGCATCTTCGATCACTATATATTTGGATAATTTAGAAAAATAAAGGTAGGCCCACCGGGGCATGACAGCCTTTGATTAGTACCCACCTTAATTTATCAAAATTTAACCAAATATATAGGTATCCAAATAGAAAGCACAATATTACAGTACATGATACCTAGGGAAAGTATCTATGGCCATTACATGAGGCTTTGGTCTGGTAGCACAACTTTAGGGCTACCTAAGCATGGTTCCTTCTAATAGGTTTAGCTCATCATGAGTGTAATGACCGATTGATTCACCATTTAATATACCGTATGGTATAAGGCTTGGGTTGGTGATTATTCCCCAACACTTTCTTATATTGAGTGAACATAGGGTTGTGTTTTGAGAATACACCATTGGTCAAATAGGGACACCTAACCTAATTCTAAAGCCGTAGCATGTTTTAATGCAACCTAATTTAGAAATGATCGGCATAATTAATCATAAGCAATTATTTATGTCAAATTCACCAAATCACTTTCAAAATAAAATCTTGTGTTCCCTAATGAAGTTGCCATTGTGACGCACGCCGAATTTCGTAGGAATTTGGCTTGTCCTCAAAAACTCACTTTTAGGGCTCGAGACTGGATAAAAGCTTATTTAACTCGTGAATGTCATTCACTTCACAATGCATAAAGATTCAACCTAATCCACAATGCCTTGGGCCTAAAAAAGGCATGAGACAGCGTCTCGGGGTATCCCTACTCATCTGCTGGCAATCAACCTATGAGGGTGTCTGCTGGGCACCTTAAGGTAGGTATCATGCAGTCAATACCTAATAAAATATTCAAAAAGTGAGTTCTCACCTTATGAAGCCAAAACCAGAGATAGTTTGGACTTCACTCTTATTTACATACTTGGTTGATGTTTACATAAATGATCACTTATGGTTAATTATTTTGATCCTCTTTTCACGTATTACAAGATAAAGAATTAAATGTCACATTACAAGTAAATAGAAAGCAACAAATTTTATTCAAATAAATCACACATAAATCAGGAAATCCATTAATCTCTCTCTGATGAGGACATTGATCCTTGCATGCATATTCACAATAGGTAGAGTTTTGGGTGTATCTTAGATAAAAAATAAGGGTGTTGGGCCCAAACGACTTTTAAAGAGAAGAATCATGTTAACCAATTTTAAAGTAAAAAAAAATGTATTCTTAAAAGAAAATCCTTAATTTACATGTTATTTATGGGTGAAAATCAGGACACTAGTCACTTTTGTAAAAAAAACCCCATCCTAAATTGGCATAAAACCATTTAATGAATTTTTGGATTAATTTTGCAACAAATAATATTAAAGAATAATAAAGAAACAAAAGACATACATAAATTGGGCTGCTAACCATTTTGGGAACTTTGGTTCCTTATGCATATTTTATAAATCTTTATATGACTTTGGGGCAAAAAAGATGGATATTAGTCTGTCTTTATAAAAGAACCAATTAATTAAGTAGAAAGCATTTAATATAAATTTTCTTAATTATCGTGTCAAAATGCCTTTTTTACTAGCTATTACGAATTATCATAAAAAACAACAAAATAAATAAAATAAAAAATAAATGAATAAATTAGCAAATAAAGCTAAAAATCGATATTGAACCAGATTGGCTTAATCTTCAACTCCTAATTTCTTCCATATGAACTTATGATGCATTTTATCAAAAAAAATAAAAACAAAATAAAATTAGTTAAACAATAAATTTAAATAAAAGAAGATAAAATTAAGCAAGGTTGCAAAAAAACAGGCCCAAAGAAAAAGAAACAAACTATAGTAAAAAACAAAAGAGGAGAATAAATAAAATGTTAAGAAAATAAAAAAAATGAAATAAGAAAGAGAGAAAAATGTATAAAAACCAAAGGAAAAGGTCCATAAATGAGTTACAAACTCACTTTGGAGGTATGGAGCGAGTCACGACCTTGAGTGGGGCGAGTCACGGCCCATTCCAGAGTGAGTCAGGCGACTCAAGAGTGAGTCACGGCCTAAGGCATGACTCGCTTGTGATTCAAGGCTTTAAATCACCTCTAAAAGGCCCAGTGGCTATTAGAACGATGCTATAACCAAATTTAAACTTCCTAAATTACCTTTTAAGGCCCCAAAACTTAAGAAAACACTTTTAAACTTCCTAAGATCAACTCATATTCTCAAAACAAATGCCAAAAATACAAAATAATATAATTTGCACAAAAACACCATGTGAGAGAAATATGCTTTAGAAAGAGAAAATGAAAACTAACAAGCATCAAACTTAGTTAAATTCACATATAAATAAGATATTCATGCATAAGACACAATATTACACACAAACATACTTACAAAGCATTATTTGCACAAGAATATCAAGGACAACATATTACACAGAGAAAAAATAACAAAAACAAAGCATAAAAAACACAAAGACTCAAAATCATAATTTACAAGAACAAAAGTCCTAGATCTGCACAAGAGCTATGAGTTTTCTTCTTACATTACCTTCAGTAGAGCTACTTCAACAATCCAGTGAGAGAAATCCTATTTCCTCTTCCTTCTTCTTTCGTTTGTTCAAAAACCAGATGAAAATATAGAGTATTTTCCTTGCTCTCTCTCTCTAGATTTTTTGGTGTTTTTTCTAAAAATTTTGTTTTCTTTTTCATTAAAGAGAAATAATTACCTTTCTTTGGATTAGGATTAAAAAAGGTAGAAGATTTTAATTTTAAAAATAATCCTTTGTTTCATAAGAAAATCTAAAATTTTGGATGGAAAAAACCCAGTCACGGCCTTGACTGGTGAGTTATGACCTTGACTCAGATGTGGGCCCCTTAGAATAATCCAAAAAATCATTTTATTGGGAAAAAATGGTGAGTCACGATCTTGGGCTGTGACTTGCTAGTGAGTCATGGCTTTGAGTCAAGTCTAGTGACTCAAATCACAGACTAAGGGAAGGGGGAGTTAGTCACCCTTTTAGGCCGTGACTCAGAAGTGAGTCAAAGTCTTGAGACGTGAGTTAAGGCCATGACTCATTTCTAAGTCAATTTAAAGCCTATAGATGTGCTCATTTCACCCATTCCAGAGAGAGAAACACATGCATGCTGATAAAATACCATTTTTTGACCCTTAAAACTCGTGATAGAATATTTTCAAAGCCCTAGTGCTGGAGAAAAATAGAGTGTTACTGCTTTATGGTTGTTTTTGAAATAGCATTATCCTCATTAGGTAATCCTGATAAAGGCTGACTTAGGCCTAATGTCTACAACTATCAGGCCCATATATATAATATGTTAGGAATATTGGCAATATCAAATAATGAATTTGCATGATTTTATTCATATGATTGTAAACTTACATATAAAATTAAAATGTATAGTAAAATTTTTGTATCTCTTCTTTTCTTGGAATATCTCTACACGTTTTTCGATTGTGACCATATTTTCCACATTTTCCACGCAAGTTGATTTAATTTTCCTTTATCTTTGGTCTTTCAAATTTTACTCTTTTATTTGGTGGTAGAACTTCTAAACACTTGTAGGTTTGCTACATGTATCTTGATTAGGAACTAGATTAACAATTTCTTCGTACATTGCTAATATTATATCCTTCGTGTAGTATAATAAGTAATGTGCATAAGAATCCAAGTTTTTATCTCTTATTACTGCTAATACATGAGAACATGATATTTCATTCATTTGGAACCTATTGCATGTATGTATTCTTTCTTCAATATTCACCATATATGCTTTTTGAATTTGATAGACAGTAAATTGAATATTACTAGATAGTTTTACTTGCATTTAAAAAATAATGATTATAGAAAAAAAATTGGATATATGAAATAAAAGTAAAATAATTTATTCATTTTTCTCAAAGCATATGCAGTGTATTAAAAAAAACTGAATATGCTATATTTACTTTACTTAAAACTGAATACACTATATTTAGAAAACGAAACACACTGTATTCACTTCACTCAAACTAAATATAGTCTATTGATAAAAACTAAATATACTATATTCACTTTATTCAAAGCAAATACATGGTAGTTAAAAAACTGAATACAGTATATTTACTTTGCTTAAAACAGAATACAGTGTATTCAAAAATTTGAACACAGTGTATTCAATTTGCAAAATACTGAACATACTATATACACTTCAAACAAAGTTTATAAATTTTAAATTTAAAGATCGTACCTTCAATTTTAGTGAAAAATATAGTCTTTTTTTTAGCTTATCTTTATGGCCTTTAAGTAGGGATGTGAAGGTTGCTAACGCTATGTCTTTAGTTAGACAACTCCATGCTTAAGTTAAAACACATAAGTATTCCAGTAATACTACAATCGGTAAATCTCTAACTATTTTTTTTTGCATTTATTGACTTAACTATGTTTGATATTATGGTTGAAAATTTATTGCTCACACAATATTTCTAGACTATTTTTCATACTCAATTTTTTATAGATACAGTCTAATATATGGATCAACCTTGTCCAGATCATACATACTATATTCGAAATCTATTTCTGTGTATGATGCAGCTTTCCTAAATAAAACTTCCTTAATTTTTTGTGGGTTTTTCTTAAATTTTGTTTTTAGGTTGTTCAATATATGGTAGCATATATGCAATGACTAACTTTTGGATATATTTTTTCACAATGCAAATCTTAGTCTTACTCCATATGTTTGTCTAAATTTTATGAAAAATCATTCCAGAGAATGCAAGCAAAAATATTTTACCAGCTGCATTCTATATTGATGTTGTGATCATTGTGCTCCCAATTGTTGATTTCAGTGTCCCCAACCTTTTATAGATATAGACGGAGCTATGAAAACAAAGAGAAATGACTTATCTTATTGAGTTTTCAGCTCTACAATAGAACACTCATTTGTAGTTTTCGGCATGTATAAGTATCTAGGCAAAAATGCATAGAGTTTTATTGGCTTACCTCTAATGTTTTCCAAAACCCTTTCCTTTAATCTTCAAGCCTTTACATAATTTATTTTAATTTAATAATCATTTTGCATGTCCCATATTATATATGTTGGAGTAAATATAGTTTTAATGTTTATATATTTTTTGTAGACAATATCACTGATTAAGGTTGAAGGAGCTTATCTCTTACTGCTGAAGCTTAACTCCATATTGTAGTTATAAACAAATATAAATTTTTTGATTTTAAACATATTTGTCTTCCTTTGCTTCGATTCCTTTAATTGCCATTAATAACTATCATAAACTTTTTGATTTAAACATGTTTGTCCTCCCTTACTTTGATGTCTTTAATTGCCATCAATAACCATCATTTATGTAGCCAATAAAATATCCTCTAGAATATGATTTCTACACCTTAAATTGGCAATCATTCTTTATTGCAAAAAAACTCATAAATTTTTTTGAGAGTTTCTTTGTCTAATATCTTGCTGCATTTCATTACTTATGATTCCAAGTTCACTTTCTTCATTGCATTGTTGAATAACTTTGTTGTCACTAATTATTTTATGAACTATGTTTTTTCTCAATTGTCCTAAATATTTCAACATATTTATATTAGTACAAATATCCAATTGTAGAAGCTGATTAATTAAAGTACAATGCTCTATCTGCATTGTGGATTACTACTATTTTATTTGTCATAGTGTTTGAGCAATCACCTAAAATAGAAATAAAAATATTTAAAGTTAGAGAAATTTCAACAATATACTAATAAAACTGAATACAGTGTATCAAGTTTGTATAGAACTAAATACAATGTATTTAACAAATTGAATACAGTATACTCACTTTTTACAAGACTGAATACATTGTATTCATTTTACATTGAATTCAAAAAACTATAGCCAAGAGTTTTCATCTTACTTAATTTAGTATTGTATACCATTGTAACGCATAGAGCATATGTTGTAAAATTTGGTTCTTTCTTCTTTAGTTCCATGTAAAAAGGGAGGGACATGTCATCATCAATTTTCAATAGTGGATATCCAGGTTTAATTTTATACCTTATGTAAGCATGTTATCTTTTAGATTAATATTTATCTATTTTAATGTTATTTCTTATAGTTGCTGAAAGTTAAAAGTTAATAGAATTAAAATTTCTTTCACTGCAAAATTTTCAAAATCTTGATTCACATTCCAATTTTCTTAATGTTGAATTAATATTGCTATGTTGTTCATTAGTTGTTTTCAAGAAAATAGAATTGATGTCTGTATGTGAATGATAAATGATTCAGAATACTATTAAATAAAGTATATATAATGCATAAAAAAATGAATATACTGTATTTATTTTGCACAAAACTGAATAGTATATCCAAGAAACTGAATACAATATATTTAGGTTGTATAAAACTGAATATAGTGTATTCAAAAAATTGAGTACACTATATTCGCTTCGTTCAAAGTGATACAACGTGCTTAGAAAATTGAATACAATGCATTCATTTTGTACATAAGTAAATACATTGTATTCAAAAAATTAAATACAGTGTATTCACTTTGAACAAAACTAAATATAGTGCATTCACTTTGCATAATACTGAATACAATGCATTCACTTTGCATAAAAAGGAATACAATGTATTCCAAAAACTGAATACAATGTATTCAGCTTGCACAAAGCTAAATATATTGTATTTAAAAAACTAAATATAATATATTTATTTTATACAAAACTGAATACAATATATTTAAAAAAACTGAATACGGTGTATTCAGGTTGCACAAAACTAAATGCACTATATTTAAAAACTTAATACAGTTTATTCACTTTGTACAAAATTGAATACACTATATTTAGAAAAAATGAATATATTGTATTCACATTTTTCAAAGCGAATATAACGTGTTAAAAAGATTTAATACACTATATTCACTATACACAAAGCTGAATACATTGTATTTAGAAAACTGAAAACATTATTTATTTTGTTTAAAGCGAATACAATATGTTAAGAAAACTAAATAAACTATATTCAATTTGCTTAAATTTTATACATTGTGTTTAGAAAATTAAATACACTATAATCACAAAACATTTGCAAAAATAGAAAGAGAAAAGAAATTGTAAAAATTTCAGAATTATAAGATTTGAAATTGCAAAAAGAAAATAGAACTTACATTATACAAAAATCACTGTAGAAAGTCTGAGATCTCGAGTATTTGAACTTATGATTCGAAGTTAATGAGTTAAGAAATGAATGAAAATGATCGAATTTATAACATTATAGAAATAGATTTAAAGAGAAATTGAATAATCCAAAGAGAAATTGAGAGAAAAAAATTTGAATAATAGTTGGACTATTAAATTTAAATATCAGGCATTTTTGAAAGAGAAAATTTTAAAAATGCCATTTATGAAAAGAAAATTTAAAAATTAATATTTAAGAAAGTTGGAAAACTGAATGAGAGCAAAAATATATTTTCTTTAGGGCATTTATATACTAATCCCTTGATTTTTACCTCTCAAGTTGTCATATGACCAAGTACCAAATAGTTAGGTGAAAAAACGTTGATGATCTATTGTATTCAAAAATTATTCCTAAATAATGTTCTAGGATAATTATGAGCCATATGCAAGATAGTCTTTAAATCAAGCAACAGATTTCACAAGCATCATAAGAAGCCATTCTTTTTGGGAATCTATTAGGATTTGTAAGGAGTGTCTCATGCATAAGAAATCAAATAAATGTCTTCACTCACTATAGACCAACCAAAGACTTGTAGGAATTCCAGTCCTTCAAAATATTACCTCCATTATTAGAGCTAAAAATCATATAAGCGGATTTAATAGAGAAACAGCCTAAAAAAAGAAGCGAGCCATCTCAGTTTATCTGGACTAAAATCAGTATCCAAATGCATAAAAGGACCACTAAAGGAGAGACTAAAGAGTACTTCCAACTAGCCTCTTTAAAGTATATACTAGCCACATTCCAATTCAATGAGTTATTGAGTAAATTAGTCTCAAAACTATAATTGTCCACATAATGAATTAAAAGGCCACTTCTGCCTATTTACTTTACCAAAAAGATATAAAGCTGCCATCATCATTAGACTAACAATTGGGCTCTTTAAAAAGAGACCAAAGGCAACAAATATTTCTCTAAAAAATTGAACCACTATTAGTTTGAATGAGAGAGGGCCAAGTGCTGCTACTTATGTTATACTTAGCTTTTAGGGGTGTGCAAAACCTAAACTGACCCGACATGTTCGGGTGGAGTTATTCGGGTTAGGAGAGTCTGTTGTAGGATTTCCTAAATTTTGGGTCGGGTTAAAACCTTTATAAACCCAACTTGAATAACACATATATATAAACCTAAAAATCATTAATTCCTATTATCATCTCTCTTCGAAAACAAATCCTTAATCATCATACTCGATCTTCCTAGTAACCTACTCGCACTCTTTTCTCTCACCGTCGCTGGTGAAGGGTGTGTGCCTATCTAGTCTCCCTCTTGCCTTGCTCTCATCATCGAGTGGTAAATGTATTTCTTAATTTAATGACCCTATACTATCTGAGTCCATTTTCCTATACGAAAAGCATGAAAGATTAAATCTGAACTATCAATTTACTGCTAAACCATCCAAGTTAAAAAATTAATTCAAATAAAGGGAAACTGTTTCGACTAGGGATTTTGTTTCAATATTTGGGTAGGGAACTTACATGATTGCGAACATAGTCTTAAAATGTAAGAATGCCCCTTAGCTCAAAGCTCGTAGAGACAAGCTGCTCTCAGAACTAGAAAATGTGATTTGTATAGTAGGCTTAAAAATGAGAAATTAGAGGGAGGGTTTGATACGAGATCGATAAGGAATTTTCTTGGGGAAGGGGGGAGCAAATTTGCTGTAGAATTAAATAATAAAAAATGGTAGATACGATTATTCCTAAGGCAGTTTGCCTCATTGAACCTTATTCAACCAATTGTAAACTATTAGTCCTTTTTTTTCTTTTTAAGATTTGAAAGAAACAAATAAAATATAAACACAAAAAACTTCTCTTATATAAAATAGAAGTGGCAAATAGAGGATGTAATTTTGGGTTGTTCGGGTTAATCGGGTCGGGACTCAAAAAGAGTAAAAAGTAGGGTTGATCGGATTCGGACCTAAATGTAATATAGGATAGGGTTGGATGAAGAAATAGCATATAGTTTGGGTGTTGAGTTATTCGGGTTTGGGTCGGGTTGACTCGAACCCGATCGATGCACACCTCTATTGGCTTTAAAAACATAGACCTACAAAGCTAAATCTCCATAAAGATTCTCTAAATAATTTTTAAAATAAAAACATCATTACACTCCTTCAAATTCCTAATACCTAATCCACTAAATTCAACTGACTTACAAACTTTAGCCTAATTAATAAAATACACCTTTCATTGCTTTTGAGAAGCCCTTGAAAAAGGTTGTGGCAACTTTCTTTACAAATAGCCACTGAGAAAACTGCCATCTGCATAACATAAGCGATTATACTAATTTGAAAATAGTCAAATGGCTAACAAAGGATAATGAATTCACTTTCTGACTTGAAAATCTAGCTTGAACTTTGTCTACTAGATAATTATAAAACTTACTCACAGATTTTCCATAAAGAATGGGAACCACGATAGGCTGTTTTACTCTTGTTCACCATTTGACCAGAGCAATGGCCAAAATCAATAGGTAAAATTGAAATTTCGTGCTTAATTAGAAGAAAATGGAGTTTATGCTTAATGGATTTCGTTGATTTCTATATTATATTACCAGAATCAATGTAGAAGAATAAATTTTACAGGATATGAAAATGAGAGATCATTTGTTCATCCTCTGGGTCTATTTCAATATACTTGAATGTTTATTTAATCTCAACAAAACAAAACAATTTCCTTGGAGATTTGTTTTTTGTGGATTTATGTCTAAAGAATAGAGGAAGAGTAGGAGAGAGCAATGTTTTGAAACTCGATTTGACTCGAATGGTCGAACTAGTTGGATCACGAATCGGCAAGCAATCCGAGTTGATCTAACAAAAAAATCAAAAGTGGCAAAAACTCGATTTGGAACAAAATGTTCAGGTTAAACCGAAACTCGTTGAATCGGCTTGAAATCCGATTCAATGTCAAAACACTACAATTTATTTAAATTTGCATCCATTTCACGCAAAATTTTTCCTCTCTCCCTTTTTCCCCTTTCTCTCTCGATTTTTCTTTTGTTTTTCGTTCTGGCTTTGTCGTCGTCTCTGCCGTCAACACTTATCACCGGCATCGCTTTTCTCTTTCCATTTGCTTCTCCTTCTTCTTCGGTTTCTCCTCCAATAGCAACAACATTTTATCCCCTTTTTCCTCTTTTTGTTCTCCAATTTCTCTTGAGAAATCTGTAAGTGTGGGCTATTGCTATTTTCCATGAGAAGAAGCCATTTTCCTAGCTAATTTGAGTTGAGAAATGGTGATTTTAGATGAAAAATGAATTTGGGGAAAATGGATTTCAACTTAGGGATTTTATTTCTTTCAGTAAGTTGAGTTTAATATTGTCACACCCTTCACAGAACAGTTCTTTCCGATATGAAACTTAGCCAAAAACGATAAAAATTTTTTTTAACACCCATTAGTTCGATACACTTTAAATACCTTTACATCAACTTCCGAATCAATTGATAATCTTGTAAATAATTAAAACATATACAAAATAACTTCATGCCAAAAAATTACACCAAACACTCATCCATCAATAAACATAATAAAAATCAAAATACAGATAAGTCTTTTACCTTAATTGTCTAAGTATATAAATGTCAAAATACAACTCAGTCTAGCACTAATTCTTCTTTTTTGATCTGGCTCTACTGTGTACTATGCTCCTACAATACTTCATAACCTGCACGCAGTAAACACTACGTGCTGAGCACCAGATATGCCCAATGGTGACTACTAATCCTAGAATTTCCCAAAATAAAGCATAATTATATAGGTTATGCTACTCTTATTCTTATTTCATTAAACATTTTCTTTTACTTCAATCAACATTAATTTCATTATGAACTCATATTTTGATAATTATTGTTCTTTGGTTTTCAATCTTTCAACGTTACTTTACACTACCTTTTTAGGTAAATCAACTTCAGATTTCCTTTTACTTTTATGCTTATTCTTTACTATAGCTTTTACTTTTACTTAATTTTTGTTTTATCTTTTTACTCACAACGATATAATTATCATTTCATTTAGCAATGTATATTGGTTCTCATGTCTTTAATGGTACCAAATTATAGACTACTTTATTTCTCGATTTACTGTTCAGTTATTCAATATGTGCTATAATTACACTTCTTGCTATTTATTCTTTTATTTTGCTTTAACTTTTAACTAATAAATATATTACTATTTAAAGGCTTTTAAGCTTTATTGTCAAGTGATACAGCTATTTTGGGGCACTTTACATTCAAATCTCTATTTCCTTCTTTATACATTTACCCATGTTCAAATACTTGTTTAGGACTTATATCTTTTACTTTTTCCTAATTGAACAATTATATGCCTTTTTATCGTTTTACTTTTCATTTGACTTTTCTTTCAGAAATACATTACTTAAGTATCAGATTTCACTAAATGTCATTGTCATTACTTTTTGACTTTAAATAGAAAATTAATATTATTTTTCAAACTTGTCACTTTTCACAATAATAATTGGTACATGAAATACCAACTAATTTAATTTATCTTTTCATGTAAAAATGCATTTTAAATCTTTTTTCTTTATAAAAGCTGGACTTAATCTTCATTTATTAATTTATTCTTATAAAACCTTTCTTTTTCTTTTTCTTATTAATCACACTTTTTGGGAAATCTTACAGTTTTATTTCGACTTTTTTTTTTCTTTCCAAACAAATCATTTTTCGTTTATAACTTTTTATATTCAATTCAATTAAACAATACTGATTTATTCATTTCAATATGCCCCTAGTGTAATATAACAGGATTCTCAAAAAGGATACTCGGGACTGGACCTAAAGGTCCCACTGAGAGAGAAATGATCTCCAAGGGACCATTTTTTGAAAATATTTCACTTTTATTTTCACTGAAAACACTGAAGTCATGGATATCAAGGATCCTACCCATAGCAAAGCAAGTTGCCATGACTTACACCGTGGTATAAGGTGTCCTTATGGCTAGCTTTTTCTTATTTTTGACTTTTGAAGGCCCATATGATCTCAATTTCTCTTCAAATTTTAACCCCGAGTTCACCATGACCATTACTTTTCAATGGTCCAATAAAATATTTTTGACTTTCGGGTGTCTTTTCAGGCCCAAAAAATACTATTCACTGTCAAAAACTACTGTTTACGGCTGACCCGGTGTTGAGGCCATTACATTTCTCCCCTACTAAAAGAAATTTTATCCTCAAAATTTACTTATATCAAAGAGTAAAGGATACTATACTGTTATTTTATCGAACCTTCATTTACATCAATGGTTCTAAAATATCTTCGCCAATGAGACCCACTTACGTTTAAAGCTAACCAATCTTGATACCAAGAATATTTATCAGTCTCTCTTTTTCTAGATCATATAATCCTGAGTGTAGATTCCTTTCATATTTTGAATCAAATCAAGACTTGCTGACATTGCATTCCATTAAGTCCAGCATAAAGAATTCGACATTTTCTTTCTGACAATGCCTCGACAAGAATTCGATTCTACTATAGATAAACATTTTTCACAGTCATTATCACAATCCCATACACTTTACCATACTCATTCTTTCAATATCTAAATTATCCATTCTGACTGATCATTAGTCAAAGAGTAAATCACTATGCTAATACTGAGATTATTACTAATCTTCTATATAATATCTTTCCTCTTTGATGCTTAAACAATCCGATAATAGATTCCTTAATCATATTGTTCCATTTCCAAATAAATATCATTATAAGTCAAAGCAATTCCCAAATGAGTCTAATGCTCTGCTTTCATGCATTGACACATTTAACATTTACTTACATATGTCACATCACACTTTCAATCTGGTTTCCAAAACTAAGCTTTTAATCCTGGTACATATGATGACTTTCAGGATGCAGGATATTACCATCTCGGTGGATTTCATTAAGGATCTTTCGATTTATTCACAATGACTACCACACAAATATTCTCTTTCAAAACTATTGTCCTTACCCGTTGTACAATATCGGTTTCACTTATATTCCAGCTAATAATGCCTCATTTAGAGCCGAACTTAAACAAGCCCTCACAGCTTGAAAAACCAAGAACATTATCATTAATCATTTATACTTATCCGTCAGACACACATATTTAAGTACATTCACATTACCCAAATACTTACCATACTTCTTCAACGTCCCAACATATCAAATGGGTACTACTTAAATCCTCTAATATGGACCTAAGTAAAGGTGAATGGTCCTTTTCATTGATTCATCAAGAGAGTCGGTGTGCTAACAAATTTAATTGAGATGACCAATAACTTACAATGGCCATAATAAAAATGGAAAACAATCTTAAGCACACTATTTCTCATCTCATTCTTAGGTTGTCCCTATGCTTATCATATTCCCTGTCTGTTTCATCCTATCAAGTGGGGCCTATACATGTGATATGATGCATATCATCAGATGCTGTCAAACAATATGAAATGCTATGCAATGAATGTATGATTTCATGTATGCAGGTAGAATACTATCACGTATTCTCGTATGATACAGATATCATAACCCATCCCACTACTATGAGAGATACAATCAAATTCCCACTCCTATAAGGAAATCACTGACAGGTATATAGAGCATCTTAAACAACCTTAACTTATAATCATAATAACCTGCTCAATAACATTCTTAAACCAAGGAAATCTAGTCAAGGTATCTCTTTATCCTGCACAATTTATCTGTACTCAAATACAATTCCTTTTTAAATTTTCAGCACACTCTATGTTTTGTCCTTCTTTAGATTGTTTCTTATCCAAATAGACACTTAAACTCTCACATTTACACTTAATGTCAGTCAACTCTTCTTTTCCCTGCTTTGACCCCCATGAGATCTCAAGCAGCAATACTTCCATTCTCACTCACTACCATTTTTACTGTACAAAATTAATCCTTTCACACTTAACAATCTTAATCAAATATCAACTTTTTCACTTCAAAACAGGTAGGGGAGCAAGTACCATTCAGATTACTTAACACTTATCCACTTATAATTGGCATATATGTACAGACAAACATGTCACTTAACCTTATCCCACTCCAATCTTAGAACCGCTTAAAACCTTTGCTCTGATACCACTAAATGTCACACCCTTCACGGAATAGTCCTTTCCGACGCAAAACTTAGCCAAAAACGGTAAAATTTTTTTAACGCCGATCAGTTCGATACACTTTAAATACCTTTGCATCAACTTCCAAATCAATTGATAATCTTGTAAACAATTAAAACATATACAAAATAACTTCATACCAAAAACTTACACCAGACACTCATCCATCAATAAACATAATAAAAATCAAAATACAGATAAGTCTTTTACCTTAATTGTCTAAGTATATACATGCCAAAATACAACTCGGTCTAGCACTAATTTTTATTTTCCAATCTGGCCCCACTGTGTACTATGCTCCTGCAATACTTCATAACCTGCACGCAGTAAACACTACATGCTGAGAACCAGATATGCTCAGTGGTGACTACTAATCCTAGAATTTCCCAAAATAAAACATAATTACATAGGTTATGCTACTCTTATTCTTATTTCATTAAATATTTTCTTTTACTTCAGTCAACATTAATTTCATTATGAACTCATATTTTGGTAATTATTGTTCTTTGATTTTCAATCTTTCAACGTTACTTTACACTACCTTCTTAGGTGAATCAACTTCAGATTTCCTTTTACTTTTACGCTTATTCTTTACTATAACTTTTACTTTTACTTAATTTTTGTTTTATCTTTTTACTCACAGCAATATAATTATCATTTCATTTAACAATATATATTGGTACTCATGTCTTTAATGGTACCAAATTATAAACTACTTTATTTCTCGATTTACTGTTCAATTATTCAATATGTGTTATAATTACACTTCTTGCTATTTATTCTTTTATTTTGCTTTAACTTTTAACTAATAAATACATTACTATTTAAAGGCTTTTAATCTTTATTGCCAAGTGATACAGCTATTTTGGGGCACTTTGCATTCAAATATCTATTTCATTTTTTATACATTTACCCATGTTCAAATACTCGTTTAAGACTTATATCTTTTACTTTTTCCTAATTGAACAATTATATGTTTTTTTATCGTTTTACTTTTCATTTGACTTTTCTTTCAGAAATACATTACTTAAGTATCAGATTTCACTAAATGTCATTGTCATCACTTTTTGACTTTAAATAGGAAATTAATATTATTTTTCAAACTTGTCACTTTTTACAATAATAATTGGTACATGAAATACCAACTAATTTAATTTATCTTTTCATGTAAAAATGCATTTTAAATATTTTTTTTTATAAAAGATGGACTTTATCTTCATTTATTATTTTATTCTTATAGAATCTTTCTTTTTCTTTTTCTTATTAATCACACTTTTTGAGAAATCTTACAGTTTTATTCCGACTTTTTAGTTTCTTCCCAAACAAATCATTTTTCGTTTATAACTTTTTATATTCAATTCATTTAAACAATACTAATTTATTCATTTCAATACGCCCCTAGTGCAATATAATAGGATTCTCAAAAAGGATACTCGGGACTGGATTCAAAGGTTCCACTGAGAGAGAAATGATCCCCATGGGACCATTTCTCGAAAAATATTTCACTTTCATTTTCACTGAAAATACTGAAGTCATGGAGATCAAGGATTCTACCTATAGCAAAGCAAGTTGCCATGACTTGCACCGCGGTATATGGTGTTCTTATGGCTAGCCAATTATATTCTAAACAAGAATATCATCACCTGCTTATCGCTAATGGCAAAATAATCAATTATATTTGTAATAATTTTTAAACATTTAAAAATCTTTAATTTCTTGCTTTTCTTTCTTGATACAATACATTTTTAATCAAATACACTCTTTAGTGCTCTTGACTAATCAATAACTTTTTTTCTTTCTTTCATTTTATTTTTTCTAGTCACTTTTGTGAATTATTCTTCAATAATTCACTCAGACACTTGAGGTTTTTTAGTTTTTATACAATTTATGAATTATATCATTATAATTCACAATTTTCTTTTATTCTTTTTGTGTAATTATTTGTGAATTATTTTTTAATAATTCAATGATTGACTTTTTACGATTTTTTTCCTTTTCTTTTTCTGTTCAAAAATTTCAATCATTCGGTATATCAACTTTTATTCAGTCGGCGAATTATTTTATAATAATTCACTCTTTTAATACTTTTTATTGACTAATTTATTTTGATAAATTAGTCACACATTTATTTTACAACTTTTTACACAATTATGAATTCTATTGGTATAATTTATTAGTTTATACTTCGAAAATGTATAATTTGACTTTTTCATTTCTTTTTATACTGAAGTAATTTATTTCACGTTCGTTTATTATCACATACTTATTTATTGAATTATCTCTTAATAATTCAATATTTTAGTTAAATATAATCAATATCTTATTTCACAAATATTCTAGTAAAGCATATAAATTCTACAAAAATTCATATATACATTATTTTATAATTTTCATCATTTTTACTCATTTTATGAATTATTTACCAATAATTCATTATTTATTACTTTCATAACTTACTAATTATTTCAAAAAATTCATTGGTTGACTTTTTATTTCTTTTTTCATTAGCCGTGAACTAATTTCATATTAATTCACTTTCTTTTACGTTTTTATGCAATTATTCACTTCCATTTCAATACTTTCTTCTATACATATTCACATTTATTCTCTAATAAAATTCTAATAATTTCAATAAATTCTCATAAAATTTATTTATGCATTATCTATTATTTATTATCCTTTTTCATTAAAATAATCAATTAATTCACTATAATTCACAACTTTTATTATATACATACACTATACATAATCTTAAAACTCCCAAATAAATTCCAAATATTCTTTAAAAATTCATAGACATTAATTATCAAGTCTACTATTATTTTAAGCTAACATATATTATTTATATGCAATTTTCTTATCATTTTTCCTTACAAATAAATTCGGCCACTACTACTCTTCTTCCTAAAAATTTTCTTTCTTTCATTTTCACTTTCCAATCATCCTTTCTCTACTTAAATTGCAATTACTCTAACATAATTTCTTCAATTAACCACTTTAAATATTTTTACCTTAATTACATAATTGAGAAAAATTCATAATAAAAGGGAAATTAAAGAATTTTGTAGTCACTTACATTTTTCCATGCTTAACCTTCCTTAAACTTTATTTTTCTTCACTTGACACAAAGCAAAACTTTGTTCTTCAACACCATCACTCTTGGCCGAAATTTTTCTCCAACAAAACACCATGATTTCATTTTATTTTGCTCAAAGTAATATCAAATTCAACCTTTATGCACCTAAAACTATGAGAAAATACTAAAAAATTAATTAAAATTAATTAATTTCTTAAGTTCCATCTTACCTCTTTTTCTTTCTCCACTTGATTTCTTGCTTTTCTTTGCTTAAATCACTTGATTGAGGCCACTAGGATGACCTAAAGAGATGAAACTTCATCTTGTATGTTAGAATTTATGAGAAATTTGGAGTAATTAAGAAGAAAATAAGAGAGAGAAAAAGAGTGAGCCATATTCGGCCACTTAAGAGAGGAAGAAGAAGGTGGAATTTTTTGAGAATTTTTCATATATTTCAAGCTTTTATATCCTCTCAAATGGGCTTAAGGGTGTGCCTAATTAATAGGCTTTGTCTAATTTTAATTATTTAAGGCCCAATCAAATTTCTCTTTCTTCCTCATTTTAAATTACTTCAGAAATGATTTCATCATTTTTACTATATCAAAAATAGCTAGCATGTAAATTTTCGGCTCAATAGGAGTCCGTTATCAGTCCGATTCGACAACTGTCGGTGTTACCAACAAATTCAATTCTTATCACCAAAATATTCTACATAAAAATTCATGCAGGCATGCAAAATTTGATAATTTTTGGAGTTCGTTTATTATTTTTAATTATTTATAAAAGATCAAGTCTCATTCCCTATTAGGAAAATTGACTTGCTACATTTTTCGTATTTTTGACTTTTGGAGGTCCATATGATCTCAATTTTACTTCAAATTTTAACTTCGAGTTCACCATGACCATTACTTTTCAATGGTCTAATAAAATATTTTTAACTTTTGGGTGTCATTTTGGACCTAAAAAATACTATTTACTATCAAAAAGTACTATTTATGACTGATCTGGTGTTGAGGCCATTACAAATATTTTTCTAAGCCTTCATATTTCTATAATTTAAGTTAATATTGTGTTAATTTGAATAATTTGGAATGGTTGTGAAATTATAAAGATAAAACAAGGATATTGGAAGAGTTGATAGAGACAATGACATTTTTGGTGAATCTCGTGGGTGTTAAGTTTTTATTTGATTTAAAATTTTATGTTATGGATTTAGCATTGATTTGTTTTTTAATTTTCTTTCAATCGGTATGCCATTGGTTATTATTTTTAGATAATTAAGACCTTTATTTATTTTTGCAATACCTATTTGACAACTAATAAGTTTTTTTTAAAGTGATTTTATATAACATATTTTAAATTTTTATGAATAATTATATTTAAAAAAATAAAAATTTTGAGTTAATTTAAATAAATTAATTAATTCATAATTTAATTGACAGTTCGAGTTGATATTCGATCCGCTTTTGAAAATATCAAAAGCTTTTTCCTCTGTCATGTCATCAAAATGTCTTAACACATACACTAAGTTAACGGGGGGAATTAAGGGCTTGATATGACATGAAGGATTGCTATTGGTTGTTGTATTTCCAGATAGCCACTCCGTTCCATTTCAAAAAAGATAATTCCACACAATTTTCTGGCTGTTTAGGAGCATGTTGAGTTAAAAAAAAAAATATAGGTATAAATTCACCATTTTTCCGATGGTTGGGTGACAAAGAAACTGGTTTATCTCAAAGCTGAAAAATTATAAATAATGTATTATAAAAAAATTAGCTATAAAAAAAATTAGTTCATGAGTGAATTAATACATGCAAAATACTCGCATTCAGACAGTAAAATAATTTAATTACTTTTTATAAATAAAAATATTTATTTTTAATTTAAAATTTACTTTTAATTTGAGAGTAAAGCAGAATTATTCTATATTTACTTTATAATTTTAAATTATAAAAAATAATTTATATTTATTTTAAATTTATTAAATAATATAAAGTAAATGGAAGTACGCTACTCCCCTAATTTAATTAAATTTACGTTACTCCCCTTTAGTCTAATTTACTATAATCTCAGGCAGTCCCATTAACTCCCGGTCAAACAAAAGGCTTAATGAAAAGGAAGACTGCAATTTTTCTTTTGGCCAAGGCATCAGAGCCATTAATGGGAAGTAAAAAACCAATCTTTAGCTAAAGATTTGAGTGGAATCGGAATGCAAGAAGACTCCTGAGAAGGCGAAGATCAGAGGTGCGAAAATGGGCTCGATAGGGGAGACCATCGACTCAAACAAGTCTATTCAGATCAGACAAGCTTTCTCTCAAGCCATTACTCTTGGTGCGTCTTCTCTCTCTCTCTCTTTCTCATCCAATTTTCAGATTCTAACATTCAATTAATCTTCTATCTGTTCATTCATTTTCTAAATCTGGAGATGCTATGGCACAAAGAAAATCGTGTTTCTGATCGTCTAATTTAATATCAGCTTCTAGTCTTGTACTGTGAAGTGTTTTAGCTTATGATAAGGGCTTTCTAAGGAATCAGACAGCAGTTTCTAACTTTCAATGCTGAAAGTATGGAAGATATTAATTTGAATGTTATCCGCTGAGAAGTTTGAATAAAAGAGAGGAGGTAACGGATAGAATTCTAGGGATTTCAAAGAAAGTAGCTGCATTTTGGTAAGAAGGCAATTGTTTTTGAGTTAAATTGGATGCCCTAATACAGAAATAACAACGAAAACTAGAAAAATCGGGCACACAAACTCTCTGTACCCCTACTTTGTAGCTTATGGCTAGATTTCTAGAATTTGATAAAGAATAAAAAATCAATCAATGAGATGAAATACAGCAGAATGGGGTTAAAGCTTAACATCCAGAGTAAAGAAAAGGCTTACATTTTGTGTTTGATCAATTTTCCGTCTCTCAGAGAGAGAAAGGGGGCAAGAGGGGGCGTTTGGGGCCAGGGGCAGAGAGTGATTTGACGTACAAGAAGTGAGATATATTTTTAAGAGATATCATATTAGGGTTCTGATTAACTACCCTACTTCACTGTAACTTTATAAGGATGACATGTCTAATCTTTCAAATGACCAAATGCATTGTGATGCTGGAGTCAAAGCAGGGGATCATTCAAATCCTTTTTAATCTGCAATATTCAGATCACATTCAGTCATATACTTTTCTCATATGTTGTTTTGTTTATTTTATTCCAAGCCTCTTTAGGAAACCTAGATTTTTCTTCTTCTTCTTTTGGTTTCCTCATTCTTTTACTGGCACAAAATATTACAGGTATGATTGTGGCTTCAGCTCTAATAATATGAAAGACATTAATGTGTATAACTGGCAGTGAGTCACCTGTTGTAGTTGTGCTTTCAGAAAGTATGGAGCCCGCTTTCCAATGAGTGAGTCCCTTTTACTCCGTAGTTATTTATTTGCAGAATGATTTGTTAGGTTTAATTCCCAACAAAAGATGGATTGAATAATAAATTCTGGGTTGAATTTCAGAAAAAAGATTAGGAGTAGAGTTTGATAGACAGAGTAGAAGATTAGAACGGAAGAGAGAGCAGAAAAGAGAGAGAGAAGAAAGGAGGAAGAGAAAATCATGAGAATTGCCTTTTTTTTTCTGATTTGGTAATCATTAGTGGTCCCAAAGGACTAATACAAATAGGCATAAGCAAAGCATGAGCAAAACAACTTCTACTGAGGTGCAAAAACAGCCAAAATGGCGTGTGCACCTAAAAAAGAAAAACTTAAGTAATTCTGAAATAATAAACTAACAGCCAATAACTATCTTAACTAACTTTTGGCAAATTTACACCTTTGCCCTCCGTTTATACCTAACAATACCCTCCCCTTTTGCACATTCTTGTCCCCAAGAATGATAAAATTCTGGGAATTGTTGCTGGATGAAGGAACTGTCTTCCCATGTAGCTTCTATAGTTGGAAGGTGTTGCCATTTGATGAGGAGTTGTGGGATGGGGAAGTCATTAATCAGAGCCGTTCTTGTGTTAATGACCTTTTCTGGTAGAACAACAAACTCAATCTCATTGTGGGGAGGGAGTGACTTGGACTGGATGATTGGGTTCCACCCTTTTCTTGAGCAGTGAGACGTGGAAGACAGGGTGGATTTTGCAGTTGGGAGGGAGTTCCAACTTGTAAGCTACCTTGCCGACTCATTGTAGCACCCGGAATGGCCCATAGTATCTTGCAGCAAACTTGAGAGACCTTCTTAAGGCTAGGGTAGTCTGTCTATAGGGCTGAATTTTAAGATAAACCCAGTCGCCTACAGAGAATTTGATGAAGAAGTTGCTAATCCAACAGGGCTGGTCTCCATTGGGCCTAAGGAGCTGCAAGTGTATGCTCGCAAGAAGAAAAGGCTGGTTGCAGCTGGAAATTAAGAAGCAGAAACACAGCAGAGGCCCATTTAGAATAATTCAGTTAAGGGTATGGGTGGGAAAACAAAGAATGCAACTGAGGGCAGGAACGGTTTCTTCTTTTGGTTTTTGTTATTGTTTCATTATATTAGTTGAAAGAAAAAGGGAGGGGGGAATCAATCAAGATTTCTTTTGTGTAACTGCTTTGGCAGGGCTCCTTTTGGAGAGGGAAGTTTACTTCCTGGGAACCGTCTTGTAATTTTCCAGATTCAATGACAGTTCATCTCTTCATTCATCTCTGCTTCCATCTGTTTCCATTGTTTTATTGATTGTTTATAGTATTGCAATCTGTGTTTCCTATCATTGGCGCCGTCTGTGGGAAATCCAAACAAACACAGATTACACAGTAATAGTCATTTGAACCCAGCAAATCATGAATGACCCACCAAAAACTCGTTTACAAACTAAACAAGATATTCAAGAACGTGTTGAAGGTCACGAAGCAGCTCTGGAAGGAGTGCAGCTCGACCTTGGCGAGGTTAAACAATCCATGGGTGCACTGCAACAATCTGTAGCTGCTCTTCAAAGGATGATCGAGGAGCAGTATGTCCTCAAACAAACTCAGTCTCAAATCAAATCAGATAAGCAACCCATTAAACCAGGAAACGAAGACCCATTTACTGAGGAGGCTGATGACAGTACCGACACACCTACCAGAGTTTTTGTGCGATCCCAAACTCGTTATGGTCAACCCAGCGTTCCCCAGCTGGATTCCTTCGTTCGTAACAATCATTTCAGTGTGGGAACAATGTCCCTGCCCAAGGTTAAGGTCCCGGAGTTCTCAGGAATCGAATCTCGCAGCTGGCTCTCCAAACTGGAGTTATACTTGTTGGGTTTCGAAACAGTAAATAAAATATCGCAGCGGAACAATGGAAACCCACCACGGATCCAAGCGATCCAATTGATTCAATAAAAGGAGAAGTGTAACGATTACCAACCTCTTGTAGCGCAGATAAATCGAATTGTAGGTGCGATCTCACGCGAAATGACACCCTCTACCAGTATCCACACGCGAAAGCAACGAACAGAATCGCCCGGGGTGCTAGCTCCCTTCCTGGCGGCTAGGGTTTTTGTTATTCTCTCTCTAGAATCACATAAGAAAACGATTTTCTTTTTGCTTTTCTCTTAAGTGGCGGCTAGGTCCTTTTTTGCTTAATTCTAGTTTTATATATACATACCATATATATATATACAACTAACCTAACCCTAATTAAGAGAGAGAAAACGTAGGGCTCGTTTTAAAATAAGAAAAATCTTATTTCTTACCTAAAACGATAATTATAATAACAATAATAATATTTATCTTAAATATTATTATTATCATCATTCCATTTTAAAATAAGAAATACCTTATTTCTTATCTTAAAAATAATAATAATAATGTAATGATAATATTTATCTTAAATATTATCATTATCATCATTTTTTTTTTGTTTATTTCGAATTTTAATTTTTCATAAAATAAAATTCGAAATGCCCGAATTAACCCTTAGTCTATTCATTACATTCTATGTGTGCGACCCAATAGGTTCATATTATATTGGCAGTGGGTCTCAATCCCATCACGGGCCCACAAGTCATAAGTGGCCTCTAGCAAGACATTATGACTACCCAAATAATATGAATATCGATAATTCGATTTTAACCTAATAGAACATGTTATAATTCCTTTGTCACACGATATCTTGTTTGAACATAAGTCATGGTCCATGTCAAACTTATATAGTCCAAACATATAATTTCCCGATCACTAAGTAGACTGATAATATCAAATGATATTGATCACTCCATCAATTCATTTGAGCACGGCCATGCATTTCTCAGTCCTACTTATCGAGGGGCCCGACAGATATCTCTCTCATAAGAGAGGGACAAATTCCTTCTTGATTATTCACTATCCTCTACATGATTCTCATTATGTCCAATCATAATCTTTATAATTATCCGATTAAAGATAATGTTTGATTGTGTCAAAACATAATGTTCGTCATGTAGGATACTATGATAATCTCAGGTCTAAGGATTAATAACATAACTATTGTGAGATCACTAATGACATTGACCCATGTAGTGTCTCATTGCGGGTCTATCCAGTACTTTGTTCCCTAACAAGTACTTATAAGATTAATTCATATCATCATATATAATCATCCCATGATCATCAATTAAACTTATACTAGTCTTTATTTATCATCAATCATTTAACAATAAATAACTAGGGATAGTCAAAATAACATTAAATTGTTATTTACGAATATTATTATAATGTAACATGCCTACAATACAATAACATAAAGAAAACCCAATTTTATAAAATGAAATTTAACATTACATAAATGCCCTAATGTTTGGCCTAGGGCACAACCACTAACAATCTCCCACTTGCACTAGGCCTAATCATATAAGTGTCTAATACCCATAGACCTAGTATGACTATCATGTTTGGCTTGTGGGAGAGCCTTTGTAAGTGGATCCGCAATGTTGTCATCTGTTGGTACTCTGCATATCTTGACATCTCCTCTTTCCATAATTTCACGAATGAGATGAAAACGCCTGAGTATATGTTTGGATCTCTGATGGGATCTGGGCTCTTTAGCTTGTGCTATAGCACCATTATTGTCACAATAAATGTCTATAGGACTTGTGACACTAGGAACTACTCCCAGTTCAATAATGAATTTCTTGATCCATACTGCTTCCTTAGCTGCATCTGATGCTGCTATATACTCAGCTTCTGTTGTAGAATCAGCGACAGTGCTTTGTTTAGAACTTTTTCAGCTAACAGCACCTCCATTTAACAAAAACACATATCCAGATTGCGATCTAAAGTCATCTTTATCAGACTGGAAGCTTGCATCTGTGTAACCATTTACTACTAGCTCATCTTCCAATCCTCCATATACTAAGAATGCATCCTTAGTTCTTCTCAAGTACTTAAGGATATTCTTAACCGCTGTCCAGTGACTTTCACCAGGGTTTGACTGGTATCTACTTGTCATGCTCAATGCATATGAGACATCCGGTCTAGTACATAACATGGCATACATGATAGATCCTATAGCCGAAGCATAAGGAATCATACTCATACGGTCTCGCTCATCAGATGTCGTAGGACATTGAGTCTTGCTAAGAGTAATACCATGAGACATTGGCAAAAATCCTCTTTTAGAATTTTGCATGTTGAACCTATTCAACACCTTGTCTATATAAGTACTTTGACTCAGACCAATTATTCTTTTAGACCTATCCCTATAGATCTTGATCCCAAGGATATAAGCAGCTTCGCCTAGATCTTTCATTGAAAAAGATTTCCCTAACCAATCTTTGGTCTTTTGTAACATAGGGATATCATTCCCAATGAGTAATATGTCATCGACATATAAGACGAGAAACATTATTGCACTCCCACTAACCTTCTTGTATACACAAGGTTCATCTTCATTTTTTATGAATCCAAACTCTTTGACTGTTTCATCAAAACGAAGATTCCAGCTCCGAGAAGCTTGCTTTAATCCATAAATGGATCTTTGCAGCTTGCATACCTTTCTAGAATTCTCAGGATGGACAAAACCTTCAGGTTGTGTCATATACACATCCTCAAGTAAGTTTCCATTAAGAAACGCTGTTTTGACATCCATTTGCCATATCTCGTAGTCATAATGCGCAGCAATGGCAATAAGAATTCTTATTGATTTAAGCATTGCGACTGGAGAAAAAGTTTCATCATAGTCAATACCATGAGTTTGCTTGAAACCTTTTGCAACAAGTCTTGCTTTAAAGGTATGTACCTTTCCATCCATGTCAGTTTTCTTCTTGAAAACCCATTTGCACCCAATGGTTTTAATTCCTTCAGGTGGATCAATCAAGTTCCAAACTTGATTGTCATACATAGATTGCATTTCAGATTTCATGGCCTCTAGCCATTTCTCAGAATCTGGACTTGATACAGCATCTTGATAGGTTGTAGGCTCATCTTGATCCATAAGCATTATTTCACGACTATCCATTACGAGAAATCCATATCTCTCAGGTTGATGTCGTGTCCTATCAGATCTGCGCAGTTCTTGTGTAACTTGCACAGGTTCCACAACTGTTTGTGAAACTTGTTGAGTCTCCATCGATGGTCTAATGTCATCTTGTGTTTTTCGAACTTCTTCAAGTTCTATTTTACTCCCACTGGTTCTTTTAGAAATAAATTCCTTTTCTAGAAAGACACCATTTCGAGCAATAAACACTTTATTCTCAGAGGAATTGAAAAAGTAATATCCTTTAGTTTCTTTAGGATATCCCACAAAAAGGCATTTATCAGATTTAGGAGCTAATTTATCCGAGACTTGTCTTTTGACATAAGCCTCACAGCCCCAAATCTTTAGAAAAGACAAACTGGGAATTCTTCCAGTCCATATCTCATATGGTGTCTTTTCAACTGCTTTAGATGGAACTCGGTTCAGAGTGAATGCAGCTGTTTCTAATGCATAGCCCCAAAAGGATAAAGGAAGATCTGTTTGACTCATCATAGATCGAACCATATCTAATAAAGTTCGATTCCTTCTTTCGGAAACACCATTCCATTGTGGCGTCCCTGGTGGAGTTAATTGTGAAATAATTCCACAATTGCTTAGATGATCATCAAACTCTTGGCTTAAGTATTCACCACCCCGATCAGATCGAAGTGCTTTAATAGTTTTACCAAGTTGATTTTGAACTTCATTTTGAAAAGTTCTGAACATTTCAAATGATTCATGTTTATGTTTCATTAGATAGACATAGCCATATCTACTGAAATCATCAGTGAAAGTAATGAAGTATTGAAATCCTCCCCTGGCATTTTTGCTTAATGGGCCACATACATCAGTATGTATAAGGCCCAATAAATCAGTGGCCCTTTCACTATGTCTAGTGAATGGATCTTTTGTCATCTTGCCTAATAAACAAGATTCACAATTTTCAAATGATTCAAAATCAAATGATTCCAAGAGTCCATCTTGATGGAGTTTTGATATGCGTTTCTCATTTATATGACCAAGACGACAATGTCATAAATATGTTTTATTCAAATCATTGGGTTTGGATTTCTTTGTAGTTATGTTATAGATATCCTCATTGTTGGATTTTTCTAGATTTAGGGCATAAAGGCCACTATATGAATCAGCAATACAATAAAGCATATCATCATAATAAATAGAACATTTCCTTTTCTTAATAAGAAAAGAAAAACCTTCATCATCCAAACAAGAAACTGAAATAATATTCCTACTTAAAGTGGGAACATAAAAGCAATTGTTCAAAACTAACAAAAGCCCATTGGGCAAAGTCAACTCATAAGTCCCTACAGCTAAAGCAGCAACTCTTGCTCCATTTCCAACTCGTAGGTCCACTTCACCCTTTTTCAGTTGCCTACTCCTTTTGAGTCCCTGCACATTTGTACAAATGTGAGAACCACATCCAGTATCTAATACCCAGGAAGTAGAAGTAGATAAATTAATTTCTATAACATAAATACCTGAAGATGTAGTCTCACTACTCTTCTTCTTCTTCAATTCTTCCAAGTAGAGCTTGCAATTCCTCTTCCAATGACCAGGTTCATTGCAATGGAAGCAAACTCCCTCCTTTGGAGCTTTTGCCTTGGGTTTGTTTTTAGCTTGTGCTTTTGGCTTACCAGCAACTTTTGCCTTAGCCTTACCCTTGCCCTTATTTTTCATCCCCTTTCCTTTATTAACCATAAGGATATGATTGGGCCTTTTCATGATGCTTTGCTCAGCTGTCTTAAGCATTGCATGCAGCTCAGGAATGGATTTCTCCATATTGTTCATATTATAGTTCAAAACAAACTGGCTATAACTATTAGGCAATGAATTAAGGATCAAATCCGTGGCAAAATCCAAAGTGATTGGGAATCCAATCCTTTCAAGGTGATCAATATAGCCTTTCATTCTCAGAACATGAGCGCTCACTGATGCACCTTCAGCCATTTTACAGCCATGCAAAGCTTTGGTAGTCTCATACCTGTCTTGCCTTGCTTGTTGTTGGAATGTCTGTTTGAGGTGACAACTCAACTCATAAGCCTCTAAATGCTCCAGATCCTTTTGAAGTTCTGGGCACATTGTGGCTAACATAAGACAGCCCACATCAATAGAATCATCAACATGTTTCTTCTGTTTGTCCTTAACTGCCTTTTGGGCATCAGTAGGCGGAGGAGGAGGGACAGGTTCATCAAGCACATATAGCTTCCTTTCTTGCTTGAGAACAATTCTCAAGTTCCTAAACCAGTCAAGGAAATTAGTGCCATTTTCTTTCAGCTTGTCCTTCTCAAGGACGGATCGCAGTGATAGTGTGGAGGTGTTATTTGAAGCCATTGATCTACAAATATGCAAAATAAATATTAAAATTAGTACCAATTTCATTTTAGGGTATTTCTTAAAGCTCCCACTAAAATATTCACCCTCAATTTTAATTACAACAATTGTAATGTTTTAGTGGGCTAAGATCCATATTTCACTTAATTCTAAGTCAGCTTTGGCATGACGCTTAAAATCAAGTTATTTAGGTAGATAACTCTTTACCAATTACATCTCATATAACTCTTAGATTCTTTATGGGATTTTGACATCATATGTCCCGGCATGTTATAATCCCATCTAATACCTTAGGCCCAAAACCATTTTGATAGCCTAATTAAGTCTAACCATTTTTAAACATATGGGTAGCACCATTACCCATCCTATCTTACTATGATAACCTAATGTACTTCGCTTTGGCAGAACCTACACTTTGGTGATCTTAGTCTTGATAGGTGTTATAATTATGGGTGGCATAAGACTTAAAATTTTGGTGAGGGAATTTTGGTTTTTAAGTTATGATGTCTATTCATTTACATATCATGCATCATCCATACATGGCATCTCATACACATATATAATCATTCATCGCATCATATATCGATAAAAAATATGCATAATATATAAAACGTGTCATAGCATGGCCAAAACTATATGATCTTCATAAGCCAATATGAAGATCAATGGTCAATCCTAGGTGAAATTACAAAACTTGTCTTGATCAACAGCTTCCATTTGGCACCTCCATCATTATGGAATTGGATTGATTCCCTTCATGGTCTTCGTGCAATTCCTTTTGTCTTCATTACAATAATGAAATAAACTATTCGACTAAAACTAATAGTAAAATAAAATTACAACAAAGGAACGACACGCAGGTCGTATTTAAAATTACAAACCCATAAAATGAAAATAAATTAGACACCATCATAAGGGTCTCAATTGGCCATGCTATGCACCATGCAAAGACATCATACATACATACATCAATTAAAATCAAGTCATCTCATATCAAACTTAATTGATTGCATAAAATTGATGTATTAAAATTCGCGGATAATAACATTAACGATATATTAGGCGCTACGATTAGATAACACGGCGGTCCCGCTAGCCGGTTAGCGGGCGGGGTTAAGGGGCGGCGCCCCTTACGGGGTCGGGGGGCAGCGCCCCTCGAAGTTTTTAGGCAATGTTAATCTCATTAACAATTTTCTGCATAAAAAAACCCTATTTTGTATCCTAAAATACAGATCTGCCGATCTTATCAGCATCTGTTTAATCACATTAAACGATTTTAGGATCGATACAAAATACCACCGAATTTAATTGAATATAGACCACACATTTAATCTCATGGTAAAACGGAAGTAACATACATACGTTAATCATATTAACATGTATATGTTTCGTAGTCTATACACATAGTTTCATAAACATCAAGCGATTAATTACATTTATATCTCATACAGATATATTAATTTTGTTCATATCTCATATAAATAGATTAACATGATCGATTATAACATTTACTAACTTATCATGTATAAACATACGATCTTTTCATATCACATAAAATCGATTTTGCACATATCACATACATACAAAATACGATAATTGAATCAATTGAATTCGCAACCAGGCTCTGATACCACTGTTGGGTTTCGAAACAGTAAATAAAATATCGCAGCGGAACAATGGAAACCCACCACGGATCCAAGCGATCCAATTGATTCAATAAAAGGAGAAGTGTAACGATTACCAACCTCTTGTAGCGCAGATAAATCGAATTGTAGGTGCGATCTCACGCGAAATGACACCCTCTACCAGTATCCACACGCGAAAGCAACGAACAGAATCGCCCGGGGTGCTAGCTCCCTTCCTGGCGGCTAGGGTTTTTGTTATTCTCTCTCTAGAATCACATAAGAAAACGATTTTCTTTTTGCTTTTCTCTTAAGTGGCGGCTAGGTCCTTTTTTGCTTAATTCTAGTTTTATATATACATACCATATATATATATACAACTAACCTAACCCTAATTAAGAGAGAGAAAACGTAGGGCTCGTTTTAAAATAAGAAAAATCTTATTTCTTACCTAAAACGATAATTATAATAACAATAATAATATTTATCTTAAATATTATTATTATCATCATTCCATTTTAAAATAAGAAATACCTTATTTCTTATCTTAAAAATAATAATAATAATGTAATGATAATATTTATCTTAAATATTATCATTATCATCATTTTTTTTTTGTTTATTTCGAATTTTAATTTTTCACAAAATAAAATTCGAAATGCCCGAATTAACCCTTAGTCTATTAATTACATTCTATGTGTGCGACCCAATAGGTTCATATTATATTGGCAGTGGGTCTCAATCCCATCACGGGCCCACAAGTCATAAGTGGCCTCTAGCAAGACATTATGACTACCCAAATAATATGAATATCGATAATTCGATTTTAACCTAATAGAACATGTTATAATTCCTTTGTCACACGATATCTTGTTTGAACATAAGTCATGGTCCATGTCAAACTTATATAGTCCAAACATATAATTTCCCGATCACTAAGTAGACTGATAATATCAAATGATATTGATCACTCCATCAATTCATTTGAGCACGGCCATGCATTTCTCAGTCCTACTTATCGAGGGGCCCGACAGATATCTCTCTCATAAGAGAGGGACAAATTCCTTCTTGATTATTCACTATCCTCTACATGATTCTCATTATGTCCAATCATAATCTTTATAATTATCCGATTAAAGATAATGTTTGATTGTGTCAAAACATAATGTTCGTCATGTAGGATACTATGATAATCTCAGGTCTAAGGATTAATAACATAACTATTGTGAGATCACTAATGACATTGACCCATGTAGTGTCTCATTGCGGGTCTATCCAGTACTTTGTTCCCTAACAAGTACTTATAAGATTAATTCATATCATCATATATAATCATCCCATGATCATCAATTAAACTTATACTAGTCTTTATTTATCATCAATCATTTAACAATAAATAACTAGGGATAGTCAAAATAACATTAAATTGTTATTTACGAATATTATTATAATGTAACATGCCTACAATACAATAACATAAAGAAAACCCAATTTTATAAAATGAAATTTAACATTACATAAAGGCCCTAATGTTTGGCCTAGGGCACAACCACTAACAATACTTCAGTGTTCACCAGACTCCACCAGGGATGAAAATTCCCATCGCTCAGATGTGCATGACTGGGCCGGCAATTACCTGGTTCTCTCAAGCTCTGCGCGACCACCCCTACCTGACCTGGGATCAGTTTACACTCCGCTTGGTTAGTCGGTTTGGCAATCGAAGAGCTCAAAATCCTTACGAAGAGTTGCGCGCCCTGTTCCAAACAGGCTCTGTTGCTCAGTATATTGAGGATTTCGAAGCCATCATCGGATACATTCCAAAAACTTCAGAGGCTCAATTTCTAGGTTATTTCATGGGAGGCTTGAAAGAGGAGGTTGGCAGATGGGTCCGTTATTTGAAACCTCAGACGTGTGAAGCTGCCATGGATCTCGCCAGAGACGCTGAGATCGCTTTCGCTCCTCCTACCAACCTCACGATGGCTAAGGAGAGGGGTGGTGGAGCCTATCATCCTCCACAAATGGGCCGAACATTCCAGCCGAGAGGACCAGGCCTCTTTGAACCTAGAAGTCGCAGTGTGGGCTCAAGCCCAGCATCCCATGATGAAGGGCCTCCAAAGCACGGTGGTGCTATGTCGACTACCAGAGTTTTTCCTCCAGCAAAACCGCCACAAACGGCAAAGAACAGGGGACCTCGCCATTTGTCGATGAGGGATATTGAGGAGCGACGACGACTGGGTCTTTGCTTCAGGTGTGCGAAGCCCTACAGCCCTCAACATCAATGTAACGTCGGGGAACTCAAGATAGCCATCTCAGAGAACGAATTCTATCTGGATACTGGAGAGCCAACTGAGGTGACACCGGCACTAGAATCCGAGGAAGAAGATGGGGAGTGCTCTGCCCTTGAAGTCTCTTTTGGTTCAATGCACCACGTCCCAGTACCCAGCACAATGAAGCTCCAAGGAACTGTGCAAGGGATCCCGATCGTCCTCCTCGTTGACTCCGGAGCGTCCCACAACTTCATCTCGAGTAAACTGGTAAGATCCTTGAACCTTCCCATTACTCCTATCAATTCTAAGATCATTAAGTTAGGGGATGGTCATCGTGTATTGGTTCATGAGAAATGTCACCAAGTTCGGCTGCACTTGGGAACGATCCACATTGTTGTAGATGCCCTCCTGTTTGATTTGGGGCCATTAGATGCTGTTCTGGGAGTGGAGTGGTTGAGAACACTGGGCAACGTGACTCACAACTGGGACCAGCGGTGGATGCAATTTGAATACAGGGGCAGACAAGTTGAGTTGGTTGGTATGGGGGGTTCATCCGCTGACTTGGATGCCTTACAATCATGGTTGGATGGGGGTAGTCTGAGGCACTTATGCAGGGATCCTAAGTTTGCCAGTTCCTCACCGGCCATCGAACAAGATCTTTCTCCAGTCCAGCAGTCGGACATTGATTGCCTTCAAGCTCAATTTTCGGTAGTGTTTGGGCCGTTGAAAGGGTTACCCCCTAGGCGATTACACGACCATGCTATTCATCTGATCCCGGGACAAGCGGCTGTGAGCGTCCGCCCTTACCGCTACCCTCACCTACAGAAAGCGGAAATAGAGAGGCAAGTCGGGGAGATGCTGCAGCAAGGTATTATCCGACCAAGTCAGAGTGCTTTTTCCAGTCCAGCTATACTGGTTAGGAAAAAAGATGAGACATGGCGGCTGTGTATTGATTATCGAGCCTTGAATAAAGCCACGGTGCCTGATAAATACCCGATCCCAGTGGTCGAGGAGCTCCTGGATGAGTTAAATGGGGCTGTGTACTTCTCCAAGTTAGACTTGAAGACTGGATTTTATCAAATTCGAATGAGGGAAGGCGATGAACATAAGACCGCCTTTAGGACTCACGACGGCCACTACGAGTTCTTGGTGATGCCTTTTGGCTTAACCAACGCACCATCCACCTTCCAAAGTATCATGAACGACATCTTTAGACCATGGCTGCGTCGAATGGTATTGGTTTTTTTTGACGATATCTTGGTGTACAGTAAGAGTTGGGCAGAGCATTTGGAACACTTGACTACTGTCTTACAAGTGTTACAAGACAATCAGTTCAAGGTCAACCCCAACAAGTGCTCATTTGGGCAATCCACCATCGATTACTTGGGTCATTGCATCTCTCAACAAGGTGTAATAGCAGACCCTGCAAAGATCTTCGCAGTTCAGCAGTGGCCAACCCCAAAAAACGTCAAAGGAGTTCGTGGGTTTTTGGGACTGACTGGGTACTACCGGAAATTTGTCAAGGACTACGGTATGGTTGCCAAACCGTTGACAGAATTAACGAAGAAAAATGGGTTCAGTTGGAATGACAAAGCACAAGCGGCTTTTGAGGAACTGAAGGCACGGCTCACTGCCACACCCCTTCTCGCTTTGCCTGACTTCAGTAAGCATTTCTCCATCGAATGTGACGCGTCTGGTTCTGGCATAGGGGCTGTATTAATGCAAGAAGGAAGGCCCATAGCTTATTTCAGTAAGGCTCTAGCAGAACGTACTTTGATGAAATCGGCTTATGAGAAAGAACTGATGGCGCTTGCCCTTGCTATCCAGCATTGGCGACCCTATTTACTTGGGCGAAGGTTCACTGTATACACCGATCAGAAGAGCCTTCGACACCTGCTTCAGCAGCGGATTACTACAACTGACCAACAGAATTGGCTTGCTAAGTTGATGGGCTACGTCTATGATGTTCAGTACAAACCGGGGAGGCTCAACTCAGCTGCAGATGCTTTGTCCAGGCAGCAAGAGAACTTGGAACTTGTACCACTTCTCTCAACTCCCACGTGGGACGAAGGCAGCAGGTTATTGGATGAAGCAGCCCAAGACCCTCACTTGGAAGTTGTTAGACAAGCCTTACAATTGGACCCTGCCTCTAAGCCCCATTATGAACTTAGGCAGGGGGTTTTATACCGAAAAGGGAAGTTGGTCATTTCTTCTTCTTCCAAATGGATCCCAGCATTGTTGGCAGAATTTCATAACTCAACAGTAGGGGGACATTCCGGGTATTACCGAACTTACCGAAGACTGGCAGAGGCTTTTTATTGGAAGGGCATGGTCCAACAAATTAAAGATTATGTGAAGAGTTGCTCCATTTGCCAGAGAAACAAGGCCTCCACTCTTTCACCCGCTGGCCTACTGCAGCCCCTTCCTGTGCCTCAAGCAGTATGGGAGGAAATCTCCATGGATTTCATAATTGGCATGCCTAAATCCAGAGGATATGATGCAGTGATGGTCGTGGTCGACAGATTGTCGAAGTATAGTCACTTCGTGGCATTGAAGCACCCCTATACTGCCCGCACGGTGGCTGAACTATTTGTTAAAGAAGTTACCAGATTACATGGGTACCCGAAGTCCATCATAAGTGATAGAGATCCCGTCTTCTTAAGTCGATTTTGGCAGGAACTATTCAAACTGCAAGGAAGTCAGCTCAAGTTCAGCTCTTCCTATCATCCCGAGACAGATGGACAGACCGAAGTCGTCAACCGGTGCCTTGAATCATACCTCAGGTGCTTCGCTGCAGATCAACCACGCCACTGGGTTCAGTGGCTGCCTTGGGCAGAGTATTGGTTCAACACCTCCTTCCATTCGAGCACTGGAACTACGCCATTCGAGGTGGTTAATGGCAGGCGACCCCCTACTCTTCTTCAATACGTACCAGGGGAGGTGCAAGTGGAGGCAGTAGCTAGGGGACTGTGGGATAGAGACGAAGCATTGAGACAGCTTAGGGAGCATCTCTTACGTTCACAGCAAGAAATGAAGCGCAATGTTGACCAAAGAGAGGTCCACTTTGAGGTAGGAGACTGGGTGTATTTGCGGCTCCGACCCCATCGCCAACAGTCCGTTACTCGCCGTATATACCCCAAGCTGTCCGCCCGCTACTTTGGGCCGTATCAAGTGGCAGCCAAGGTAGGGACAGTGGCTTATCGTTTAACTTTGCCAGCTTCTTCAAAGGTTCATCCTGTCTTTCACATTTCCCTTCTTAAAAAAGCTGTTGGCACACGGTCTAGCTCCACTGACTTGCCGCCTGAGTTGGAACTAGAGCAGGAAGATGGCATGATACCAGAGAGGGTGCTGACCATCAGGGGGATCCAGAGGGATGGTGAAAAAGTAACTCAGTGGTTGGTGCAATGGCAGGCAAAGAGTGCTGATGATGCAACTTGGGAGGATGAATTTGTGATGAGAAGTGAATATCCCCAACTTAGTCTTGAGGACAAGACTGTTATTCAAGAGGGTGGCATTGATGAAGAAGTTGCTAATCCAACAGGGCTGGTCTCCATTGGGCCTAAGGAGCTGCAAGTGTATGCTCGCAAGAAGAAAAGGCTGGCTGCAGCTGGAAATTAAGAAGCAGAAACACAGCAGAGGCCCATTTAGAATAATTCAGTTAAGGGTATGGGTGGGAAAACAAAGAATGCAACTGAGGGCAGGAACGGTTTCTTCTTTTGGTTTTTGTTATTGTTTCATTATATTAGTTGAAAGAAAAAGGGAGGGGGGAATCAATCAAGATTTCTTTTGTGTAACTGCTTTGGCAGGGCTCCTTTTGGAGAGGGAAGTTTACTTCCTGGGAACCGTCTTGTAATTTTCCAGATTCAATGACAGTTCATCTCTTCATTCATCTCTGCTTCCATCTGTTTCCATTGTTTTATTGATTGTTTATAGTATTGCAATCTGTGTTTCCTATCAGAATTCCCGCTCAGTTCTTCCCTTATCAGCATATTGCTTCATCTTGTTCTGAGAGTGTGCCAAACGATCCCTTAGATAGGTCGTCAGAGAGTCTCTAGCTTGTAGGAAATCCTCCACTGCTGCTATTGAATTGGTTTCGGTTGGCAGATTGGGTAGATTAGTGGCGTAGCCATAAACAGCTTGGAAAGGACTCATGTTGATTGCTGAATGGTAACTAGTATTGTACCAGTACTCTGCCAAGCTAAGCCATCTGAACCAGTGGGTGGGGTGGTGGAAAGTCATGCATCGTAAGTAGGTTTCAAGGCACTGATTCAGCCTTTCTATCTGGCCATCGGTTTGGGGGTGGTAGGCTGAACTAAAAAGCAATTTGCTGCCTAGAAGCTTCATCAGCTCTCTCCAAAATCCTCCTGTAAACACCTTGTCCCTATCCGTAACAATTGAGTGAGGCATCCCATGTAGCTTAAAAATGTGATCCAAGAATAGTTGAGCCACTTCAGCAGCCGTGAAGGGGTGTTTGAGGGCAAGGAAGTGGCCCATTTTGGAAAACCTGTCAACTACTACTAGGATAGTATCCCTGCCAGCCGATTTCGGAAGCTTCTCAATGAAATCCATGGAGATATCTCTCCAAATGTGGGAAGGTAATGGTAGGGGTTGGAAAAGTCCTGGGTATGCCACTGATTCAGACTTGCATCTCTTGCAAACATCACACTGTGCTATCCATTTTACCACCTCCCTTTGCATGCCAGGCCAGTAAAAAGTCTGCTGCAGCCTTTGGAGTGTACCCCTAACTCTTGAGTGGCCACCTATGGGAGAATCATGGCAAGTAGCAAGAAGCTGCTGCCTAAGGGATGTTGAACAACCAATATACAGTCGGCCTTTGTACTTAACTAGGCCTTTAGAGAGAGAGTAATTAGGAAGATCCTGGGGTGTGATAGATAAAGTGGTAATCAACCCTTGAAAGACAGTATCTCCTTCATAAGAATTGATAACTTCAGTTAGCCAACTTGGGGTGTATGTAGAGAGAGTGAGGTGATGTATGGAAGACCCTTCATGCTGTCTAGATAGGGCATCGGCCACTTTATTTTCAGTCCCCTTTTTGTAGTGGATGGTATAGTCCAAGCCGAGCAACTTAGAGATCCCCTTCTGCTGGATGTAATTATGTAGCCGCTGCTCTAGTAGGTGCTTTATGCTTTCATAGTCAGTTTTGATGATGAAACTAGACCCTTCTAAATAATGCCTCAATTTGGTCACAGCCAGTATTATGGCCATTAATTCCCTCTCATAGGCAGATAATTGCTGGTTTCGAGTATTCAATGGCTTGGATATATAGGCTAAAGGTCTTCCCTTCTGCATTAGAACAACCCCCAAGCCAGTGTTACTAGCATCACACTCTAAAATAAAAGGCTCCTTGAAGTCTGGTAGTGCCAGCAATGGTGCTTGGGTCATGAGGTTCTTTAGTTCTTCAAATGCTGTTTGGGCAGCTGAGGTCCAAAGGAACTGATCTTTTTTAAGTAGATCAGTGAGGGGTTTGCAAATGATCCCATAATTAGCAATAAATCTTCTGTAGTACCCCGTGAGTCCTAAGAATCCCCTTAAGGATTTTAGGTTTTTAGGAGTAGGCCATTGGAGCATGGCTGTAATCTTGCTAGGGTCAGTAGAGATCCCTTTAGAAGATATATCATACCCCAAGTAATTCACCTTGTCTCTGCCAAATTCACACTTGGTCTCCTTAGCAAATAGCTGATGTTCCTGCAGCTTATTGAAGACTAGCTGTAGGTGTTTGATATAGAGCTCCAAGGAGGGACTGTAGACTAGGATATCATCAAAGAAAACCAACAAAAATTGCCGTAGATAAGGCTGGAAGATGTGGTTCATGAGTGACTGGAATGTTGCCGGGGCATTGGTTAGGCCAAAAGGCATAACCCGAAATTCATAATGCCCTGAGTGAGTCTTAAAGGCAGTCTTGAATGTATCCTCCTTCCACATTCTAATTTGATGGTAACCAGACCTCAAGTCTATCGTGGAGAAATAGGCTGTCCCATGTAGCTCATCTAGGAGGTCCTCTATGATGGGAATGGGGAATTTGTCTTTGATGGTGTGCTGGTTGAGCTCTCTATAGTCAACACAAAACCTCCAAGTACCATCCTTATTCTTGACTAGCAAAACAGGAGAGGCATAGGGACTAGTACTAGGCTGGATGATGTTGTTCTCCAACATTTCGGCTACTAGTCTTTCAATTTCAGTTTTCTGTTGATGTGAATACCTGTAGGGTCTGATATTCACTGGTTCCGTGTTAGGTTTGAGTGGGATTTTGTGGTCATGTGATCTAAGGGGGGGTAAGGATGTAGGTACTTGGAAAATAGCCTGGTATTGCTTTAGCAACCTTGAAATTTCCGTAGGAGTGGCACTCTCTTCATGCTGCACCTTCTCCTCGATGCTAGGCTTCAAGCTGATGATAAACAGCTTAGTAGTGAGACCCTTCCAGCCTTGTTGAACTGCCTTGGAGAGTCTTTTGGCTGTAATTGCCTTGAGGGACACTTGTTCTGTCATCCCTTTAATTCTGAAAGGTATGTCGTCCTTCTTGATTGTTAGTTCATTGGCATCATAGTCAAGGGTTACTGGAGAGTGACATTTCATCCAATCCGACCCTAGTATGATGTCATACTCTCCTAGTTCCAAGGGCCTCATATCAAACTCGAACTTGCTGCCATGCATTAACCAGCTCACTCCCTTGCATTTGACTGCCACCGTGACTCTCCTTCCATCTGCCACTGCGACTGTAGCAGGAGGTACTGTGGTGAATGAGAGTTTGAGACTCTTAGCCACCTTAGAATCCACAAAGCAGTGAGTACTTCTACTGTCAATTAGGATCATTACCGGTTTCCCACTGAGCTGCCCTTTAACCTTGATCGTGCAATCGTTGAGTCCCCCTTCAAGACAGGGCTATGTGCTCATTAGAAAGCTCTTCCACGATAGGTGGCTCCTCTTCTTCCACTTCCTGCCAATCCTCATCACCCGATTCATCACCTTCAGTCACTTGCACTGCCCTTAATCCCCTAGGATTGCATTGGTGGCCTAGTCTATACCTGTCTCCGCATTTGTAGCAGGATCCTGGGGTTCTATTCATGTTGGAGGGGTTGGGCTTAGGCTATGTGTAATGGGTGATAATAGTGTTTGGCTTATGTTCTTGGGGGGTTCTTGGGTTAGTAGTTGATGGGGGCTGGTTGTGTGGTCTAGGTGTGGACATGTTTGGAGGGAAATTTCTGCTGTGGAAAGTCTGGTTGTTTGGGTTCCATGGTTGGGTGTTGGGTTTGTAGGAATGATTAGGTTTAAGGGCCTCCAAATGAAACTCTTGCAGCTTGGCTTGTTCAATGGCAGTATACAAGTTTGGGGATTTGAACATCTTAACTAGGGACCTTATCTCATCCTTAAGGCCTCCAATGAAGCTGTAGACATAGTAGTTTTCGGGCTGGTTGGGGTATAACCTCTCCATTTTGAGCTTAAGGAGCTCAAATCTGTCCAAATACTCATCAGCCGAGGTGGTTTGTCTGAGTCTCTGCATCTCTTCTACCACATTATCTTCCCCAATCTCCTTAAACCTTTTAGCAATTGCCTCCGCAAATTCATCTCAGTCTACTGCTCCCCTTTGTCTACTCCAATTCTGGTACCACGTTTCTGCCCTTCCTTGTAGATACAGGCTAGCTAATTCCACCTGTCTTTCGGAAATAACTTCATACACAAGAAAATATTTCTTGCACTTAGATATCCAGCTCTGGACATCAGTCCCTTCAAAGCTATGCAAATCCAACTTTGGTAGTAACTTATTATAATAAGTTTTTCCTTGGCACACTTCCTTTACTCCTTCTCTTTCATGATGAGTAGGCAATAACCCCCTTCCGTTCCTAACATCTGAAGTGAAGTTAATAGTGTCCTTACCTTTGTTAGCCGAAGGAAGTGGAGTGCTACTGCTGGATGCCGGTGCTGGAGCTTGGCCTTGGATTAGCTGAGCCAAGTAAGCCATTGATCTTTGGTTTTTCAGCTTGAGCTCTTCATATTGGTTTTGGTTCTTCCTTTGCTTGGCCTTCATACTGGTTTGATCCAGCATCATCTCTTGTAGCTTAGATTCCAAGGAACTGAATCTGGTCTCCATTTGTTCTTCAAACCTGGAACTCAAAAACCGAAGTTGTTCTTCAAGTTCCCCCATAGACACCATCGATTCCTCAGCTTCCTTGTTTCTCTTAGCTCTTGTGTTCTTCGCCATCTGACCCAGAGATAGTGGCTGCTCTGATACTAGTTTGTTAGGTTTAATTCCCAACAAAAGATGGATTGAATAATAAATTCTGGGTTGAATTTCAGAAAAGAGATTAGGAGTAGAGTTTGATAGACAGAGTAGAAGATTAGAACAGAAGAGAGAGAGAGAAGAAAGGAGGAAGAGAAAATCATGAGAATTGCCTTTTTTCTGATTTGGTAATCATTAGTGGTCCCAAAGGACTAGTACAAATAGGCATAAGCAAAGCATGAGCAAAACAACTTCTGTTGAGGTGCAAAAACAGCCAAAATGGCGTGTGCACCTAAAAAAGAAAAACTTAAGTAATTCTGAAATAATAAACTAACAGCCAATAACTAACTTAACTAACTTTTGGCAAATTTACACCTTTGCCCTCCGTTCATACCTAACATGATTATATGAATATTCTGTCTAACTATTTGTAGAAGATTGCAATCAAATTCTCTTATGATTTTGCTTGTTCAGAAACATAATTGCTGGTGCAGATGTTAGAAATGTAGTTGAAATGAAAAATATGCATTTAGGATTGATAATATACGCAAGAACAGTAATGTCATTCAGTAAACTATAAGTGGACACCTATCGTCTGATTATCGAGAAGTAGTCATAATTGGGTTGTGATTTAGTTTACCTAGAATTGCTATTGATATCTATAAGTACACTGCATTGCAATTTTGAAGCTAAAATATGTACAATTACTTCCGATGTTCTAATTAAATTTTTGATAATTATGATAATTAAGCTGTTTATGATAGTTATTATATGTAAAGAAATTTTTGCAACTTGTTTCTTCTTGGTCTTTATGGTTGCTTTTTCCCATTTGGTGATATAAACGTTTTGTTGTTGTGTTGCAGGGTGACATTTTGTTTTTGCATATGAGCAAGGATCCTATTCGGACAGGAGAGATTGTGGTTTGTAACATAGATGTATATTCATTGTTCTTCTGTTTACTGTTGGTTCTTATCTTCATTCTTCTTCATGTTTTTTCTATATATCCTAATATTTTCAGCATCATGTGTTTTGGCTCGGATAAAAAATTTTGTTCCTTCTTTATTTGCCGAACATTTCAATTATTAACGTCGATAGTTCATGTTCTTTAAAGAGAAGTAGTTCCTTTATATTCTGGAATAGTGATAGAATGATTATATCTTTTTACTGCATTTGTATTTAATTAACTACCTTGACAAAAGATAAGTGGCCATTGTATGATGCTTTCCCATGAGCTGATTTTTATAATTTATTAGAAATATAATTGTAGTTTTCAGCTAATGCATTTTTGCCTAACATATATGAACTAGGTCAACTTTTTTCTTCCTATGCATGAAGCATTAAAGTTATCTGCATTCAAAACATGAACCCATGGAAATATTTTGTGTTATGTAGAATCTTAGTTGAAGCTCCAAACAATGTAAATATCAAGTCTTGTGTAGTTAACATTTTTTTAGGGTGAAAGATTATTAACGTAATGGATAAATGAGCCAGTTCAGCTTTATGCTCACCATAAAAGGGAAAGCCATTGACCCACAAGGGCCATATGCAATCACTAGGGCAAAGTTTCCTCTTATTTTATTTGTGCACACTGGTTTGATACTGCTATCCAGGGACGAATCTATATTGAAGGCACTGGGGCACTTGCCCCCACTGCCCCCAAAAAATTTCAATCAAGTCCCTATAAATTTTTTCTTTGCCCCCACTCAGAAAAAGTATTTTGCATTCACTACCTCCATGAACTTGTGTATTTTATTCATGTTTATATTAGAATGCAATAGTATGTGTGAAATTGGCCTTCCTAAAATTAAATCATGAATGCGTCCCTGCTGCTATCGGTGTTTTGCCAGAACTTTTCTTTCCTCTGTCCTTTCCTTTTGTTTTTCTAGTTATGTGGTGCTAATATATCTTCTGCATATTGTTTAGGGGCATGATATTCCAATTGTCCATCAAGTAATTGAGGTAAATTATGTGCAATATTCAATTTATTTTATTCATACATGGTTGCCTGATTTCCCACTTTCTAGTCTACAAATATATTGAGCAGAATGAACAGGGTAAGCAACTTTACACATTACAGAAACTTGCTAATAATTCACCTTATTCTGAATAAATAAACTATAATGTTTTTAATTTTTTGACCATATAGAAAGAAACAACTGCAGTGATGACATATATAAGAATTGAGAACTCTGTCTTTTGTGTTCAATTCATATAATGTCTTTTGCAAGGAGGCATATGACCCTTAATTTGTCTTCTGGCCTCACCATCATAAATATCCATCTGCAGTAGTTAATTGTGTCACATTCCAAAATTTGAATTCATTGCTTATCTAAGTCCAGATGAACTCCTAGTAGCACTCATTGGGGTAGAAATCTTAAGATGTTATCTTCTTTACATTTTTGCTAGATATGTGCATTCTGAACTTCTCCCTCCAAGATGTTGAAATTTGTCTCTGCATACCAAAAAAGCTGTATCTGGAATTTTTTTTGGAGTGCAAATCTGATGTCCTAAAATGCATTTTGAATGAAAGATAGAATTTAAAGATGTTACAATTTAAGCCACCAAAGCACCGATGACAGATAAACAGGAAATACTCTCAAATGCATTTGGAACTAGTTTATGATTTTAGTTCAGTAGCTATCTCTCAGCATATTGATGCTTCATTATTTCATATGTATACTTTTTCTTTTTAATTAAATTCATCAAGAGACAACAATGATATGGATGATAGAGTTTTGTATGCTTATGGTCAGCATTGGTTGAAACGTCAACACATCATGGGGAGAGCTATTGGGTATGCTACCCTTACTAATATTCCTTTTCCTTTTTTGAAAAATATGACTATTATGCAAAACAATTATAAGATGTCATTAAATGGCTGATATCTGGTGTTACAAAACGTTAAACATTTCAATATATTTGATATGGTTTGTCAAGAGATACGATAAGTTGCATATGACTGTTTTTTGCATGTATTGTCATCAAACTGTTTTTACCCAGTATTGTGTGATCAATCAAGTCGACATCTGGGCTTGGTAAAATTAGCTAGAGCAGTTTTTCAAAAAATGTTTGTTTTTTTCTCAGTTCGGTGTTAAGAATCATTAGTGTTGTTTCATACCATCAGTTTCTTCTTTAAAATATTAATTGTGCAAATAAGTATGTGTCCTAGTGATTCATGTGGTGTTTGATTGTCTGTTCCCACAGATTCTTACCCTATGTTGGTTGGGTGACAATAATCATGACAGAAAAGCCACTTATCAAGGTAGATTCAGTGCCTTTAAATTAAAATGAGATTTCCTTCTTGTAAGAGAACTAACCAGCAGTCCTAAAGTGCAGTTCATGGCATCTGACAAAGAATTAGTGACATTTTTCTGACAGAATGAAAGATGAATCTAGCGCATGAAATTTAAAATTTTATTGGTTTTGCTTGCAGTACATACTTATAAGTGCCTTGGGTTTGCTGGTCATCACCTCAAAGGATTAGGGGAAAACAAGTGTTCGCAATTAGTTCCATCCATCATAAACATGTATTTTCTAGAACAAGAAAGAATTAAAATATGGTATACAGTCAGTTGTTAAGACATATTTGATGTAAAGAAGATATTGTGTGAATGCTCAACATTTTGAATTGAGAAGTTCCATTCTTTTAATGGCTGTATCCTGTTAGGCATTAGAGCTCCCTGGTTGTAATTTCTGCAAGTGGCTTCATAAAAGTCATTCAATGGTTGCAAAGCATTTACGAGACAGGAAAGCTTTGGATATGGAGAATAGAAAGGTGGAGAGCAATGAGGGGTATTGCTTTTATTAATCTCTCTTTCAATCCATTATGTTAATATTAAATTGAAGCTAAAGAATAAGTCCAATTAATTGGTTAATTAACGAATTTTATTACTAAGTTCAATATTTCTGCCCAATAATTATTACAAAATCTTTTGATATGTAAAAATAATAAATTATATAAATGGCAAAAAATATTATAATTATTTAAAGCAAAGCATTATAAACCAAACATAATGCCAAATAAGTTTAAAATGAAACACAAACATTATGGCAACTATAAGTACCAAAATAAAATTAATAATAATTTAGTTATCGAATTGTCTGTTGCATCAATCTTGGACAAATGTCTTTCACGGCTACTCAAATACATGAAAACAAAGAAATTCGATGAGATTTTCAGTGAAGGGAAATTTCGATGGTTAAGTTAGTATAATGCTAATTTTTTTTTTTGAGAAATTGACTAAAAAAGAGAAATACTCGAGATTTTCAACCTATTTATAAGGATGCGAATTCTATTTTAGTTAGGATTCGGTCTCTTAGTTAAGGTGGATTCCTATTGTAAATAAAAAACTCATTTAGGAGATATCTTGTCACATTAGGAAACTAAGTTGAGGTCCCTAAATAGGAATTTTGCCTACTTTAGGTAGCTAAGCATTTCTGTCCAGATATGACTCTGAAAATGACTTTACCTGGATACCAGCTCAGATCCAAGGTGATCCAAATAACTATGCTATCAGGCTGCTCGAGGGAGCTCGATTATCATAAGTCCTCCCGAGGTGTAAGATATTTATGTCGAGGAATGTTAAAGTTGCAAAAGCGTCGACAAATCTAGCACTTGCTCGAAACAAGGTGTCCCTTCGATGTTTGCAATATGAATAGATGTGCTTGGTAACGCTCCATTTCCTGTGCAATGCAATTAATGCGAGCAAGCTGTAAACCCTTCCAATCATCTGGACCACACACGTGTCCTTTATCCGACGACCCTATTCTCTTATAAAAGCTTCTTTCATTTTCTCATTTTTACCTTTCTTACTTTGCAATTTCACTGCCCGTTTCATTTTGCTTTGCTTCCATCAATGGATGCTCCCGGGACGGGATGGGGTCGGGGATTATATCCCCACTTACTGCCCCACGCGGGGTCGGGAATTCCCCGCCCCCGACTCTAAAACAGGGAGAAAATCCCCTTTGTCCCCCACCCCGCGGGGATCCCTGTCCCTCAAATATATATATATTTTTAATTTTAAAATATAATATTTTATAAATAATTAAAATTAAAATATAATATTTAATAAATAAAAAATTTAAAATAAATAATAATTTAAATTAATATAAATTTTAACCATTCATAAATTTAAAATTAAGTATAATTTAAAATTTAATAGTTATAAAATTAAGTTATATTTTAATTTTAATTATTTATAAAATATTATATTTTAAAATTAAAAAAAAAAAATTGCGGGGTGGATACCCCATTCCCGCCCCCGTCCCCGAATTCATAAAGGGAATTTTTTTCCCCCGTCCCCGCAGGGGAAAAATTCGGGGATTCCCCGCCCCGAACGGGGTGGGTCCCCGCCGGGGCCGGGGAATCCCCTCCCCGTGATCATCCCTACTTCCATCTCTGGCATTGTTGCATTCTTCTTTCTTTCCCAGTTCCGTCTTCAATTCTTGCAATTGGTATCTAGATCTTCCTTTTCCTTTCTGTATTGTCATTTTTTTTGTTTATTTATCTTGAAAATGAGTGGGTCAGAGGGCACAAGTGATGAGGTTAGGATTAGTGAGGGTCTGTTGGATGACAACGTCCTAAGCACGTATGCTAACAGTTCGACTTTAGAGAGTTTGCCTTTCCAAACTCTAGTACAAAGCGAACCTAAAGCAAAAAGAAGAGAGCCGCGAGCCAACCCAAGAGTGGGAAACATTGGCTCATCTATTAAAACCTCCAACCTCATCGAATTGAGACAGAGGCTGGGGATTTTGCAATAATACGATCTTTTGGCTTTGAGCCCTTATCTCCAAGCTGATGCGCACTTTAGCGGTAAGAAGAAGTTAGTCCTCTATGAGGTTGACATACAGGCTGGAGTTAATAGTCCTTTGAAGTTGCCTTTTTGAATTACTATGACATCATTGTGGGGTAACTTCACCCAAACGCTTGGCTGACTCTAACAGCTCTGCAAAATTGGACTGTCGAGCACAATATAAACCTTACAATCAAACTATTCAAAGCAACCCATGTGGTCGGTTTGCGAATAATGACGGAAGATCACCACTACATTTAGGCTCGATTCGAATATGGCGTATTCATAGGAAAATTGAACTATTTGAAGAACTGGAAGAATTGCTTCTTTATCTTAGAGAGCAAGCATGACTATCCTATTCGGACTACTTACGAACGATTCGTCAATAGGAACAAAAATGTCATATTGTTGACAGACATTTATGGTCAGCTCAATCCCTTCCATCCCAAAACAGATCAGAAGAAATGAGGTAATTGATTTGGTATTTGGAGTAGTAGATTCTAATATATTCTCATTGTGCGTCTATTTTTCAGTTATGAAGAGGATGAACAAACCCAATGTAGCTGAAAAGATAAAGCAGAAAAGGGCCAAAATAGGAACAAACCCAACTTAAACCGAGGTGAGCCAAGTTTAGGTGGAGGCAAGCTAGGTCCAGACCGTCACTATTCCCACTGAAAGTCTAGCTCTAAACCTTTTTGTGGTAAGCCCTTCCACCAATAGTCCATCCATTGCAATTACCATCTTAGATGCATCTCCACCATCACCATCCAATCACAATAGGTCACTGGCCTTTATGCCCAATCCTTCTTCCTCCTATCTTCTCGAAAAAGAGTATGGCTCTCCTCTTTCAAATTGGGAGGAAAAGTTAAACAAGTTGGTCGACGATATTCGCAGATTTTGGCAACAACACGGGCGATACTATTTCTCATCTAACCTAATGATACTATTGCCACATGATTTCTGTTATACCCAAAAAAGTGGCATCTTTGATGAACCTCCATACCGAACGCCTTTTTGGAGTTATACAAAGCTACCAAGTGGAGGTAAGCTTTTTCGAACTTGTTATCAATAATTTTTCTGCATTTAAGGTGTCTAACTTAGTTTCCATTTAAGAAGCCATTCTTGGGAACGTTGTGACTGGAAAAATGAATAGGCTGCTGAACCTGTTGAAAGCAGGGAAGCAAACCACTTTCGAGCTGAAGGCAAAAATTGAAGAGGCTAAGCAAAAGGCCAGTAATGTAGAAAAAAAAGTTGCCAAGGCTAAAAGAAGCTGTAGAGTCTCTCCATAAGGCTACTGGGGCCTATAAGGTAGCCAAAGAAGCTGCTCAGCAATTTGTCGAGACAAAGGCTTTGTTTGCTAAAGAAAGGGAGGCGCTTCAGACTTTAAAAGATGAGCTGGAAAAGAGCCAAGCGAACAAGGCTGATCTCAAGAAAAAGTATGTTAAGCTCAAGGATTAATGTAACACCCTACTTTCATTTATAATTTCATATGCCACATGGTATCATTAGTGACGTCACATGCATTACAAAGTTGACCAATTTTTATAATGTGGGTAATTGCCAAATTTAATTCGTGGATTTCTATGTTCTTTTTTTTTTCGGTCACGATGTTATTATTCATTTGGTAAGAATTTCGGCAGCATAACGGCTTGTAAATTGTGCTACCCAAACCTACAAATTTGCAAAATAATACTCCCAAAAGACAACCTTCACCTCCAATACTCCAGTAGCATTCATAATACTTCTATATATCACCTCAATTCATCATCAAACACAATCACATAATTACAATTGTACAATTATCATAATATAAGTTTTCTAATATGAAACATTCGTTACAAAATACAATGCATCCCATGTCAATTCTTAATAGTTTAATACACCACACTGCTAAGTTTCATACCCACAAAATTATTACATACACATGCCACTTTTCTTCTGTATCGCCAAGTCTTCGATTATCTGTCCTTGCGCGTAGTCAAACAAAACATGCGCTAAGTAACATTGTTGCCTAGTAGTGGATACATCTACACAAAATTTCATCTAATAAAACTACTTCAAGTAAATTACCATTTTACCCTCTATGTTATCTTTAATTAATTTAGTCAAATTTTATTCTCTTAATGTCTTCTTTTACTATTTAAACTTTTTATATTTATTTTTCTTATTAAACCTCACATAGTTCTTATTTGAATGGAAAATTATCATTTTGTCCTAAAGGTTTGAATATTTCTTATTATTGTACTAAATTTACTCTAATATTATCCCTTTTGGTTCCTAATATTATCCCTTTTGGTTCCTTTTCGCTTTTATTCCATTCTAAGTTAAAAGTCGACATTTTAGTCCCTATACGTTTCCATGTGATGGCAAATTGTAGTTTGATACCTAAACTTTTTATTCTTTATATTTAACCTTATTTGCCTTTATTTTCACTCTTTTTGCTTCCTTTGACTTTTATTTCATTTTGGTCCTTACGTTTACCCATGAAGTGGTAAATTATATTTTTATCCCCGATACTTTTAATTAATTATGATTTTGCCCTTCTTTGCCCATTTAACTAGTTTAATCTTTTTGGTTGCATTTTTAACACTAAATTACGATTTTACCCCTAGTTTATTGCGTAATTATATTTTTATCTTTTTTGAAACTATTAATCATGTTTATTTTACCTTATTTCTTATTTAGTCACATTTATGACATCTTTTACGCATAATTTATCTTTTGATCCTTTTGTCTTGCATAATTATAATTTTGCCCTTTTTGAGACTATTGACTACACTTTTTACATTATTTCTTATTTAATCAACTTTCTGACATTCCTTATTCGTGATTTACTATTTGATCCCTATTTTTTCATATATTTATGATTTTGCCCTTAGTGATGACTGGTGAAAATTCTCGAATCGGATATGCGGGACGAGGACAGTGTGATGTGACTGTATGAATATAATGTATGACTATATAAGTGAGGTGACTACTTGAGCGTAGCCATCCCTCGATACTGTATGTGTGAGGTGACTACTTGAGCGTAGCCATCCCTCGATACTGTATGTGTGAGGTGACTACTTGAGCGTAGCCATCCCTCACTAAAAATCTGATCTTGTGGTGCTACTGCGGTATATGAGTTCCTATGGCTAGCCATTATACCCTATGATCCTGGATTACCCATTGAACACTAAGGACCATTAATTATTCTAACTTATGTTATATTTCTACACCGATTTTTATGTTATTTTCATTATATATCATATCATACATTCTTATTCTTCACCCACACATCAATATTATATATGAAATCACAACATACATGATGAACAACACTCAAACAAGATGACAACATGTCATTTTCCTAAAGCATACCATTAGACCTCTTCATAAATTTGTACATAAATTATGTTTTCTCATTCTTTCTCATGTTTTATACATTCCCAAGATCAAATTATGTATTTATATGTTGACACACATCCATTATGCATTAGTAACTCTTAGGTACATAATAGTGTACCATTATATTTCCATTACAACCATTATATCCACATGTTATTTTAAGCCCAAATCAATCATGATATACTCATTCTTCATGGTATTATCATGTCATACAATGTAAAATACCATTCGACCATGTAATGAATTCATACCTTCATCATGATTTTTCATGTATTATCATGCCTTACATTCTTTAATGATCATTTTAGACCTTTATGTATTGATGTACATTTAAAATTTATCATTATTACTTTATTACCTTTATGAACATCATTATGTTCAGATACATAACATTATGTGTAATTGAGATCTTAAGTTCCAATTCATCAATTTATGTTTATTAATCATTATAATGCCTAATTCAAGTTACATATTTATTTATTTATTTATCAAAACATCACATAATACACCTTAATACATAATTCGGCCACTTGATGTTCGTCATCTTTTTGTTTGTTTTCTTCATTATTCCTCATTTATTTCATGATATTACATCTTTATAACATAACATCTCAATTTATTTCTTAATTCTACCTATGTTCACTTAGTGACATAATGTAAATTTAGTCTAAATTCAAACAAATAAATAAAATTAAGTGTAGAGATGTATCCATTAACCTCAAATTAGCTTGAAAATCACTTATTCTTCCTTCTTCATTCCTTTCTCCTCCTTGCTTTTCTCTTTTCCTTGAAATTTCTCTTGAGGCCAAAATTGTGGAGGAGAAATTAGTGAGCTTATGCTATGAATTTAAACATTTAATTGCCACCAAATAATCATGCTAATGATGCTTTACAAGTCTACAACAAAATTCCTAAATAGTTCTAATAATAACTTAAGAATTTATCTATTTAGGGTTACTTTCTCTCATTAGATATCCTCCACTTCCAAGCTTTCTTATGCTTTAAATTAATTTTCATATTGAAAAGGATGTTTTCTAGTGTATGTGAATGAAATTAAGGCTTGATATTTTGTGAAAATTGGAAGAAATGAAGAGAAAAGTGTGAAAAATCGTAAAAGAGCATGGTTCGAATTTTCAATAAGAAAGGGGCGAGGGGGGGGGGGTTGTATATTTTTAGGCCGAATTGTAAAAAATTCTAGACCTCTCTAGGCTATCCTTATATCTACCAAACCCATGACCAAGATTCCTCCATTTATTATTTAATCCAATGGCTTATTTTTTAAGCCACTTGTCAACTTTTCGTTGGTTCCTACACCTCTTTATGCTATGCTGATGTATGTAGGTGATTATGACTCATTTACTAAGGACATTTATGCTCTTGATAAATTAAATATGGTATTTAAGCCCTTTGATTAATTTAACCTCCATTTTCTACCAATTTTCTAAAACTGATGTTTCACTCATCAAAATGCTCTAAAATCTTATCCCACATGCAATAACATATGCATAAACATGTTTTAAAATTTTAGATCATTCCAATATCTTTTTGGTATACTTTCAGCTCCAGAGACAAAATCAACTAGTTTGAAACCCGAAATTTCGAAACTGTCAGAAAAATCAATTTTCACTTCTAACGGCTTATTTATACTATTTTTAATAGGTTTATATAATTGGAATAATTTTTGGAGCTCTACAAAATGTTTTTAAGCCCAATCAAATTTTTGGTCAACCCTTTTTACTATACTGAGAAAATCCTTTGTTGTCTGTTTTGGGGACCTATATGTGCTCAATTTCTTCTTAGATTGTACCACTGAACTCCATTTAACTCATATTATCTCACTTAATGGTTAACTACAACTTCTCCATAGGTCACCTATCCTCAGATTTTTTTGGCTCGAGCATATTTAATCCTTAAGCACCTATAAATTTTACTATGCTATACTACTGTAATCACACTAATGACTATTTTAAGGTTACTGTTCATTCTCTAGACCATACTATGCATGTCAGATGAAATTATGAGGTGTTACAATTAGTTTGTAAAACTTATCGTTGACAAGTGTATTGCTTTCGATGCGAAGTTGATCAACGTAATGAAGGAGAAATTTCCAAGTGAACACTGGTCTTGGATGGATGAAGTCTATCTATATGAGGATTAGTTAGGTTTTCATTTTCAATTGTAATCATCAAAGCTTGCAATGTTAACGAACTTTTTGTAATGAAATGAACTCTTTATTTCGAGGTCTTTGGTTGTCAAGCTGTATTCTTCAATGTGTCAAATCTTGTTTCCATGCAGATAAACCAATAGATAATAATAATGTCGAACTGTATTAATAAGTGACAATCCATTGTGATATACTGAGTTGAAGAATCCATTGTGATAATTCATTAATAAGTATTATAAATGACTAAATCTTAGAATAATCAAAGGGCACCTAGAAGAAGTGTTGAGCTAAGATTTGATTAACAAATTGATAAATAATCAAGTAATGAATATGCTCACGACAAAACTGTCGAACTAAGCTACTTGTAATATTAATGAATATGCTCCTAGCATAACTGCCGAACTGACTACAATACATCAAATGCTCATATTGAGGCTGCTAGATTTGAGCTTAAATAATTAAAAATGCTTGTGGAGATACTATCGAACTAAGCTAAAGACAATTTGAAAGTGCTTATGGTGATGTTGCCGAACTGAGCTAAAGAATAAAGAAGAGGAGCTCGTGGCGATATTGCTGAACTAAGCAAAAAATTTAACTAAAGGATGTTTATGGTGAAATTTATGATTTAAACCACATGTTACTGATGATATTTCCTCAAGTTGGAGATGCTCTAAGAGTGCGATAAGAGCTTTTCGGGCATATCTTTGAGGCGATAAGGACCAAAGTTCACAACTCATGCACTTTGTATGGCCTCACCCAGTTAGGTTTTAACTTGTTAATGCCAGCTATGATCTGCACCTCAATGGCTTTTTTTAAGGATGTGCTTTCCTACCTGCAATGTTCTAAGCTTCAACTTGCGATCATGGCAAGATGTCACACGCTGTTTGTATGTTGTAACTTAGAGTTGGGTGAGCTCCCTCCTTTCTTTAAGCATGTCTAAATGGTGTAGCAGCCAATCTTTATTGCCTTTTTTTGTCATAATATGAAGTTCGGATGTTGGGCATTTCGATCTCACATGGAATGACTGCTTTAAGTCCATAAGGTAGGTATAAAAGGCATTGCACCTATCGCCGACCGAGGGGATGTTCATTATTCCTATAACATGTTCAGTTCATCTATCCAAAGGCCTTTGGCTTTATCGAGCCTCTTTATAAGCCCTATTAAAATGGTTCTGTTAATTACCTCGGTCATGTCGTTTAATTAGAGGTGATAAATTGAGGTGAATGTGAGTTAGATGTGTAACTCTTCATAGAAGTTCTTGAAAGATTGACAATGCAACTGTTTTCCATTGTCAGTTATAAAAGTGTGCGGAATGCCAAACTTGGTGATAATGGACCTTTAGACAAACTTGATTACATTTACTGGAGTGATGGTTGCCAAGGGTTTAGCTTCAACTAACTTCGTGAAATGATCCATTGTGATAACCAAAAACTTCCTCTATCCGGTGGCTTATGAAAAAGGACCCAGTATGTCAATCCCCTATTGTACAAAAGGCCATGGGCTATATATAGGGGTTTGTTAAACTGATCCTTGATGGATAATTTTACCAAACTGTTGACATTTGTCACATTTCTGCACCAACTCCTTTGCATCAACTTCCATTTTAGGCAAATAATATCCCTATAGAAGGGATTTCCATTCTATTGCTTAGGCACCCTTATGTGCACCACAAATGCCTTCATGTATTTCCTTAAGGACATAATTGCCTTCTTTTGAACTTAGGCATAATGACCAGGGGTGTGAATAAAATTGTCTGCACAACTTGCCCTTTTGGATGGCATAGATACTAGATCGCCAAACAACCTTATTGGCTTTAGTTTAGTCTTTTGGAAGAGCACTTATATCTAGGAACTGATAAATCAGTAGCCACCATCCATCCATCCGTTCGTTGAGTCGAACTAAATAAGTCTCGTATGATGGTTGAGAAATGATAGCCCAAACTATGTCCACCATTTGTATAGTGCTATTAAGAGATGCTTGTTTAGCTAAGGAATCATCTCCTTTATTTTCTTCTCAAGGTATTTGCTCGATAGCCCACGAACTTCCCAATTTTTTTGAGTTGAGACAATAAAGTGGCCACAAGATCTCAGTATTTCACCATTATTTGATCTTTTACTTCGAATTTGCTGAGCATCTAAGAGACAACAAATTGAGAATCATAATGAATGAGTAGGGAATATGGTTTGACCTCCTTGGTGAGCTTTAATTCAAAGCATAACACTTCATATTTTGCAATGTTATTGGATACTAAAAAAAATATTCGAGCCATTCCTCGAATAAAAATTCTACCAGGACTCTGTAAGCCACTGGTCCCACACGTTGTATTACTTCATAAGGACCAATGAATCTGGGACTGAGCTTACCTTTTATCCATTAAATGTAACGCTCTGATACCATTAAATGTAACGCTCTCCGTTAAAAAAAATACCTAATATAATTTCCTTTAATAACCTTCTAATGTCTAAATAATTTATTAAAAATTTTGGCGGCATAACGTCTAATAAATTAAAACCCCAATGATAAAACTATTCTAACTCCAACTTCTTTAGAGGACACTGCTCCATCTACATACAAGTTTCAAGATACATTTCTTGGCTCGAAAGGAGGAGAATGTAGCTTGGCTACGAAATTAGCTAAAACTTGAGCCTTCATTACTAGATTAGACTCTTATTGAACGTCGAACTCACCTAGGGGAGTTGCCCATTCTATTATTCTCCCTGACACCTCCAGTCTCTACATCACTTTCTTAAGACAAGTGTTCGTCCGAACTACCATTGTGTGTGCTTGAAAGTAAAGGTGTAGTTTTATGTCTGAGGTGACCAAAGCTAAAGCTAGTTGCTCCAAAATTAGGTATCTTAGCTTGGCTCCTTTGAGGACCTTACTGGTGTAATAGATTGGGCACTATTGGGTGTTTTCTTCTTTGACCAAGATCGAGCCAATGGCCCTTTTAGAAACTAACAAGTATATAAAAAATATCTCGCCTAACTGTGGTTGGCTAAGTAAGGGGTGAGAGCTGAGGAATTACTTAAGGGCTTTGAAAGCTAACTGACACTCCGAAGTGCACTCACATTTCTTCAAGTTTTTCAATGCCTTGTAGAATGGGAGGTATCGTTTATCCAAACAAGTGATAAATCTTTCAAGAGCCATAATTTTCCATTCCAACATCTATACCTCCCTAATCAACTTTGGTAATTCCATTTGCAATATGGCTTCAATCTTGGTTGGATTAGCCTCTATTCCTTTTTTGGAGATCATGACTCCCAAAAATTTGTCAAACCGAACTCTAAAAGCACACTTTTTTAGATTGAGTTTAACATCAAACTTCCTGAGAGTCGAGAATTTTTTTTAAGTTCTTTGGGCAGATCTACTGATGTTTTGCTTTTTTAACAATCATATTATCAACATAGACAAATATATTTTGACCTATTTGTGTGGTAAACAACTTGTTCATTAGTCTCTAATAACTTGCACTAACATTCTTAAGGTGAACGACATTACCTTATAATAGTAAGTTGCTCTGTGAGTGATAAATGCGATTTTCTCTTCGTTCTCTGGATTTATTGGAATTTGATGGTAGCCCATTGAGGCATTTAGAAATGCGTACTCTTCAAAATTAGCTGTGGAATTGACTAGCAGATTGATGTTAGGTAATAGATAATTATCTTTGGGGCAAGCTTTGTTGAGATCAGTATAGTCAACGCATATTCGCCATTTTACATTAGACTTCTTCACCAACATTACATTGGATAACAAGTTCAGTTACAACACCCTTTTAATGAACCCATTTCTCAACAAGGTATCTTTTTATTCATTTATCGTCAATTGTCATTTGGGTGCATGGTTATGCTTCTTTTGCTTTATCGGCTTGCAACCTGGCTGTATATTCAGCGAGTGAGACATGACTTTGGGAGCACTGTCGGTGATGTTAGAGGGTTGCTAGGAGAACACGCCTGAATAGGAAGATAACATTAATAATAATAACTTCATGTTCGAACTATTCTTTTCGGAGGCTACCTTCACCACCTTTCCTAGTAATAGTTCAACTCCTTGCAATGAGTCTACGAGCTCTTCTTTCCAAGCTGAGTCATTTAGGACATCCATTGCATCTGTCGATAGTGTTTGATTTGCTTCCTTCAACATAGTAACATATATTTTTCGAGCTATAGTGTAATGGCCTTGACACCGGGTCAGCAGTGAATAGTATTTCCGACAGTGAATAGTATTTTTCAATCCCGAAAGGGCACCTGAAAGTCAAAAATATTTTATTGGACCATTGGAAAGTAATAGTCATAGTGAGCTCGGGGTTGAAATTTGAAGTGAAATTAAGGTCCAAAAGTCAAAAATATGAAAAAAATAGCGAGTCAATTTTCCTAGTAGAGAAGGAAACTTGATTTTGCATAAATAATTAAAAATAGTAAACGAACTCCAAAAATTGCAAGATTTTACGTGCCTAAATGAATTTTTGTGTAGAATATTTTGGTGATAAGAATTGAATTTTTCGGTGATACCGGTAGTTGTCGAATCGGACCGATAACGGGCTCCGATTGAGCCAAAAATTTACGTAATACCTATTTTTGATGTTTTAAGAATGATGAAATTAATATTGAAGTAATTTAAAGTGGGAAAGATGGAGATTTTGGTTTGGGCCTTTAATAGCCTAAAATGGGCTTAAATTAATAATTAGGCTAAGCCCATCAATTAAGCCCACAATTAGTCTCAATTAAGGAGTATATAAAGAGAGAAAATCTAGAGAAAACTCCAGATTTTGGTGGTCTCCTCTCTTCCTCCTTGGTTGGCCGAAATATCTCCTCTTTCTCCTTCCTTTGATTTCTTCTTCTTTCACTTCAAATCACTTATAGTTCCCAACATAACAATTAAAATTTCAAATCTTTAGCTCATCCTAGTGACCTCAATCAAGTGATTTGAGTAAGGAAAGATAAGAAATCAAGTGAAGAAAGAAAAAGAGGTAAGATAAAACTTAAGAAATTAAGTGATTTTAATTGGTTCTTTGATATTTTCTCATAGTTTTGGGTGCGTAGAGGTTGGATTTGATGTTACTTTGAGCTAAAAATAATGAAATAATGGTATTTTGTTGAAGGGAAAATTCGGCCAAGAGAGATGGTGATGAAGAATGAAGTTTTGCTTTGTGTCAAGTGAAGAAAAATAAAGCTTAAGGAAGCTAAAGCATGAGAAAAAGGTAAGTGACCATAAAATTCATTGATTTCCCTTTTTTGTGAATTAATTCCTTTGATGTAATTGGGTTAAAATTTTTTAAAGTTGTTAATTAATGAAATTATGTTAGAGTGAATGAAATTAAGCATGAAAGAAGATGAAATAAAGGCTTTAATGAAAGAAAGAAAATTTTTAAGATGGAAAATGTTGGTGGCCGAAAATGATAGGTAGAGAAAATAGCGAGAAAAATACAAATAATTAATATATGTTAGCTTAAAATAATAGTAGACATGATAATTAATGTCTATGAATTTTTAGAGAATATTTAAAAATTATTTGAGAATTTTTAAGATTATGTATAGTGTATGTATTGAATGAAAGTTGTGATTTAAGTGATTAAAGTGATTATTTTGATGAAAAATGACAATAACTAATAAATAATGTTTAAATAAATTTTATTGACATTTATTTAAATTATTATGATTTTATTTATAATTTAATGTTAATATGTATATTGAAAATAGTTAAATTATTAGTTAATAATTGCATAAAAATGTTGAAAATGGTGAATTGATATGAAATTAAATTATAGTCAATGAAAATGAAATAAAAAGTCAATCGATGAATTCTCCGAATTTTTATTAAGTTATGGAAATAATAAAAATAATGAATTATTGGTGAATAATTCATAAAATAAGTGAAAATGAGAAAAATTATGAAAGAATGTGTACACGAATTTTTATGAAATTTTTATACTTTATTAGAATATTTTGGAAATAAACTATTGATTATGTTTACCTAAAATATTGAATTATTAAGAAATAATTCAACAAATAAGTACGTAATTATTAACGAACGCGAAGGAAATTGCTTCAGTATAAAAAGAAGTGAAAAAGTCAAATTATATATTTTCAAGGCATAAAATATTGAATTACACTAATAGAATTCATAATGGTTTAAAAAGTCGTAAAATAACGCGTAACTAATTTATCAATAAATAAATTAGTCAATAAAAAGTATTAAAAGAGTGAATAATTATAAGATATTTAGCCGACGAAATATAAGTTGGCACATGGAATGATTGAAAAGTTTGGATAGTAAACGAAAAGGAAAAAATCATAAAAATTCGACCCCTGAATTATTATAAAATAATTCGTAAAGAATTATATAAAAAGAATAAAAGAGAATTGTGAATTATAATGCTATAATTCATAATTTATATAAAAGACTGAAAAGTCCAAGTGTCTGAGTAAATTATTGAAGAATAATTCACAAAAGTGACTTGAAAAGATAAAGAGAAAGAAAAGACAAAAAGTTAGTGAAAATTCAAAAGTATTAAAAGAGTGTGTTCGATCAGAAATAAAGTGTAATAATAAATAAAAGAAAGAAATTAAATATTTTTAAATGTTTAAAAATTATTGTAAATATAATTGATTATTTTGTCCTTAGCGATAGGCATGAGATATTATTCTTGTTTAGGATATAATTGGCTAGCCATAAAGACATTTCTGTACCGCGGTGCAAGTCATGACGACTTGCTTTGCTATGGGTAGGATCTTTGATCTCCATAACTTCAGTGAAAGTGTATCTATTTTCTGCTCTATGAGACTTGATCTTCCGAGATCATTTCTTTATCTGTTCAGTGGGATCTTTGGATCCAATCCTGAGTATCCTTTTTGAGAATCCTGTTATATTACACTAGGGGCGCATCGAAATGAATAAATCAGTATTGGTTAAATGAATTGAAAATAAAAAGTTATAATGAAGAATGATTCGTTTCGAAGAAAATGTAAAGTTGAAATAAATCTGTAAAGTTACTCAAAAAGTGTGATTAATAAGGAAAAAGAAAAAGAAAAGTTTTATAATAATAAAATAATAAATAAATATTAAGTCAAGATTTTATAATGAAAAATAATTTAAATTGTATTTTATTTTACATGAAAAAGATAAATTTAATTAATTGATATTTCCTGTACCAATTACTATTGAAAAAAGTGACAAGTTTGAAAAATAATATTAATTTCATATTTAAAGTTAAAAAGTAATAGTAATGACATTAAGTGAAATTTAATGTTTAAGTAAGGTATTTCTGAAAGAAAAGTTAAATAAAAAGTAAAACGATAAAAGACACATAATTGTTCAATGAGAAAAAAGTAAAAGACATAGATCTTAAGGAAATATTTGAACATAAGTAAAGATATAAAAGAAGGAAAGAAAGTTCTGACTGTAAATTGCTCCAAAATAGCTCTTACTTTTCAATAAAGCTTAAAAGCCTTTAATTAGTAATGTATTTTTTAGTTAAAAGTTAAAGAAAAATAAAGAAATATATATATATCAAGAAAGGTAATTAGAATACATATTGAATAATTGAACAATAAATTAAGAAATAAAATAGTTTAATTTGGTACCATTAAAGATAGGAGTACCAATACACATTACTAAATGAAATGATAATTATATCTCTGTGATTAAAAGGATAAGACGGAAGTAAAAGTAAAAGTAAAAGTTATAATAATGAATAAAGAAAGGTAAAAGTAAATTTGATAACGATTCGCCTTAGAAGATAGTGTAAAGTAAAGTTGTAAAATTGAAAAAAAAAGAGCAATGATCACCAAAGTGCGAGTTAATAATAAATTAATGTTAATTAAAGTAAGAGAAAGTGTTAAATGAAATAAGAATAATAGTAGAATAAATTATTTAATTGTACTTTATTCTGGGAAATTCTTGGATTAGTAGTCACCACTGGGCATATTTAGTGCTCAGCACGTAGTGTTTACTGCGTGCAGGTTATGAAGTGTTGCAGGAGCATAGTACATAATGGAGCCAGATCGAAAGAGAAGATTTTGTATAAGACTGAGTTGTATTTTGGCATGTATATACTTAGACTATTAAGGTAAAAAATTAAACTATATTTTGATTGTATTTCGATTATTGTTTATCGTTGGATGAACGTTTGCTGTAAGTTCTCGGCGTGAAGTTATTTTGTATGTTTTAATTGTTTTGCATGGTTGTTGATTGATTCAAAATTAATGTAAGGTAGTTAAAGTATATTGATCTGTTTGGTAGAAAAAAAACTTACCGTTTTCAGCTAAACTTCGCATCGAAAATGACTGTTCCATGAAGGGTGTGACATATAGTCTGATTTCCCCGAAGTGTTGATTTTCCTTGGGGAGTAGGAATTTTGAGTATCAACTTTTGCATAGAAATGTAAGCATCTATTGAGGCCATAAGAGGTCATCCAGATATGGCATTGTATGATAATGGCATGTTTACCACCATAAAACATGTCATGCAAGTCTTGACTATCGATCATCTCTGAGTTGTATGGGTGGGTTAACCAAACTCTCCACCTTGATAGGCTGACCTAAAATATTGATTAGTGGAATAATTACTTCCTCCAGTAGGCTCGACATTTCTAGAGCTTTGAAGGCCCACAAGGTAATTAGATTAACATCTCTATTTATATCAATTAAGATTCTCTGCACTAAATAGTTTCTAATCACTGCTTCAACTACCAATGCATCATTGTGAGGCTGTGGAACATGTTTTCCATCTTGAAAAGAGAACTGAATGATGCCTGCCGAAACTGGCGAGCTGGTTCCAAGGGATAAAACCTCTTTTGCCTTGCATTTTTTGGAATCATCAAACACATTGTTATATTTTCCTTTTGCGATAACATAGATGATTCCTGGTGGGACTTTCTTGTTGTTGCTCACTTTTTTCCTATTAGACTGCCGAGGTGGCGATCGACAGTCGTCACTCTTATCCCCTTTAATGAATTATTTTAGCTCGCCCTTTTTGATCTAGTATTTTTATCTCTTTCTTCAACTATTTGCAATCATTAATTTTGTGTCCCTTGTCTTTGAAAAAAGTACAGTAGAGACTCTAGTATCTTTTTGGATCCTCCCTTATGGGCTTTGGCTAGGTGACTTGATTATTTTCCTTCATCTAAGATAAAATTTATGCGGGGGAAGCATTCAATTTGGTGAACTGCTCTTTACTTTGGCTATTTGAGTATAATTTTGTAACCACATATGCTTTATTTGACATCCTCATAGCTTGAGAATCACCTTTTTTGAAACTTCCTCTATCTCGACTTGCTCCCCTAGAGTTCTCACTGTCTTTTTTTACTTATGTGCTATACCTCTACCGTCAAGCCTCATTCATTCAGATGTACTTATGAGCTTGGTAAAATCGCAATGGGCCTTCTTGATCAGTGAGCCACTAAAATCCTGACACCTTGTATTTCTACCAAGCGTATTGATGGCGACCTCCAAGTTCAGATTTTATATGTCCGTTGCTATGACATTAAACCTCTCCACATAGCTACGTAAGGGTTCTCTCTTTTCCTAGACTACTTGGTACAAATCAACCAAAACCTTAATTGGCTAAATAACAGTTATAAACTTTACGATGAACATGTCGCTAAATTGCTGAAAGTTATTTATCGAGTGTTTTGATAGGTTTCTGAACTAGATTTGAGCGAAGTCGATTAAAGTTTGTGGAAAGACTTTGCAGAGTGTGGCATCCTCTATCATGTGAATTAACATAGTGTGGTAGAATTGGTCTACATGAGATCAGGGATCTGTACTTCTATTATACCTCGATAAATTGAATAGTCGTATGCTCGAAAAAGGCACCGCCAGTATTGTTTTAGAAAATGGAGAACGAAAACTTCCCAAATACTTCAAAGTGTTATAGTTTTTGTGCTTCAACAACCTATCTTCAAAAAGCTTTTCGAACTCATCAACTATCAAAGTGATTGTGGGAGCTGGGGCTGGTGGAGGAGGTGTTTCATTTTAGGTGTCAGCATTTGGGGTGTTGTTCGCTATGGTGGTTGTTTGGGGGTGATGGATGAGGCTGTGCTTGTGTTGTCAGGCTCGATAATGTCGTTAAAAGAGCCTGTACTAATTATGGGGTAAGACTAGGTATGGGGATTGCAGAGGTCATGGGTGGCGAGTTGGTGATGGGGAGGTTGACAAAGGTATTGGGTGGTGTAGGTATCAAGCGTGGAAAAATATGTAAGTGTGGGGGGCAACGATGTGGTGTTTTGGTTGTTTCTAGTCTAAATGTTTGGTGTGTCTTGGTTTTGAGGATTCATGGTGTTGGGAAATGAATTCCATGCGTACCGTACCAAATAATAACAGTTCGATTAATGGATTGTCTGTTGGATCAATATTGGGCAAACATCCTTCACGGTTACTCGAGTACTTGAAAACAAAGAATTCCGGTGTAATTTCTTACAAGTAAAAGTTACGACGATCAAGTCAATATAATGCTAAAAGAATGACTTTTTTTTTGTGAGTAAATACTAAGAGAGAGAAATACATGAGATATCCAAAACACCAAAAAAAAAAAATCATTGTTTTTTATTAGATTCAATCTTCTATTTAGGATGGATTCATGTTGTAAATATAAAATCCATTTAGGAAGATATCTTGTCAGATCAGGAAACTAAGCTAAGATTCCTGAATATGATTTTTGCCTACTTTAGGTAGCTAAGAATTATTGTCCAGATATAACTCAGAAAATGACTTTACTTGGATACCAGCTCGAATCCAATGTGATTCAAATAATCATGCTACTGGATTGTTTGAGGGAGTCCGATTATGTAGTTTGCTTATCAAAAATAAAAACGTAATACGAAATAAAATTTTAATTGGATATCTATGGCTTCACAAAAAAAAAATAAAAATTTAATTGGGTATCTATGGCTTAACAAAATTGTTCTACAGGTACTGACCCCACCATTCTCAAACGAAGCAAGTAATTAAATTGTCGAGAGACATTCACGTTAACAAACAGGTAAATTAAGGAAATTTAATAAATTCGGGGGCAAGTTATATATCAGATAGGAGTAATTATAATCTAACTGCCTGCACAAATTTTCCTTTCAAGCACTTTTGATCAGAGCAAATATCTACTTGGATAAATTGAGAGGTATAAGTTCACCAAAGTCGGTAGCTTTTTTTTGAATGGTTGGATTGGACAGCAACCAGCATCCAAAAAATTTAATATAAAAATGGAACCGCAAAAATTAATTCAATTTTAAATCAATTTGCAATTAACTATAAAAATAGTTTATTATTTTTGCTGCACCCCCCTATATAATAAGAAAAGGATGTAATTTGACATGTGAACATTTAAACTGTTTAATTGCCAAAATATATGTAATTCGACGCTTTAGATATATATGTACCAAATTACTGCTGCTTGATGCAGTTGATATGAATACATATGAAAGCAACACCGCTTTTGCTTTTGCTTTTTCTTCTTCTTCTTCCTTGTTTTTTTTTCGGTCCTTGTTCGATGGTATCAACTAAGAGGAATAAACCTTCGACCTGGATTAGGTGCTACTCTAAGACCTAATAGAGATAATCTAAAATAACTTCCACAATGTTAGTGGGTAAGTCGGCTTCACTAAAAAAAAAGGTATAACCCAAACCGCCCAGCCACATTCTCCAAAGATTGAGGAAGAGAAGCCATCCCTTCACAGTTTCTGTTAGGAGTGGGATGCTTACCTTTATTAGCGAAAGTACCAATTGGATGGTCGGGCCGAGACAAAACCTAAGGCTACGTTTGATATGACGTAAAGAAATGTAATGTAATGACTAATATAATGAATTAAAGAATGTAATGTAATTTTAATTACATTACTATGTTTGGTAACATTAATAATGTAATGTAATAACAAATATATTCCTATGTTTGGTTGCATTATATAGATGCTTTGAATTGTAATTATATTTATAGTTAGTAATTAATTTTTATATGATTATCTTATTTTTTAATTATTTAATATACTTATATATTGATTATATTATAAATATATAAAAATCTAAACTTAATAAAACATAATGTTAAAAAAATTATATTAAAAATGCAAATTCATAAAAATATAATTTTTAACTATAATATTCAAAGTAAAGTTTACATATTAATAATAACTAAAAATATCAAATAAATTGTTTAATAATACTCAAATATCTCCACTAAGTAAACTTTTCACCCAAATTTCTTAATAATAATAACAACTAACAATATCAATAGCTAAGCAAAGGCTACTTTACTACAAGCTAACTTTCTCAACTAATTTATGAATAAATTCGCAGAAAACAGTTCACAGATTAATATAAACCAAACATTTGTAGCCAACGAAAATCATTAGCTATTTTCATGAAAGAGATAAGCAAATTAACCATCAAACATTTACAAATCAAGTGTTTAATACTGGTGAAAACTTAAAATCAGAATTTTGGGACTCATAGTAAAATCAGCCACGAAAAAGAGCCCATGCAATTCATATGCACTAACAGAAACTGGTTTTGGAGTCACATCAATTAAGAAAGAGAAAATGCTGATATTAACTACCAATCAAAAAGTCACAACCAAAGGGTATGTGCATATATAAAACTTAAAGGATTAAAATCAGAGACCATCTCCAGCACATAATAAGCATACAACACAAGTAAGAAATAGGCAACAGATAAAGGCCATAATCAACAGATAAAGTATGAATTCTGAATGATAAAGAATATATGAATTATACTACAAAATCATTAATTACTTGCATTCTGAGTAGAGCCTCTGTTTTTTTTTTGACTTTTATACTTTTTTTTTTTGCGACAGAAGTGGACTTTGATAGGGAGAAGACAATGCTTTAGGTGAGTAGGAAGAAGACAGTGCTTGAATTCCTTGAGAATTAGAATATGTCGATAACCCAAGGGATAAATCAAGAGGACTGTGAAAAGGATAATTAAGACCTAAGTCTAGAGGCAACCCTCTCCTTTGAGAATTTGTCATGTCTCCTTCTAGACAGTTCAATCCCCATGAATCCATATTACTATAAAAAAAAATTACAAAACCTGAATATCAGAAAATGAGATTATCATTGTCTTGTTGAATTAAATAAAACTAATATGTCAGTTTTGAAGAACCCGCAAACTAAAACTGCAAGAAACCAACAAAATCGGCATGCAATTTAACAATCATCAAAAGGATGTTTATCTCCGGCAAAAGGAACCAAAATGCTGTAAAATAAAATATGGGAAATATTTTTAATAAAATACCCAGTTGCAAAGATATTATCAATATGCATTTCCTGCATCATTTCTTGCATTTTTGACATATCAAAAAGAAATCCAAACAGAAAATAAGCTCATTTATTCTAGAAACTCCAATAAGCACAACAATGTATTTCGATTGCGCAAGCAAACAAGAAAATAAATTAAAAATGAAAACCAAATTTCTCAAGAACAAACACAAATCATCAAAGCGAGAAATGAGAGGCGAAGAGAGCTCACCTAAAAGGGAGAGAATCGAGATGAAAACCCATGGTGCAAAGGAAAAGAAGCGATCGACGAGAGGGATTTAAAGGAAAAAAAAGAAGAGAGACAACGGAGAAGATAGTGCTTTAGGTGAATAGGGAGAAAATGACGTAATGAGAAATACATGGTAAAATTTAGGAATTAAGGAATACATTGATAAATGTATTCAAAATTACTTCTATATTTACCATTACATTACAGTATAAAAAATTTAGATTAACAAACAGGGGATTAATTACATAGTTAATTACATTACATTACAATACAAGCTACCAAACATAGCCTAAATGTTAGGGTATGGCAGGTAATAAGTAAAGGTTTCAGCTTAAAGTGAAGAGAAAAAGCTGAAGCAAACCTAAAAAATTAGAGGGTAGCAGTTAAGCCTCCTGTATGACTCTTATCCAACACATCTTACAGTTATCTTCAATCCTGGAGGAATCAGCGCAAATTTATAGTAACCTAAAAACAGCCTACAGAAAATAAGCAAAATCCATTGAAACACAAGTCATTCCAGCAACTGACAGCGGAAATGATGCATGTTTAAATGGTAAATCAAAGGGTGATCTTTATTTTATCTGGGAAGGTAAAGTGAATAAGTTGTGCAGGACCAAGAGTGGCTTCAATCTAAATGTCAAATTAATCACAATTAACCACAAAATATTTTGTTACTTCCATTATCATAAATAAATAGAAAACGAGTTTCTTCACAAAGACACTCCAGGATAAAACCTCACGAACCAAAACTTGCCTATAACATGCAATTGTCAACCAGAACACAACAAAGTTACAACATCACAGGTTTCTTAAACCACATAGAAAGAAAGATATCAAAGATCTAGATTTGATAATAAATAGAAAGTGCAATACATAACTAGTCATTCTACTTGCCAATTTTTATTAGTTTGTCCTCGTACTCATTTTTTGGACAGATTAATGACAATTATTATTATTATTTGGATAAACACCTAAAAGTTTCTCCATGCTTTCAAGCACCAAAATGAACACCCTTAGTTGCCAATTTCATCACATTTAGACACCTGTAGTGACAGAACAACTATTAAATCAGTCCAAAAATAATTACTAGGCTAAGTGGGAATAACTAGCTAATGGCTACTTGTGTATTAGGCTAAATTCAATCTATAAATATTATCCATGGTTTCCTCCATATACATTCTTAAAACTCCAAGTCATCTTTTAAAGTACATTGGCCAAAGTTGTACCAAATGAGCATCTGCTAAAGGAACAAAATTACAGATTCTGACTGCAAGTTTCCAAACATTTCCACATTTTCCAAGGAAGATAAATGCAGAACCACTAATGCAAATACATACTCTCAAGAAATAAAACCAATAAAATCAACCTTCAAAGTCATGAAATATCTGACGACCAGTTTTAACATGCTGCATATGTAGCAATTGTAATATAATGGACAATAGCAACAATACCAGCCACCAAACCTGGCAGCATCAAATTTCAATTTATCTGATGAATATCCTCTGTAAGAGTGTGAAATCAGACATTTTAAAACCATTAAGGTTGTTGTAGAAGAGAGAAACAGCTGTAGCAGGACACCCATTTACTCCTATCAAGGCACTATTAAACAACTAATAGAGAGGTTTATGCATAGGAAAAATATATGGTGTAAATTAGCATAATTATGACATGTAAAATGATAAATTTGGAATGATTACTTATTGGGCCCTAATCTATCAATTTTACATCACAAAACTCATGAAACTCAACCTTGCTGTAGAATCTTTAATAAATATATAAACTTGAACCTTAATTTGAATTAATCAGGCCGCAGATGCCCCAGACTGAAACTTCTCCCACATTTCGCAATGAGGCGTCTCACGTATAAAACCCCACTGCTGCCTCTGTAGCTCATATCTACAATTCTGGGCAAGAAGAGACACATAATCTCTCTCCACCTTCACTTCCAAGGCCGCCCTTTGTTGGGTATCTGGTGGATAATCCTGATCAAACTTCGTACTCTTCACATAATAATTAACTCCTCTTTGAGTAGTATACCGGTATTCGTAAGGATATGATCTGGAGAGAGAATAAACAGGCTCTGAAGACGGCAGGAAGTTCAAAAGCAAGATGACTAGAATAGGTAGGAACTGAATCAATGCACGAACATTAAACCCAGTTGCATGATCAGCAGTTCTAGGCCCCATCCCTCCCCCAAAATTGAAAGTCCTGAACTGGGTAGTTGCAGGCGGCATTCCTCCAAAAAAGAATTGCCTGAAAATCTCGTCAGGGTCAAATTCATCATAATACCCATTGAATCCTCCATGTCCTCCATGATGCCGTTGAGCACGTCTCTCATAAACAGGCTCATCACTCCCAGTCAGATCATACTTCTTGCGGCTCTCTTCATTGCTAAGACACTGAAATGCCTTCGAGACAGCTTTAAATGCTTCTTCAGCTCCGGAAGCCTTGTTCTTGTCAGGATGAACTTTGAGAGATAACTTCCGATAAGCTTTTCGAATATCTTCAACAGAGCAAGCTTTCTCTAATCCCAAAATCTCATAATAATCTTTCTTCTTCTTGATTTGCCTTACGATCGTGATTTGCTCCTCTGTGTACGTGGCCGAGGACGGTGATGCTACGGAAGACGAAGTCGACCCATTAACCTGAACCCTCTGGCGAATTTTAGGTTCATTGGTGGTGGAGCTGGTGGGTCCATTCGTATCCGCAAACGTTCGATCAGAGGGTAAATCCTTCTCAATCTCCGATAAGAGATCATCTACTGGAAGAGTGGGATCGAGGCGGCGAGCTTTCATGATGAACTTCAAAGCGCGAGTCCGATCACCGGAATCAAGCGCATCCTTGCCGATTTTGAAGCACTTTAACGCGTCGTCTTTGTTCCCATCCATAAGTTTGTGTAATCAACAAACCCTACAAAAATTAAAAGAAAATCAATATGAAGTTATCATTATAGGAAATGGCTAGAAAATCGATTGTCGATCCGATTTCGCGCGAGATGGAATTGAATTAGAATGAAAGAAAGAAAAGATATAGAGAATTTGACTTACGGATGGATCTGAATGAGAAGGCAGGTGACAATTAAGAACTGAGAAATGCAGATTAGTGAAATTAGGGTTTCATGATTTAGGGAAATTGGTATAGGGTAAATTGGGGGAGAAGATACAAAGCGACAATTATTTGTGGGATTTTCGTGCCACCAAACCAATTATATATGGTGGATTATCTGTAAAGGGTCGGGTTGCCGTTTGGTTGGCGGTTACTTTATAGTTTTATACGGAAAAAGTTGTCCCTAAATTTAGATCACAATGTAAAAGATAATGAAAATTGTTGCAAATAAATTGAAAGAGCAAAAATAAAAATAAATAAGAGAATATAAAATTAAGACAAAGAAATATTTCCCCTGTATATAAAAAAAAGGTATATAGAGGTATTTAAAAAAAAAAGAGAGGAGTGTGTAGAGTTTATCATGAATGAGGAAACTTTGGCAGAACGGGAGTCTTTTTGAACACTAGAGAAGGTGCCGCCATCGCCACCGGACGATAGATCATCTAAGAAATCAAGACATGACTTGGATGAACCTCGGGTTAACCATCTAGCCGAGAATCCCTCAACTAATCACTCTTTTTGTGATGTTTTGTTGTGTAAGGCTAATCAACCGAATGATCTATTACTACAATTGAGGGCATCTGATAATGATGACAATGAGAATGGCGAAAACAAAAGTATGAACATGGATGGAGTGGAAACCGATCCAATTGAGGTTCTGGATGATGATAATGAGATTAACATTGATTGCGATGAAGGGCTACCACTTATTACTATTTCTAAATGACGGGAGGCTTGATGGGTTAAACCTTGGAGACAATTTGTGGTTGTAAATATGATAGGTAAATACATTAGTTATAATTTCCTATGCTCTAAAATCGATAAATTATGGAATCTGATGGGAGAATATAAGGTAGTGGATTTAGAAATAACTTCTTTTCTGGTGCAATTTAAAGATAAGGAAGACTACCTTAAAGCTCTTTTGGGCAGCCCTTAGACTATTCTTGGACATTATCTGATGGTTCAACTATGGTATCCTAATTTTTTCACTGAGCATGAGGATTTATCGGATGTTGTGGCTTGGATTAGGGTCCCTGGTATGGCTCTTCATAGATATCACAAAAGGGTTTTTTTGCAAGATCAGTCAAGTGTTAGGTAGGTTAGTTAAAATAGATTACAACATGTCACAATCAGAGAGAGGACGATTTGCTTGCATTGGTGTGGAGTTAGACCTTACAAAACCTCTATTGTCGAAGTTTAAACTTAATGGAATCATTCATTGTATTGAATATGAAGGGCTTTCTAGAATATGTTTTAGATGTGGTAAATATGGGCATAAGTCTAACACATGCTCTTTGAATTGCAATAAAGTGATCTCAACATATTTTTCTTATTTAGCCATAACTGAGCTTGTTTACTTACCCAATATGTATGTTTTTCCCTTGTTAGCCATTTTGAGCCTAATGAGGCATGCTTAATGAATGTCATTTTTATTTTTCTTGTTACACTATTCTATTTACCATATAGCTTAGAAAGCCTTTATCTCCCCTTCTAAGAATTGGTCACTTTGGGATTAGAATGGATTAATATTTGTCAGGAAATTGAAGAGTGTAGTAGAGAGAGTTATTGGGATACTATTGTTAAGGGTTGATGTGAACTCAAAAAAGTAATAGAAAGATGAACTTGTAAATACCCATGTTATTATTGGTTGCCAATAATAAAGCTAACAAGTTTCTTAAAAAAAAAAGAAAGTTTGAATTAAACCTAACAATCTATGGCAAGATTTAAAGTGTGGGGTATTTACAAGGGAAAAGAATTGTGACTTCTAAAAGTGGTTGAATTGTGAAGATTAAGAAAAGCTTCAGTGATTTTTTTCTCTCAAATTACTTTTTGTATAAGGGATTAAGTGAGCAAGTATGGTTAAGTAGTATGTTTTGAAGTAGCGGAATGAATTGAAAAATGTTAGTCTATTAAATCAGAGAGTGGCTATTCTTCTTGCTTACTATTGTCAATTCTTTATTAACTATTGCCATAACCACATTACAACCTAATGAAGTCCTGGTGATTTTATGTTTGCTTTTGAGTTATTTAGTAGAGATGACCTTCGGGTTTCGATGCTAAAGGAGAGACTTATGGTGCTTTTAGAGTTTCAAACACAAAACCACATGTGCATTTCGATGTACATTAATTCTATAGCTTGGTTACTAAATTGCACTAGTGTTTTGGTTTAGAAAAGACTTAAAATGATTTGGTTTTGTGCATACACACAGAAATTGGCTTATATTTTCTTGGTTGAATTTGATCTAGTTGGAATTTTATTAAGTGATCTTGTTAATTATTAAACATTATTTTGAATTGCATGATTCTTGCTAAATGTTTGATTATTTTGAGGAGTTGGTTTATTTAATTTTTTTTGAGGGCGAGCAAAGACTAAGTGTGGGGTATTTGATAGCTTTGAATTATGATTATATTTCTTAGTGTGTTTGTGATGTGGTTAGAAGCTATTTTAGTGTTAATTTAGTTAGTTTTGCATTTAATTTTATAAGTCTCTGATTTATGTGTGTTTAATTGGATTTTGGTGTGTTATAGGTATTAATTGAAGAAAAGAAGTGAATCATCTCGGTAGGGTTAAAAATCAACCCAACCAAGGTCCCTAGAATAAGAAAAAGTGTCATTCAATCTAGAGGCAAACACCTTGGTAGGGGTGAAATTCACCCCAACCAAGGTGCTAATCAAGAGAGGGAACAAGATATCACCTCAATGAAGGTGAAAATCACCCCATCCAAGGTACTCATAAAAGTAAAGAAGAAAAATCACCCTGGTGGGGGTGAAAATCAACCCTACCGAGGCACTTATCCCAGTTACGATAAAACTCAAAATTTTCCTGATTGAGGAAGTTAGGAGGCGACAGGTTTCTTCCACTCAAGGGTATTTAAGAAAGCTTAACACTAGAGTTAAAGGAGAGAAAGAATTTTCTTCAGTTTTTAGACCTAGCTTGAAGATTACAATTGACTTAAAGTTTGAAGCTGCAACTTGGGTTCTGTGAAGACATCAAGAGAAGCTTAAGACTTTATATCTATTGTAACCTTTTATTTTAGTTTTTCAATTATTTCTAAGATGAATAGTGAGTATTTTTTTCTTACTTTTGCTGAAGGAAATTTGAACCCTCATTCTTTTATTGTAATGACTTTGATTTGATCTTAATTTAAATGCAAGTGGGTTATTTTCTTAATTCTTGAGCTGAAACTTATCTTTAGTTATATTGAATTAATGCTTAATCTATGGAATAAATGGTTGATTGTCAATTTAATATTTAACCTATGATTTGCATGTTCTTAGTTTAATTTACTTATGCTAATGCATGATTGTATTCTGTGAATTAAGACAATAATGTTTTGTTCAAGAGTAGAATTATAACTAAGAATTTTTAATTAAGATAGACTGGAATTAGGTTTCTCAAAAGAGGATCGAACAAAAGTTTAGGAATTTATAAACTAGATAGATATGCTAAGTATTAGATTGTTCATAATTTGAGGGTTTAGTACTTAGAATGAATTCTGAATAAGATATCTGATTTTGAACTGGTTTCCCATAATCACTTGTGTTATTTTTAATTTAGTCATTATAATAGAAGTTAACATGGAGAGTCATTCAGCATAAGTGCTTTTAAATATTGATTTTTAGCATCTTTTATATCTTGTTTGCTTTTGTTCTTCAATTAGTTCATTTAGTTTCATTATTTGATTCATTTAGTTATTGTTTTTAACTTAATTAATAATCACTTCAAAACTTGGGAATTCTTTCACACATTGCTCACTAAAAAATATGGAATACACAATCTCTAGGGTACAATATTTAAGGGTCTTAATCTTATTTCCCTATATTACTTAATTGATATAGTACACTTGCTAGACATTGATCAGCCACCTCAGCCTACGCAAACTCTTACAGGCCCCATATATGATGAGCTAGTTCAGAGATTGGATAGGTTAAAGATTTCAATGCAGACCCTCATCCAACAACATCAATAGGATATGGATAGGATTCAGGGGCACTTACATCTACTGAGGCTAGATTCGATGCTGGATTACAAGTCACAGATGCCTTAGTTTGCAGTGTGAGCCAGCAAACCACCAAGATAGAGGGGGTTGGTTAGAGTACTTTGGCTACCATGGGACAATCCAGAAAGGCATTATACATTTGTATCAGGAGGATGAGGAATGATTTAAGGGGTTACATGAGCCAGTAAACATCAACTATTAGGGAGTTAGGTACAGGGTTTAGTAGACTAGCTAGGATGATTGAAAAGATCTTGTGCCCATTGGCTAACTATATACCAAGGTTCCAATTTAGGGCACCATCTCTACCCCTAGAGCCTTATGTGTCAACAATTCAACAGTATCACCAGCCTCATCCAACACCGTCTTTATGCCTCTCATCATTGTACCTTCTTCTTTATGCCCCTCGTCATTGAAACCATCATCCACCCTCCTATCATCATCACAGTCATCCACAGCTTTCTAACCATTGTTTGGGCTAGCATATTGCAGAGCCCCTGATCTACCTCAGTAGTTAAGATTTTGTATTCAGGGAGTTTGAAACGTTTTTGGACATTTTGATGTATATAAAATTGATGATATGTATTATTTATGTTTCATTTTGTTTTTTATTATTCTTGCATTCTATTTTTCATTGTTATTTTGTTCAAGACTAAGATGCATGACAAAGGCAATGAAAATAACAAAAGCAATAAAAACAAAAATAATAAGAACAACAAAAATGAAAGTGACAAAAACAATAAGGTAAGTGAATAAAGATAAAAAAACAACAGAGAAAATAGGAAAAGAATGAATTGACCATGCTTAACCACAATTGACACACAATAAAATAACAAGTCTTCCAAATTCAATAAACAAGCCACTAATACCACACCTTTCTCATACGTACCAAAACCCTCATAGAAGGTAGATATTCCACATTTCACAGACAATCATTACACAAACAGCCTTAATAATGATGGTTTACCTTATATTAGAGACATAATTATGGGAGGTGTCAAGACCTATAGTAAACATATTGTTGCTTATGGAATGAAGAAACTTGTTGACGATACCTACAGTAAACTAGATCATAAGGATAAAGTGTTTATGAATGAGGAATAGATAGGAGTTTGTGGTAATTATTCTTCCTTTGTTATTGCTCTAATACACCTGCAACACTACAAGTAATGACCTGAATAGGTTGAAATCAAAAGAGATGAACAAAAAAAGAGAAGTGCAGATATTTTTTGACTCTAAAAGAGTCTTACCACCTGAATAGGTTGAAATCAAAAGAGATGCACAATAAAGAGAAGTGTGGATATTTTCTGACTGTGGAAGGATTTAAAAGAAATGGTTATAATTCTTCCCATCTCTTTTGGACAAGGGAATCATTGATCCATATGGTTGAAGACAAAGTGAAATACTTCACTAGTGATTGATCCACATGGCAGTAGATAAAGTGAAATACTTCACCAGTAATTGATTCACATGGCTGAAGACAAAGTGAAACACTTCATCAATGATTGATACATATGGCTAAAGCCAAGATCATAGTATAAAACTGAAGCACACTAAAAGAGGGCTAGTTTAGAAGGTTGTTTTAACTTCTAATGATGAGGAAAAAATTATGTTGTAGTGTCTTTAAGGTAGATCTATAGATGTGAAGTAAGTTATAAAACATTCTGTTAGTGACTACTCACAAGTGCATTTCTGCTAGAAATTTTCCAACAAGAATATTGGCTCAAAAAGGGTTAGTCATACAGACAGAGGCCGACAACCACAACAATAAGGCTAGACATGCAGACATATGGCATTAACCAATCAACAACTTATACTGATTTTGTATGCTGGTAAGCTAGCACTAATTAGATACAAGCATCTGGCCTTAATTCTATATGCCAATAAGCAAGCACTAATCAGGCAGTCAACCAAGGGTTAACACATCAATAAGCTGTGGGTAACTACTCAAATCAAGGGTTAACACATCGATAAACTGACAATAACTACACAACTAGAGTCCTACTACCTCAAATGGTACGTGTTTTAAAATAATCAACCAGAGATTCACTGCTTCAGGTACGCGTCTTTTATCCTTTTATTCTAAATTTTGGCTCACTTAGGCACTAGTGCACAAGTTTTTCAAAATTAGAGGCAACTATAGACACTATGACCCAAGGCAGCCTAAATTAAGGTTACCCGATGATGAGGAAACAATCACATTTCTGATAGAAAGCACAAATTTTGAAGTTTCAACCTTGATTTTCACTTTTCTATAAATGTTTTGGGGGTTTCAGCTTTGTTTTTCCAAAGGTTATGGAAAAAGGTAAAAAAAAACCTTAAATGCCTTTGATAAATGATCATCTACCACTGAAGAAACAACTATTTGTGGTTGTTTTCCTCAAGGCATCTCCTAAAAGACACCCCTATACAGGGCGCTTATGGTGGCCCGTGGCTTGCTGACTGACAACCATCAATAACTGAGTCATAGCCTCAGATGATAGGTCAAATTTAAAGGCATTTTTGTAATTTTCCAAAGCTCGTGTGAGTGGTGGCCGTCTCTGGAGTGTTGAATAAGAAAAATTTACCTACTATAACATCTAGTGCATCCTGATCTTCCCTGGCTCTAACTGCATATGCCTGAGCAGCTGTTCATCTATACAAAGTAGGAGGGATCTGGGCACTAGCTCAAGTGGATGCAACTCTACTGATTATGCCTCTACCATGACCTCTGGTTGCTGTAGTGGGAGGCTTAGTAGCAGGTGTGGCTGATGGAGTAGTTTGGGCACGTGGGCAATCTTTCTGCATGTGTTCTTTAGACCCACATCTCAAGCAAGCCCCTGTCAACCTCCAGCGCTCTCCTGGATGGTGGCCTTCACAATTCTCACATTTTGGATTATCAAATTTGTGAAAGCCTCGTGGGGTGCTGGCAACTGAAGCTGTAGGTGAAGCGACTTGTGCTGTCGACTTCTGACTAGGTGTTAGAGTGGCTGTGGGAGTCTATGGGGGAGCTGCAGTAGTCTTGGGTTTCTTGCTTGATCTACTAGAGGTCCCTGTGAAAGGTCTTTGCCTTTGTTGAGATCTAGCTTTTCTACTTGCTTCTTCAGCTTCATGGCTGCTTCGACTAAGGCTCTCCTGTTGGTGAACTCCTGGACTGCTAATGCCTTTTTGATCTCATTATGAAGTCCCCTCTCAAATAGCTGACACATCTTGGCTGGTGGTATGTGGTACTTCATCATGTAAGCACTCAATCTTTCAAATTCCCTATCATACTCCTAGACCGTGCATGTACCCTGGTGCAATAACCATAATGCTTCCTCCATAGCCCATTGATGTTCTTTTCCCACATATTTGTCTTTGAATTGTTGCAAAAAGAAGTCCCAAGTCAAATGTTCTGGCGGTGTATAGCGCTTGACTATATCCCACCATACATAGGCTGGGCCCTAAAATAGTGCTATTGGCCCTTCTAGCATCTCTTTTGAAGGCTTGTGTATGATTTCAAATAGTCTTTTAATTTAATCCAGCCATTCCTTAGCTTCTATTACAGTTACCTGCTCTCTCCCATAAAATTTTTTTGCTTCCAATCTTTCTAATTGTTCTAAAATTGACCTTCTGAATGGCTAAGCCAGTGGCTACTGTTGTGGCTGTCAGGGAGCTGGGGCCTGAAGTTGTCTATATAACAAGTCTGCCACCATTTGTGTAAAATTTGGGGGAGCCTATGCAGTTGGCTGAGAAGCTGATGGAGTTGGTGGTAGTGTCTGCTAACTAGGCATGTGAGATTGAGCAGTCGGAGTACTAACTCTAGTCTGGCTAAGGCTAAGGCCCAGCTCTCTGCGTCACTCGCCAGCTCACGTGCTTGTCTGGACTCAAAAGTGATAGGTATCACTGAAATACACAAAGGGACAGATAAGATTCAATTCCAAATTTACTTAGTCTTACATGGCATGTACATGTATCCATTCAATCATTCACTCACATATATACATTTACTTCGATCTTAGGACCGCCTAAACATGCTCTAATACCACAAAATGTGACACCCTATGTTTATTCATATTCCCTTATATCGAATGATACTACCAATGATACCACATGACTATTTAGTTCATTTCCTGGTTAATATGTTAAGACAAAAATCCAAGTTAACGTTTTTATATTTCATATCCATATTAACATTGCTCAGTTACTATTCATTTGGTAAAATTTTTAGCAGCATGACTGCTTATAATTCATGCTACCCAAACCTACAAATATCCAAATTTACACTCCTCAATGGCAAACTCCACCTCCAATACTCTAATTACATACATTGCACTTCTATTTTCATCCCACAATGCATCACACAGTACACAAGGTTCATTACATATCATTCATCAAATCTACTAAACTTAAACATTTAATTAGATGCCATAATTTACATCTCAAGTCCATAATACATATATCAACTATTACTCTAAATTACATGCATCCAAAAATACATCAACCAAAAAGAAACTTCACAATGTACATGCCATGATTTCATCCTTGTCTGCCTTCAATTTACCTGTCTTTGCGCACAATCAAAACAAACCATGCTCTAAGCAACTTTGTTGCCTAGTGTCAGATACATCTACAAAAAATTTTATCTACAGAACTACTTTAAGTAAAATTATGATTATACCCCTAGTATCATATTTACTTAAATAGTTCAAATTTTATTCTTATTTTTCTTTAAATCACTATTTAATTTTATTTATGCTTAATTTCTTCATTTAATTTAACAAATTTCTTAACTTAATAGAAAATTACCGTTTAGTCCCTAAATTTCTTTTTCTTTATATCTTACTTGATTTAACTCCAAATTTGGATATTTTGTCTCTTTGGGCTAATATTTCATTCACGATGGTAAATTACTAATTTAGTCCTTATGTTAATTTTTAAGGTGGCAAATTACATCTTAATCCCTGAACTTCTCCTTATTTATAATTTTGCCCTTTTTCACTTATTTCACTAATTTAACTCTTTTAATCACATTTTTATGCCAAATTACCATTTTATCCCTATTTATCTACATAATTATATTTTCCCTTTCTAATCTATTTAACCCCATTTTCATCTTATTCACTATTTTATTTCACCTTTAATATTATTTGGGCATAATTTTCCATTTAGTCCTTAATTTTTTACTAAATTACAATTTTGCCCCTAATGTTACTAGTGGAAATCCTCGAACGGCATATGCAGGACAAGGACTCCAATGCTACAGATGGACTAGAGGGACCACTTGCCATGATCTGGTTACTCTAATATGGGTGGAGGGATCACGGCACTCCACTATACTCGTGTGTGTCGACTATCCAATATGTGTACTATTTAACTAATCTCATGATACTACCGCAATATGTGTATCCCTATGGCTAGCCATTATATCCTAAGGTCCCGGATTACCCACTATACACTAAGAGCAACTATCTTTCATAACTTATGTCATATTTTACATGGTTTTCCTTACTAGTTACATTATGTCTTGATTACTACATGCTCATATGGTATTTAATTATGCTTAATCATTATGCATTCATCATAAATACGCAATATATCATATAAAAGCAATGAAAATACACTAATATCCACACATATATCATTCGACCTCATTAGGATCTCCCACTTATCATTTGATTCTTTTTCCATTTACATGCCAATTATGTCTCTAATGTCATTTTAAATAATTATGTAATTGTATAAATTCAATTTACCTTATAATACCTAAGTTTATTTTAAGTCCATTATATTCCATTAGGTATTATCATGTACACTTATCATTTTTCATTCTAATCAATTATACCATATACTCCACATGTTATAATGTGTATTTCATACCAAATATGTCTTTAATTATTAAATTAACTTACATTAAACCTTGGTACCCAATTCAGCCTACACTAAATGTCTTAGTTCCAAATTCTTTTCTTTATGAATTCATGCTCCAATCATTTTATCATGTTGCTTTGAATTATTCTCATTCCTACATAAGTTCACCTAGTTACATAATGTAAAATTTGAGTAAATTCCAACAAAGTAAATGAAATTAATTGTAAATTATATCCACTAACTTTATTTTGGTTTGAGAATGACCTAATATTCCTTCTCCTCTCCTTATTTCTCTTTGCCTTTGTCTTTGCCTTATATTTCTTCTTTAGGCCAAAATTAGAAGGGAGAAAATAACAAGTTTTAGCCATGAATTTAAGCAATTAAAAGCTACTATCTAACTCTAATAATCATGCTCTACAAATCTCTAACAAAATCCCCAACTAATTCTAACAAAAACTCAAGTAGTTACCTAATTAGGTTAACCTTCTCTCTCCAAAATAACTCCAAATCCAAGCTTTTTCTTGATACAATTCAACTTCTAAGGTTTAAAGGATGATTTCTGGAGTATGTGGTTGAAATTTAGGGTTGAGATTTGGTAGGAGGAAGAAGAAATGAAGAAAAAATGGAGAAAATGGCTAAAATGGGATGGTTCATATTTCTCAAGGAAGAGAGGGGATAATTACAGAATTTAAGGCAAAATTATAGATGATTCTAGACCCCTCTAAGTTTTCTTTAAGTCCACCAAATCTAGGGCCCAAATTCCTCCATTTACTATTTGATCTAATGGCTTATTTTTAAGCCACTTGTCACCATTCATTGCTCCCTACACACATTTTGGCTATGGTGCTGCATGTAGGTAATCATGACTAATTTTTAATGACGTCTATGCCCTTAGATAATTAAAATATGGCAATTAAGCCTATTAATTAATTAAATCTTGATTTTTGACCTTTTTTTTGAAATGGATGTTCTACTTATTAGAATGCTCTAAAATTTTTTCCTGCATGTACTGGAAAATGTAGAAGCATGTGTTTAAATTTTTAGCTCATTTTGATATCATTTCAGTATACTTTCAGCTCCAGAGGTAAATTCAGCCAATCCAAAACCCAAAATTCCAAAACTGTTAGAAAAATTATTTTTCACTTTTAATAGGTTATTTATGATATTTCTAATGAATTTATATGATTGGAATAATTTTTGGAGCTCTGTAAAATATTTTAGAGCCCGATCAAACCTTTTACGGTAACCAAGAAAATATTTCTCTACTTGATTTGGGGACCTATTTAAGCTTAATTTCTTCTCAAATTATACTACTGGACTCCATTTAACTCATACTATCTTGCCTAATGCTTAACTCCACTTTCCATATAGGTCACCCATCCTCTAATTGTTCAAGGGTGAGCATGTTTAACTATTAAGCTTTTAAAAATTTCTTTATGCTATACCAGTACAATCACTCTAATAACTATCCTAGGGTTATTGTTCACACTCTATAACATACTATGCATGTCAGATGAATTTTTAGGGTGTTACAAAGTAGCTTCTATATGTTCTGATGGATGGGGAGATTGATAGAAAAGTCCATTAATTAACATTATTGTAGCATCTCATTTAGGCCAATGTTTACAAACGTAATTGATACTAGTGGCAACATTAAAGATGTTAAATATGTGGCAAAGATATTTATGAAAGTTGTAGAACAAATTGGTAAAGAAAATGCGGTGCAGATTGTGATCGACAATGGTACAAATTTCAAAGTTGTTAGTCTTATAATTGAAATAAAATATCCTCATATATTTTGGACTCCACGTGTAGTGCATAGCTTGAATTTAGCTTTGAAAAGCATATGTGAACCAATTGAAAAGTCATTGTATTATTCGTGATGCAAATGGATTAAAGAATTGTTGAATGACATCCAAGAGATAAGAAATTTCATCATGAATCATGGCATGGCATTGTCAATTTTTTGCAAGTAAAAATTTTACCTTTTATCTAGTTTTCCTTTCCTATAAAATGCTTCTTTTAGTTTTTAATTAATTTGTTACTATCTAAAATTTCTAATTTGCTTTTTTTTTATAATATTCCATAGATATTCCAAATTGAAGTTGTTGAAAGTTGTTAAAACATGGCCAAAAGATTGAAAGAAATGAAAATAAAATTTGAACAAATGGTGATGGATCCAGATTGGAAGACTTTTAGAGTCAATGGAAAGTCTTCTATTGAAATCAAAACAATGGATGTGAAAGAATCATTGTAAGTTATCGATGATGGGATAAAATATATTATTTTTTAAGCTTAACCAAACCCATAGTATATATATTGAAGGTTGCTGATAAAGATGGTCTAGTGTTACATTCGATATATGATATGTGGGATACAATGATTGAGAGTGTAAAGGCTATCATCTTTGCATATGAAGGAAAGATATGATAATAGGGCAATCTGACTTTTTTTTATGCTATTCATGGAATTTTAGTGAGTCATTAGAATAAAAGCAATACACCTCTTCAGTGTATGACACACTTATTAGTGCCTAAGTATTATGTTGAAAATTGGCTTCAAAGTGGGAATAATGGTGCCTCACAATAAGCACCAAATAAGGATGAAGAGGTATCTTTGAATAAAGACAAATGCTCCAGAAGACTTTTTTTCTAATGATGATGATTTTTAAAAAGTGCTAAAAAAGCATGGAACACTTTCTAGTTCATCAGGTTATTTCAACCAACCATATGTGATAGCTACAAAAGTAGATAAAGATCAAATTTCCTAGTGGGCTAATTATGATGCATTTACTCCTTTACTCCAATCTCTAGAATACAAGTTATTATCACAACTAGAATCATCTTTATGTTGTGAAAGGAACTGTAGACCTATTCATTTATTCAAAGTGTCAAAGGGAATAAATTAATAGCTCAAAGCTCTGAATATTTAGTATATGTCCATTCTAACTTTCATTTGCTTTTAAGGAAAAAAGAGGATTATACCAAAGGCACTTCAAAATATTGGGATATAAATGGGGATGACTTTTCAATGAAAGTAAATGATTGGTTTGATGTTGTTGAATTATCTATTGATGATCCAGATTGAGAGACAATGATCTTTGATGCAGAAGAAGACTTATAGATGGAACTATCTACATAATATTTGTTGATTTATCTACATTTGATGTGGTTGTATTTTGGATATTAGTTGTTGATTTATCTTTGTTAGATTTGATTATATTTTGGATATTAAAAGCCTAGCTAGACTTATTATTACATAATTTATATCTTCTATAGTTTTGTTTTGTTTTATTTTATTTTATTTTATTTTATTTACATAACATATCCATGCACCTGTGTTTAAGTTTGGATCCATATTTACGTACCAATGTCTTAAATTTGGATCCATATTCTCGTATATTCTATTTAGAAATTTTATGAGTTTGACAAATGGATATATATCCATATCTGACACTCGTACCCGAATCCGAGTAGCATAGCCTTTAACAGTATAGCAATTCATGGCAAAAAAAATGAATTTTCATCTGGGAGTTATGCAATATAGCTACCCGATCCATTACTAATTACACAACTAAAAAGCATAGGATCCCAATTATCAATTTTGATTATTGAGGTAATTTTGGATATTATCTATTGTTTGGGCTATTGATTATATTACCAATAATAGAATATGCATATTTAATTGGACAAAATTGTATCATTAGCTCTGAACTTTTCAAAATTTTGCTATTAATATCTTGTATTTTTATTTGGCAACATTAAATTTTTGAATTTTCAATTTTTACACGTTAGACCCTTAATGCATGAAAAATGTAAAACTAAACAATATGCTCCATTTGACGTGTTTTTGTTATCTATGTATCAATCTCAATTTATTATGTCGTAGTTAATACTCTTGTGAATTTAAAGTTGAAATAAAAATTTGAGAATGCAAGCTAATTTAAAATTGAGAAGTATGCATAGCATATCAAATTGAAATTCGAATATAAATATTAAAGGTATGTCAAACGAGATGCATAATGTAATTTTATGTTTTTTTTTCATCAAAACCTAATGTGTAGAAAACAAAGCAAAAGTACAAACATTTACCAAAAAAAAGGTTAAAAATCAAGGATTTGGTGTTATATTTTGTGTATTTAATTTATAGAAATTTAATTTGAATTTGGAGTTGTTCAAAAATGTTTTTTTTCGGTTATAATATCATTTCTTTTGTAGTAATCATGTGAATTCTTTTGTTTGACGTTTGGTTTTAATATGCTTGAACAATTTACCCAATTTAAATGATTAACATATTTTCTGAATGTTTATATAATTGAACATATTATATTTTCAAAACTTTATAAATAATTGTATTTTAAAAAAAATCGATCAAAATATGATCCAATTGGGGGTTTTTTCTTAAGAAAAATGTGTTTCCCAATTTTATATGGAAAACTGGTGTGTTTGTGAAATTATTTGGGAAATTAGGGTCGGGTACTGCATTTTTGCAACCCAGGCTGCGGATTTTGTTCAATGGGGCTGTCAATCACTTATTCTCGAACTGAGGCAGGACCAGAAAGCATGTTATTCCAAAATAAGGTGAGGCCCACTTTTCTAATGCCGCAACAGACCGCTATGGGAATGAAAAAATCTGACACTCTCTGATGCCACAACAACAGGTTATGGAAATGGACGAATATTCCCATAGACCGACGACTTCTTTCCACTCTATTATCATAAACCGCATTGAAAATAATCATTCCACCGAATATATAAACCCCTGAATGAAGGAAAGAAATTCTTGGACAGTAAATGAATGAAATCTAAGTTTCATAAGAGACGTGAAAAAAAAATTCTGAGAGAAGAGAAGAAAAAAACTATATACAAATATTAGTTTGTTGTTGTGTGAAAGATAGTGATCGATAATTGTTATTGTCTTATTACGAGTATTCGGTAAGATTTTATAGTTTAATATTTTTAATATTATTTAATTAAATATAATTTTTGTGTATTATTATTAGTTAATGTGATTTTTTAGATACTTACTATAAATTGGATATAAATATATTATTTTTTCATAATATACACTGTAAAAATTTTAAAATATAATAGAATAAAGTTTACTTTGAGAAAAATGTAATGTATTTTAATGATAAAGCAACTTCTTATAGGATTAGATATAGGATCCAGTGACATATAATAAGACACTGATTTAAAAATATTATAATTAATACCATAAATTTTTAGTTAAATTTCCTAATTATGGCTTATTGATAAAAAAATAGACTTTACTATTTCATAGGCACATAGGTTCGAATCCTATAACACAACCATTATATTTTCATTTAATTTTTTCCTTATTTTTCATATTAGAATTTATAACTAATTTTTCATATTAAAATTTATAACTAAATTTTGTATGTTATTTTAAATATTTTAAATAATCAAAATATATATTTATTTTTAATTATTAAATATAATTAATTGAAATAAATAATTTTATGTTATCTTTATTTAATTTTCTAAACTGTGAATTACAAATTTTAATTGAGTAAAATATGAAAAATAATGTAAAAATTAGTTTCAAATTCTTAAACGAAAAATAAAGAAAAATTAAAAAAAAAGAAAATGGTTGTCTTAGATTTTTGAAACCACATGTTGTTAGAGAGCATGCCTAGAGCCCGTGTAATGGGGATGTATTTCATATGTATGAACTCATATTATTAATAAAAGGCATCATTCATTTATTAATGCTATGTTTAAATACATTAGTTTGTAAATCTTAAATTAATAAATGAAGTTCTAGATATTATAAATATAGTGCAAAGGCAATCATGAAAGTGTTCATGATGTGAGATATCTATTGCATGCAAATGTGATAATATCTAAATATCCCTAGTCATAGAATTAACAAGATAGGACATTGTTAATTTGGACAGACTAGCACATGTTATGCTTCTTGAATAGTTCAAGCAGTGGTTCTCATAATTGTGATTATGGAAGATTATCAAAGCTAACATATGGATGTTAGAGAGTATGCCCTAGAGCCCATGTAATAGGGATATTTTTCATATGTATGAATTTATATTATTAATAAAAGACACCATTCATTTATTAATGCTATGTTTAAATACATGAGTTTGTAAATCTTAAATTAATAAATGAAGTCCCAGATATTATGTAACACCCTTACCCTGTACTTAGCTATAACACTGTGATTAATATTAATCAAGCATGCTTATCAACATTTCATCTGATAATCCACTAAACAGATATCCAAAAGTTAACTATTAGAAGCTTCACTTACAGGTGCAACTTACTAACATCAAAGATTACATATACAAAGCATCTGTAGTAATTACAAAATTTCCAACATATTTAGAGTTTCCACAACTACAAATCATAAGGACAAAAAGAAGACTCTAATATCAATCTTCTAAGACTTGTGTTGGCCAACCTGCTGCAGAAAACAGACCTGGAAGAAAGTCCTGTTGTCCCAACCTACACGGATAAACAAAAATCCGTGCTAAGCTATAAAGCTTAGTGGGGAATACTATAAATGATAACGACTACTCACAGTGGTCGTCAACAAGCATACATTATAAACTATAAAGTATAACTTAAACTCAACAATTAACCATATAAGCATAATTGTCCTTTAATCTTGGGATTCATTCATTGATTATTTTACCACTGTTTATACTTAGTCATTCCTTCCACTTTTTCATATAAGATAGGAATATAAGCATATACATATTCACATATGAGCTATGATCAACATTCACATATAAGCTATGATCAACATTCACATATAAATATTCGCAAGTAAAACAAGGCATTAGTACTATGAAAGTTCATCATTTATCAATCAAGAAATATATTCGAATTACTTATTGTACCAATGCATACATAGAATTTCTAGCTTGCTTTTATATCCAATACCATTTTCATGTGAACTTTATCTCTTGTAAATCTATAAATGCTTTATGTGTATGCACAAGACAATATACATCATTTCTTAATCAAGAGCAAGAACGAGTAAATATAGGGAAAACATATAACTCAACTATATTAATTTGAAAAGCAATCACCAACATGAATACCCATTCATAAACTCTTATATTCATTTGCTTTAGAGAACATACTATCTCTAATATAGTTCATAATTATATATTAGTGATGCACTAGTTCATTTATATAACTCTGTACGTACTGTTTCTATATGCAATAATCATGCATAAGTGTAAATTGTAACATCTTTTAATACCATAATTTCCATTTGTGCTGTAAAGGAATTTCACATATAAATTAGATTCTGAAATCAATTTATGAATTGTTATGCTTTATAAAGCTTTAAATTAACATCAAACTATTCTTAACTTTGGTATAAGGCCTGCACTATTCTAAAGAGGTGGATAACGGGTTGAACGATGGTACCCGAAGGTACGAGTTTGTTTAGTCACCCAAACGGGGTGAACTGCAACCCAAACGGGGTTGATCGATGGTACCCGAAGGCACAAGTTATTTATTCACCCAAACGGGGTGAACTGCAACCCAAACGGGGTTGATCGATGGTACCCGAAGGCACAAGTTGTTTAGTCACCCAAACGGGGTGAACTGCAACCCAAACGGGGTTGAACGATGGTACCCGAAGGTACAGGTTTGTTTTTGCAGCTGCAAGGTACCCTTATAGGCATGCCTATCTATCCACTTCCTAGACTCAACGCAGGCAGTAACATCTATTTACTTTATCTTTCATTTATTCATTCATATTCTTATATGCACATGTATACTCTTGTATAACTATGAACAATGTACTCATACTCATGTTCATGTATAACTTTCTGTAAACCGGTGAACATTTCACTGTTGGGTAATACTATTCTGTTCTTGTAATCATATTCACTTATGTGGCTAGTTCGTATGTCAAGATTATACTTATATAATGCCATTTGTACCCATACATGATCATGTAAAATATATATATACATCTTCTTTAGTACATATACATATATGAACTAATCATAAACAATTATACACTTTTCTCATATAATAATCACATGACAAGATACTCCTTCTGTGATGCATACACTTGTATACATAGTCTTGTATGACATTACCATTATATACTTTAATAAAATTTCTATAATGGTGTCTATAGCACTGTAGATCTGTATTTTAGCATGCTATCATGTGACCACACATATGCTTAATCATATCATTTCAATTAAGTAAAGACGTATTCATACGTTTCACTTTACTCATTTTCTTTGAATCATTACTCCCAAACTTCTTTCAACAGTCAAACCCAATCATGTAAGATCATATTATATTTATAGACATATGTTTATATGTTCACATAATCCACAAATCACATTAAACATCTCACATGTTCACAGTCATGCTAAAACATTTTCTATCTCATAGTACAAATTCATGCTCATACACTCATGTACATAATTATAGATGTACGTACCTGTGGGTACACTCGCATATAGTAGACTTACTCATATGAGCATATTTACCAAATATATATATATATGTATATATATATATATCTTTATCATCATTAAAATCATGTGCTATACAGAATGTCAACATGTTTCCATATGGGCATATACACATGCCAAGGTCATACTATTGCAGTCCTTATTTCATAGCATAAATACATGTCAAAATGTGCACTTTCATGTCATAAGGTTACATGTGTATAATATATATATCAATTTGGCATGTGATAATCATGTACAAAACTATTTACATGTATAAGTTAGATATTTCATCATTAGTCTTTATTGATATACACAATTGAATGCATATGTATTCATATAAATCCTTCATGGATAGCCATATTACATGCTTTAACCAATTAACTTTACTGTCACATAAACAAATATCTCTCTCAATTTATTAAAGAAATCATATTATCAAGTGTAGCAACAATATGCACATAATAGTAAATTCTGTTTTTGTGAGCAGTTTAGGAAACTAGTCCGAATTCAACCCTAAATTCCATATACTTAGAGACCGATTTAAGTTCAGGTTTCTTCATATAAAATATAGGTATGGAAGTCTATTTTTCAATGCAAAAAGAATCACTCAAATTACTGTTCTATAGCTCAACTTATGAGCAAAACATTCCAGACAGGTCATTCAGTCGTGAAGGGAGTTCGACTCGTGAAGAGGTTCACGAGTGAAGCAAACCAAGCAAAACTCACGACTCGTGAAGAAGCTCACGAGTGGAGAAGAAAACTGTACTTTACGACTCGTGAAAAGGTTCACGAGTGAAGCAAACAGGGCAAAGCTCACGACTCGTGATGGAGTTCACGAGTGGAGAAGAAAAGCAAAAATCACGACTCAGACAAAGATTCACTAGTGACCCAGGAAGGCAAAGGCACGACTCGTGAAGATCTTCACGAGTCGGACAAAAGTTCACGACTCGTGAAGGTGATCACGACTTGGCAACAACTCTAACAGGAAGCAGATTCACGACACGTGAAGAGCTTCACGAGTCGGACAAAAGTTCACGACTCGTGAAGTGCTTCACGACTCGGCACTGACTCTCACAACTGATGAAATATGTTCTTCCAAAATCAACCCGAAAACCCAGCAAAAACCAGAAAAAAACGTAACTTCAATTTCTGTAAATTACATCCAAATTCAGCAACCAATTCCACATGCAATATGAACAACCTACATTCCCATACCTTAGCTGAAAATTCCTTTGTCTTAAACCCCTTGCAAGCCCTTTTCCTTGCTTCTTCCACCTTCTCTCTCTCCTTTACATCATTTCATACATACAACAACAATCATCCATCATCAATCAAATTAAGAAAGAGATGAAGATGAAGAGATGAACTAACAAGTTAGGATATTACCTTATAGTTATACTAATGATCTAGATTGAACAACATGCAACAATTCCTCTTCAACAAGACCTTGAGAATTCATCTATGGCTTTAAGAAATATGAAGAAGAAAATGAAGTTGCTGTAACTCTCTCTAAGATTTCGTTCACCACCATTTCAAAGAGTTTTTTTCTTTCATTCCACTAGCAAAAGACTTTATATAATAGCTAGGAAAATTCGCTCTTTGATCCTTCAACAAAATGCATGTCCTTTAATCAACCCACATCTTTTTGCATGTTATAAATCAACCTAATCACTTATTCTTTCTCTTAAATTAACCTCTCAAATATTCATTTATTCACCTTTGACCTTTAAGATGCTGAATTTACAAATTAACCCTTAAACTAATACTTTGAACTTCAATTACACCCTTTAATGTTATTAAACCAACAATAATAATTTAATTATGACCTTATAAAATTCATACCATATATCTTACACATTTATCACAATTATCGAACTTAATAACACTTATATCCCAATTGATCCTTGAAATAAAATATTATTTCAATTACACACATAAATAAACAACTAGTTTATCCTTCCATATATAAGCTTATAATAATTCATCTAATTAAGCTTGATTAAACATTAATAATTGGGATTATGTCCTTGAATTCTACTAAGGCCTAATTTGAGTCCTTACAAATCTCTCCCCCTTAAGAAATTTCGTCCTCGAAATTCATACTTGTATCTTTTACTCATGTACAACACTATCATTGCTATACCTCTATGTCTATCACAACCATCTATGTTCTAATACTTACTTTACCATCTTCTTTTCTCACTTTTCATTTGACCTTATCTCCAAATAAGGGCAACCGTATCATACTGTCATATCATTACTATGCTTAATGTATATCCTGTCAGCTTTCCTATTCAGTCGGGGCCTGTACATGTAGTATGATGCTTGATGCTATGCTTATGCGTAAATGATGCTTTCATGTATGCAATAAGATGCAAATGCATTCTCTCGTGTGCTGTATATGTTTTTTCCCCATCCCATGTATAATGTTTTGTCAACTGCCCATGCCTATTAAGGATTCACTGACAGGTATACTTAGCGTAGTAATTAACCAAATTTCTCACAACATCATCACATAAGAAAGATTTTATTCACAACTTATACTGTTTCTCTAAAACCATATTAGCACACTTATACTATATTCTATTAACACACTTGTACTATAAGCCAAACACTAATCATATCAGCATTTCTTTAGTTCCTCCAATAAAGAAACAGACATCTCAACATGAGTTACTTTCACAAGATCGGGGACAAATAAGTTCAATGCCCCAGAATTGCTAACTTTAATGATCTCTTTCCTAGTTTCTTTCAATTTATCCACCTTTAATCTATACAAAACAAAACAAAGATATCTGCATTAGGCCAACACACTAACACTTCCATATAACAATTACTCTAAACACTTATAGCCTAGGAACGGCTAAACCTTTGCTCTGATACCACTAATTGTAACACCCTTACCCTGTACTTAGCTATAACACTGTGATTAATATTAATCAAGCATGCTTATCAACATTTCATCTGATAATCCACTAAACAGATATCCAAAAGTTAACTATTAGAAGCTTCACTTACAGGTGCAACTTACTAACATCAAAGATTACATATACAAAGCATCTGTAGTAATTACAAAATTTCCAACATATTTAGAGTTTCCACAACTACAAATCATAAGGACAAAAAGAAGACTCTAATATCAATCTTCTAAGACTTGTGTTGGCCAACCTGCTGCAGAAAACAGACCTGGAAGAAAGTCCTGTTGTCCCAACCTACACGGATAAACAAAAATCCGTGCTAAGCTATAAAGCTTAGTGGGTAATACTATAAATGATAACGACTACTCACAGTGGTCGTCAACAAGCATACATTATAAACTATAAAGTATAACTTAAACTCAACAATTAACCATATAAGCATAATTGTCCTTTAATCTTGGGATTCATTCATTGATTATTTTACCACTGTTTATACTTAGTCATTCCTTCCACTTTTTCATATAAGATAGGAATATAAGCATATACATATTCACATATGAGCTATGATCAACATTCACATATAAGCTATGATCAACATTCACATATAAATATTCGCAAGTAAAACAAGGCATTAGTACTATGAAAGTTCATCATTTATCAATCAAGAAATATATTCGAATTACTTATTGTACCAATGCATACATAGAATTTCTAGCTTGCTTTTATATCCAATACCATTTTCATGTGAACTTTATCTCTTGTAAATCTATAAATGCTTTATGTGTATGCACAAGACAATATACATCATTTCTTAATCAAGAGCAAGAACGAGTAAATATAGGGAAAACATATAACTCAACTATATTAATTTGAAAAGCAATCACCAACATGAATACCCATTCATAAACTCTTATATTCATTTGCTTTAGAGAACATACTATCTCTAATATAGTTCATAATTATATATTAGTGATGCACTAGTTCATTTATATAACTCTGTACGTACTGTTTCTATATGCAATAATCATGCATAAGTGTAAATTGTAACATCTTTTAATACCATAATTTCCATTTGTGCTGTAAAGGAATTTCACATATAAATTAGATTCTGAAATCAATTTATGAATTGTTATGCTTTATAAAGCTTTAAATTAACATCAAACTATTCTTAACTTTGGTATAAGGCCTGCACTATTCTAAAGAGGTGGATAACGGGTTGAACGATGGTACCCGAAGGTACGAGTTTGTTTAGTCACCCAAACGGGGTGAACTGCAACCCAAACGGGGTTGATCGATGGTACCCGAAGGCACAAGTTATTTATTCACCCAAACGGGGTGAACTGCAACCCAAACGGGGTTGATCGATGGTACCCGAAGGCACAAGTTGTTTAGTCACCCAAACGGGGTGAACTGCAACCCAAACGGGGTTGAACGATGGTACCCGAAGGTACAGGTTTGTTTTTGCAGCTGCAAGGTACCCTTATAGGCATGCCTATCTATCCACTTCCTAGACTCAACGCAGGCAGTAACATCTATTTACTTTATCTTTCATTTATTCATTCATATTCTTATATGCACATGTATACTCTTGTATAACTATGAACAATGTACTCATACTCATGTTCATGTATAACTTTCTGTAAACCGGTGAACATTTCACTGTTGGGTAATACTATTCTGTTCTTGTAATCATATTCACTTATGTGGCTAGTTCGTATGTCAAGATTATACTTATATAATGCCATTTGTACCCATACATGATCATGTAAAATATATATATACATCTTCTTTAGTACATATACATATATGCACTAATCATAAACAATTATACACTTTTCTCATATAATAATCACATGACAAGATACTCCTTCTGTGATGCATACACTTGTATACATAGTCTTGTATGACATTACCATTATATACTTTAATAAAATTTCTATAATGGTGTCTATAGCACTGTAGATCTGTATTTTAGCATGCTATCATGTGACCACACATATGCTTAATCATATCATTTCAATTAAGTAAAGACGTATTCATACGTTTCACTTTACTCATTTTCTTTGAATCATTACTCCCAAACTTCTTTCAACAGTCAAACCCAATCATGTAAGATCATATTATATTTATAGACATATGTTTATATGTTCACATAATCCACAAATCACATTAAACATCTCACATGTTCACAGTCATGCTAAAACATTTTCTATCTCATAGTACAAATTCATGCTCATACACTCATGTACATAATTATAGATGTACGTACCTGTGGGTACACTCGCATATAGTAGACTTACTCATATGAGCATATTTACCAAATATATATATATATGTATATATATATATATATCTTTATCATCATTAAAATCATGTGCTATACAGAATGTCAACATGTTTCCATATGGGCATATACACATGCCAAGGTCATACTATTGCAGTCCTTATTTCATAGCATAAATACATGTCAAAATGTGCACTTTCATGTCATAAGGTTACATGTGTATAATATATATATCAATTTGGCATGTGATAATCATGTACAAAACTATTTACATGTATAAGTTAGATATTTCATCATTAGTCTTTATTGATATACACAATTGAATGCATATGTATTCATATAAATCCTTCATGGATAGCCATATTACATGCTTTAACCAATTAACTTTACTGTCACATAAACAAATATCTCTCTCAATTTATTAAAGAAATCATATTATCAAGTGTAGCAACAATATGCACATAATAGTAAATTCTGTTTTTGTGAGCAGTTTAGGAAACTAGTCCGAATTCAACCCTAAATTCCATATACTTAGAGACCGATTTAAGTTCAGGTTTCTTCATATAAAATATAGGTATGGAAGTCTATTTTTCAATGCAAAAAGAATCACTCAAATTACTGTTCTATAGCTCAACTTATGAGCAAAACATTCCAGACAGGTCATTCAGTCGTGAAGGGAGTTCGACTCGTGAAGAGGTTCACGAGTGAAGCAAACCAAGCAAAACTCACGACTCATGAAGAAGCTCACGAGTGGAGAAGAAAACTGTACTTTACGACTCGTGAAAAGGTTCACGAGTGAAGCAAACAGGGCAAAGCTCACGACTCGTGATGGAGTTCACGAGTGGAGAAGAAAAGCAAAAATCACGACTCAGACAAAGATTCACTAGTGACCCAGGAAGGCAAAGGCACGACTCGTGAAGATCTTCACGAGTCGGACAAAAGTTCACGACTCGTGAAGGTGATCACAACTTGGCAACAACTCTAACAGGAAGCAGATTCACGACACGTGAAGAGCTTCACGAGTCGGACAAAAGTTCACGACTCGTGAAGTGCTTCACGACTCGGCACTGACTCTCACAACTGATGAAATATGTTCTTCCAAAATCAACCCGAAAACCCAGCAAAAACCAGAAAAAAACGTAACTTCAATTTCTGTAAATTACATCCAAATTCAGCAACCAATTCCACATGCAATATGAACAACCTACATTCCCATACCTTAGCTGAAAATTCCTTTGTCTTAAACCCCTTGCAAGCCCTTTTCCTTGCTTCTTCCACCTTCTCTCTCTCCTTTACATCATTTCATACATACAACAACAATCATCCATCATCAATCAAATTAAGAAAGAGATGAAGATGAAGAGATGAACTAACAAGTTAGGATATTACCTTATAGTTATACTAATGATCTAGATTGAACAACATGCAACAATTCCTCTTCAACAAGACCTTGAGAATTCATCTATGGCTTTAAGAAATATGAAGAAGAAAATGAAGTTGCTGTAACTCTCTCTAAGATTTCGTTCACCACCATTTCAAAGAGTTTTTTTCTTTCATTCCACTAGCAAAAGACTTTATATAATAGCTAGGAAAATTCGCTCTTTGATCCTTCAACAAAATGCATGTCCTTTAATCAACCCACATCTTTTTGCATGTTATAAATCAACCTAATCACTTATTCTTTCTCTTAAATTAACCTCTCAAATATTCATTTATTCACCTTTGACCTTTAAGATGCTGAATTTACAAATTAACCCTTAAACTAATACTTTGAACTTCAATTACACCCTTTAATGTTATTAAACCAACAATAATAATTTAATTATGACCTTATCACAATTATCGAACTTAATAACACTTATATCCCAATTGATCCTTGAAATAAAAAATTATTTCAATTACACACATAAATAAACAACTAGTTTATCCTTCCATATATAAGCTTATAATAATTCATCTAATTAAGCTTGATTAAACATTAATAATTGGGATTATGTCCTTGAATTCTACTAAGGCCTAATTTGAGTCCTTACAAATCTCTCCCCCTTAAGAAATTTCGTCCTCGAAATTCATACTTGTATCTTTTACTCATGTACAACACTATCATTGCTATACCTCTATGTCTATCACAACCATCTATGTTCTAATACTTACTTTACCATCTTCTTTTCTCACTTTTCATTTGACCTTATCTCCAAATAAGGGCAACCGTATCATACTGTCATATCATTACTATGCTTAATGTATATCCTGTCAGCTTTCCTATTCAGTCGGGGCCTGTACATGTAGTATGATGCTTGATGCTATGCTTATGCGTAAATGATGCTTTCATGTATGCAATAAGATGCAAATGCATTCTCTCGTGTGCTGTATATGTTTTTTCCCCATCCCATGTATAATGTTTTGTCAACTGCCCATGCCTATTAAGGATTCACTGACAGGTATACTTAGCGTAGTAATTAACCAAATTTCTCACAACATCATCACATAAGAAAGATTTTATTCACAACTTATACTGTTTCTCTAAAACCATATTAGCACACTTATACTATATTCTATTAACACACTTGTACTATAAGCCAAACACTAATCATATCAGCATTTCTTTAGTTCCTCCAATAAAGAAACAGACATCTCAACATGAGTTACTTTCACAAGATCGGGGACAAATAAGTTCAATGCCCCAGAATTGCTAACTTTAATGATCTCTTTCCCAGTTTCTTTCAATTTATCCACCTTTAATCTATACAAAACAAAACAAAGATATCTGCATTAGGCCAACACACTAACACTTCCATATAACAATTACTCTAAACACTTATAGCCTAGGAACGGCTAAACCTTTGCTCTGATACCACTAATTGTAACACCCTTACCCTGTACTTAGCTATAACACTGTGATTAATATTAATCAAGCATGCTTATCAACATTTCATCTGATAATCCACTAAACAGATATCCAAAAGTTAACTATTAGAAGCTTCACTTACAGGTGCAACTTACTAACATCAAAGATTACATATACAAAGCATCTGTAGTAATTACAAAATTTCCAACATATTTAGAGTTTCCACAACTACAAATCATAAGGACAAAAAGAAGACTCTAATATCAATCTTCTAAGACTTGTGTTGGCCAACCTGCTGCAGAAAACAGACCTGGAAGAAAGTCCTGTTGTCCCAACCTACACGGATAAACAAAAATCCGTGCTAAGCTATAAAGCTTAGTGGGGAATACTATAAATGATAACGACTACTCACAGTGGTCGTCAACAAGCATACATTATAAACTATAAAGTATAACTTAAACTCAACAATTAACCATATAAGCATAATTGTCCTTTAATCTTGGGATTCATTCATTGATTATTTTACCACTGTTTATACTTAGTCATTCCTTCCACTTTTTCATATAAGATAGGAATATAAGCATATACATATTCGCATATGAGCTATGATCAACATTCACATATAAGCTATGATCAACATTCACATATAAATATTCGCAAGTAAAACAAGGCATTAGTACTATGAAAGTTCATCATTTATCAATCAAGAAATATATTCGAATTACTTATTGTACCAATGCATACATAGAATTTCTAGCTTGCTTTTATATCCAATACCATTTTCATGTGAACTTTATCTCTTGTAAATCTATAAATGCTTTATGTGTATGCACAAGACAATATACATCATTTCTTAATCAAGAGCAAGAACGAGTAAATATAGGGAAAACATATAACTCAACTATATTAATTTGAAAAGCAATCACCAACATGAATACCCATTCATAAACTCTTATATTCATTTGCTTTAGAGAACATACTATCTCTAATATAGTTCATAATTATATATTAGTGATGCACTAGTTCATTTATATAACTCTGTACGTACTGTTTCTATATGCAATAATCATGCATAAGTGTAAATTGTAACATCTTTTAATACCATAATTTCCATTTGTGCTGTAAAGGAATTTCACATATAAATTAGATTCTGAAATCAATTTATGAATTGTTATGCTTTATAAAGCTTTAAATTAACATCAAACTATTCTTAACTTTGGTATAAGGCCTGCACTATTCTAAAGAGGTGGATAACGGGTTGAACGATGGTACCCGAAGGTACGAGTTTGTTTAGTCACCCAAACGGGGTGAACTGCAACCCAAACGGGGTTGATCGATGGTACCCGAAGGCACAAGTTATTTATTCACCCAAACGGGGTGAACTGCAACCCAAACGGGGTTGATCGATGGTACCCGAAGGCACAAGTTGTTTAGTCACCCAAACGGGGTGAACTGCAACCCAAACGGGGTTGAACGATGGTACCCGAAGGTACAGGTTTGTTTTTGCAGCTGCAAGGTACCCTTATAGGCATGCCTATCTATCCACTTCCTAGACTCAACGCAGGCAGTAACATCTATTTACTTTATCTTTCATTTATTCATTCATATTCTTATATGCACATGTATACTCTTGTATAACTATGAACAATGTACTCATACTCATGTTCATGTATAACTTTCTGTAAACCGGTGAACATTTCACTGTTGGGTAATACTATTCTGTTCTTGTAATCATATTCACTTATGTGGCTAGTTCGTATGTCAAGATTATACTTATATAATGCCATTTGTACCCATACATGATCATGTAAAATATATATATACATCTTCTTTAGTACATATACATATATGCACTAATCATAAACAATTATACACTTTTCTCATATAATAATCACATGACAAGATACTCCTTCTGTGATGCATACACTTGTATACATAGTCTTGTATGACATTACCATTATATACTTTAATAAAATTTCTATAATGGTGTCTATAGCACTGTAGATCTGTATTTTAGCATGCTATCATGTGACCACACATATGCTTAATCATATCATTTCAATTAAGTAAAGACGTATTCATACGTTTCACTTTACTCATTTTCTTTGAATCATTACTCCCAAACTTCTTTCAACAGTCAAACCCAATCATGTAAGATCATATTATATTTATAGACATATGTTTATATGTTCACATAATCCACAAATCACATTAAACATCTCACATGTTCACAGTCATGCTAAAACATTTTCTATCTCATAGTACAAATTCATGCTCATACACTCATGTACATAATTATAGATGTACGTACCTGTGGGTACACTCGCATATAGTAGACTTACTCATATGAGCATATTTACCAAATATATATATATATGTATATATATATATATATATATATATATATATATCTTTATCATCATTAAAATCATGTGCTATACAGAATGTCAACATGTTTCCATATGGGCATATACACATGCCAAGGTCATACTATTGCAGTCCTTATTTCATAGCATAAATACATGTCAAAATGTGCACTTTCATGTCATAAGGTTACATGTGTATAATATATATATCAATTTGGCATGTGATAATCATGTACAAAACTATTTACATGTATAAGTTAGATATTTCATCATTAGTCTTTATTGATATACACAATTGAATGCATATGTATTCATATAAATCCTTCATGGATAGCCATATTACATGCTTTAACCAATTAACTTTACTGTCACATAAACAAATATCTCTCTCAATTTATTAAAGAAATCATATTATCAAGTGTAGCAACAATATGCACATAATAGTAAATTCTGTTTTTGTGAGCAGTTTAGGAAACTAGTCCGAATTCAACCCTAAATTCCATATACTTAGAGACCGATTTAAGTTCAGGTTTCTTCATATAAAATATAGGTATGGAAGTCTATTTTTCAATGCAAAAAGAATCACTCAAATTGCTGTTCTATAGCTCAACTTATGAGCAAAACATTCCAGACAGGTCATTTAGTCGTGAAGGGAGTTCGACTCGTGAAGAGGTTCACGAGTGAAGCAAACCAAGCAAAACTCACGACTCGTGAAGAAGCTCACGAGTGGAGAAGAAAACTGTACTTCACGACTCGTGAAAAGGTTCACGAGTGAAGCAAACAGGGCAAAGCTCACGACTCGTGATGGAGTTCACGAGTGGAGAAGAAAAGCAAAAATCACGACTCAGACAAAGATTCACTAGTGACCCAGGAAGGCAAAGGCACGACTCGTGAAGATCTTCACGAGTCGGACAAAAGTTCACGACTCGTGAAGGTGATCACGACTTGGCAACAACTCTAACAGGAAGCAGATTCACGACACGTGAAGAGCTTCACGAGTCGGACAAAAGTTCACGACTCGTGAAGTGCTTCACGACTCGGCACTGACTCTCACAACTGATGAAATCTGTTCTTCCAAAATCAACCCGAAAACCCAGCAAAAACCAGAAAAAAATGTAACTTCAATTTCTGTAAATTACATCCAAATTCAGCAACCAATTCCACATGCAATATGAACAACCTACATTCCCATACCTTAGCTGAAAATTCCTTTGTCTTAAACCCCTTGCAAGCCCTTTTCCTTGCTTCTTCCACCTTCTCTCTCTCCTTTACATCATTTCATACATACAACAACAATCATCCATCATCAATCAAATTAAGAAAGAGATGAAGATGAAGAGATGAACTAACAAGTTAGGATATTACCTTATAGTTATACTAATGATCTAGATTGAACAACATGCAACAATTCCTCTTCAACAAGACCTTGAGAATTCATCTATGGCTTTAAGAAATATGAAGAAGAAAATGAAGTTGCTGTAACTCTCTCTAAGATTTCGTTCACCACCATTTCAAAGAGTTTTTTTCTTTCATTCCACTAGCAAAAGACTTTATATAATAGCTAGGAAAATTCGCTCTTTGATCCTTCAACAAAATGCATGTCCTTTAATCAACCCACATCTTTTTGCATGTTATAAATCAACCTAATCACTTATTCTTTCTCTTAAATTAACCTCTCAAATATTCATTTATTCACCTTTGACCTTTAAGATGCTGAATTTACAAATTAACCCTTAAACTAATACTTTGAACTTCAATTACACCCTTTAATGTTATTAAACCAACAATAATAATTTAATTATGACCTTATAAAATTCATACCATATATCTTACACATTTATCACAATTATCGAACTTAATAACACTTATATCCCAGTTGATCCTTGAAATAAAATATTATTTCAATTACACACATAAATAAACAACTAGTTTATCCTTTCATATATAAGCTTATAATAATTCATCTAATTAAGCTTGATTAAACATTAATAATTGGGATTATGTCCTTGAATTCTACTAAGGCCTAATTTGAGTCCTTACATATTATAAACACAGTGCAAAGGCAATCATGAAAGTGTTCATGATATGAGATGTCTATTGCATGCAAATGTGTTAATATCTAAATATTCCTAGTCATAGAATTAACAAGATAAGGATATTGTTAATTCAGACAGACTAGCACATGTTATGCTTCTTGAATGGTTCAAGCATTGGTTCTCATAACTGTGATTATGGAAGATAATCAAAGCTAACATATGGATGCTTGTTAGAAGAACAAATTCATTAGAGACCTGCATAGAGAATCCTCACATGGATATTAAATCTATGTCAGTGAGGAATCTCTTCATAGCGGTTGTGCAAGTATCCTTAGACTTGAGATCACCAAAGTTATCTTAAGTAGCAAGTGGTATATTTTGACTCCATAACTGATTACTTCCAACTGGGAGTGAACATAGTTAGGAGATTGGGGATATCATTACCTACTTGAAGAATAGTTGAGTGATTGACAAAGGATTCACCATCCCAGATTTAATAAGGGAAGTTATCTCGCATGATTCTATAATTGCCTTGTTCAGAGAATCCCTGGCCAGAGTAATATGCCAAGATGGATAGAGATACATGAAGGGCATTTTGGGAATAATGGTTAAATTAATAGAACATACATAATTAGATTTATATGAGTTGACAGAAATCCGTACTCAGAATCTAATTGAGATAAGAGTGATGAAAGGATTAATTGCATGGTAACTGTTTCTATGGAAGGGTATAGTCAAACCACTTGACTTTCCTGACATTTAGGTAGTCATGATGCCTAGATAGAGGCCAATCATGACTTGTATAATGATGTATCAAGAATATCAATAGGGATTGATAAAATGATTTAAAGGAGTTTAAATCATGTGAGTTTTGAATAGAATTCACAATTACATATTATACTGCCAATATGGACAGGAACCCAATAGGTCACACACATATAGAGAAAAGGATAAAATGGTAAAATGACAAGGATAATAATATTTGATATTATTATGAGGGTAGAGAAATGAATAAGATAATAATTAATTAAAGAGTTTAATTAATTATGATCAAGTAAAATTGTTCGTGAAACTTTTGAGAAATGTTCTGTAAAATTGGACCTAATTGAAATAATGTATTTCATGATTAATTATTATTGGACTATAAATGTTATAGGACTACTATAAGTGTTATAGGACTGATATAATAATTAATAGGTCCATTGGAGGAATTATAAAGGGGCCAGAGAAATGAAGTTGGTGCAGAACCCCTTCTATAAAGGGCCACACGCCAACTCCTGAACAAAAGGCCTTAATGGCCTATTTCTTGGACCAATTTAAATTATATATGTTACATAAGTATTGTGAAACCTACATATTTAATTTGGTTGGATTTGGAATCCATTTGGGTAATTAAATCCAATTAGTCGCACAAATGGCCTAGTTTGTGGGTTTTGTGCATAGTCTTTTATGAAAAAGTTTAAATTGGATTTAATTGAGCCCAAATAATTATAAAGAATACCAGAAGCCCAATTAATAATTCTCCAGCAATTTTAAAGAGCTCAATCTCATTATGAAGTTGGATTTTTAACCTAACTATAAAAAGCCAACTAATGAGGAATTAGGATTAAGTGATATAACACAAAGACTTCTTCTATTATTCTCTCTACCCTAGCCGCCCAAACCCTTGCTAGCTCTAGGTTTTTTCAGCCAGCACTTGTCCTCTATCAATTTTTTGGTTCATTCTATCAATCTCTAGTGTGGATTACTCATTGGAGGTGTTCGTTTTGGACACTGTGGTTTGCGACAACTCGGTGCGAAGTAAAATCAACTGTTCAACAAAAATCAAAGGTGATTTTTCTTATTCTCATCAATATGAATATTGTACATTCATGGCAAGATCAGTAATATTGGTTAAAAAATTTAAATTCTGCTTATGTATGAGATGTATATAACCGATAAATTCCAACATGATATCAGAGCCTTAGTTTTGCCATGAATATACAATTCTATATTTTTCTGCGAAATAAGTTTTATTTTTTTTTAGTTATTTATTTCATGAACTTTAAAATATCAGATTTGATTGTTTATTAATGAGAAATATTTATTTCTGGATATATGTGTGATCAAATAAATAAAGTGGAAACAAAAATAATTTTTTTTAGAAAAGAATTCTGTGTTTTTACTTGTAGAGCTTTTAGAGTTAGGGGCTGTTCTAAGTTAATTTTTTATAGATCCATTATAAGATCATTTAGATGATATTTTATGTGTTTAATATGTGATATTAACTCATAGGATCAAATGAAATTAAAATCGAATATGTTTTGCATGAAAACTAGTTTAGTCGAAAAGTTCGATAAATTGGTGTTCTTCGTGTGTTCTTGATATGTTCTTGGTGTGTTCTTGTTTAGAACGATTTTTAATCTTCTAAATTTGATATATCTGATATATTAAAGTGTTTTTAATTAATTGGATTAATTAAAATGGGCCTTAAATTAATTTGATTAATTTTAATTCATTAAAACCACTTAATGGGCTTAATTATGTTTACGGACTTGGTTTAAATTAGTGAATTACTTAGTGGGCCCAAGGAGCTGATTTAAATTAAATATTATAAACAATAATTAAGTTTATTAATGGGTTTTAAGGGCTGGAGTGGGCTTGCCTCCAGGTGAGAAGGAAAATCAACTATTCAACAAAAATCAAAGGTGATTTTTCTTATTCTCATTAATATTTATATTGTAAATTCATGGAAAGATCATATCTATTGGTTAAAAATTTTAAATTCCGCTTATGCATGTGATGCATGTAACCGATAATTCCCAACATGGTATCAGAGCCTAGGTTTTGCCATGAATCTACAATTCTATATTTTTTGTGGAATAGTTTTTCTTTTGGAGTTATTTATTTCATGAATTTTAAAATATCATATTTGATTGTTCATGAATGAGAAATATTTATTTCTAGACGTATGTGATCAAATATATAATATGAAAAATAAAAATGATTCTTTTAAGAAAATAATCATTATTTTTGGCATGCAGAGTTTTTATTTTTCAATAAAATTTAGGGGCTATTCTAAATTAAATTTTTATTGATCCACTCTAAAATTATTTTGATGATAATTTATGTGTTTAATATGTGATATTAGGCCATAGGATCAAACAAAATTAAAATCGAACAAGTTTTGCATGAAAACTAATTTAATCGAAAAGTTCGATAAATTGGTGTTCTTGGTGAGTTCATGTTTAGAACGATTTTTAATTTTCAAAATTTGATATATCTAATATATTAATATGTTTTTAATTAATTGGATTAATTAAAATGGGCTTTGAATTAATTGAATTAATTTTAATTCATTAAAACCACTTAATAGGCTTAATTATATTTACGGACTTTATTTAAATTAGTGAATGACTTGGTGGGCCCAATAAGCTAGTTTAAATTAAATATTATAGACTTTAATTAAGCTTATTAATAGGTTTTAGGGGCTGGAGTGGGCTTGGCTCATTCCAAAAGGCTCAAATGGTACAAAAGACACAAAACTAGTTTGTGTGTGAACACACTTTTGGGTTTAAATTTGTGGATTTCAGCCTACCCTTTGTTTTAAGCCCAAAATTGATTCTTTAATTATTTAATATGATTAATTAATTAATTAATTAATTAATTAATAATTAATTAATAATCAATTGGATTGATAATTAAGGCAAGACCACATGCATGCAAAAGGGTTTCCTAAAATGAAAGTTTCCAAAATGGAAAATATTTCCTAATTTGATCAAATTATTAAAATAACTCAAAAGTAAGCTTCAAGAGTTGAAAAATAGTATGTATTCCATTATATGGTTTTACTTTATGCATTAGAAATGCATATAAGGGTGTATGATTGGCATGATGGATAGTTATGGATAAAGGCCTAATGTGATTGAGCATAATGCATGTTTCGGCCCAATGAGGACTTTCATGTTCCAGCCACTTATTTTTGGTTTGTATTTCTTTTTCAAATTGTAATATGTAATTAGATTACTTAGATTATAATTATAGATAGAAATGGAGACCACTATCAAGGAGCAAGATGGGCCGGATGGAGATCCAATAAGATTGAAGATAATGTAATTATTTTTCTTGTTTGAATCATGCATATTACCTAGGTTTGACCTTTTGATTTCCCTTTTGGCTCAGGGAGATCAATGTAGTAAAGTCCATAACTGTACCATATTTATATGCTTATATTTATGTGATAGATATAGGATGCATACCAACGTATGCCAACCATGTATGATGAGACTTAATTAACTAAAATATCTCAAACTAATACTAAGGTATATAAGCCTTCCATTAATTTGAGGAGAACCAGAGTTCTTTATAGTGTGGGTTGTTGCCCACAGTCAAGCTCACATTATATCGAATATGTTCGAATCTAATTAAATAGGTTATCTTAGCTAGCCCATTAGTTTTTTAACCATAGTCAAGGCTAATGGTTCTAGAGGCAAGATTAGGGAATGCATATATGATATGCATGTATCAAGAGTTGATAGCCTAATGATCCAATAGTTGTGTGGAGACACAATCGGTATAGAGATACCTAGCTTTCAAGGGAATAGAGTTTTGATTTGTTGACGACGATCAAGGTCAAATTTTATATCAAGGATTGGATATTGGCCCACTAAGAAAACCATCGGGTTTTCTCAGATTAAATAGTGAGGGGTATTAATTTGTAATAAAATAGTGGAAGTAAATGAATTAATTAAAGACCTAATTAATGCATACATATATATATGAACATACTCTCATATGTTTTCATTTCACATCTAGGTCATCATTATGAGCACATCGAACATTAACATACGATCAATCTTGGATAACAAGCCGGTTGGTAGCAACTATTATGACTGGATCAGACAAATGAGAATTGTTCTCAGAGCTAAAATGATCTATTATGTCTTGGATAAAGATCCATCACCACTTCCATCAGATGATGCCATTGATGAGATCAAGGGCACTTATCGAAAATACATGGAGGATAGTGAAGCAACAGCATGTCTGATGCTGTGTGCTATGTCTTCAGAGCTTCAGAAGCAACGTGAGATGATGGATGTTAGAACCATCATTTTGCATCTAGAGGAGCTTTATTCTTCTCATGCTAGAACTGAGCAATATGAGATTGCTCGAGCTCTATTTAGCTGCAAAATTGTGGAAGGCACTTCAGCTGTTACTCATGCATTAAAGATGTATGGGTATATTGAGCATTGAGTAGACTTGAATATGTAATGGATAATGATCTATACATAGATTTAATCTTATACTCGTTAGCTCCAAGTTATGCACCTTTCGTGCTTAACTTCAACATGAACAAGATCCAAGTAACCATTCCTGAGTTAATCAACATGCTCAAAACAGCTGATGGATCCTTCAAGAAGGATTCAAAAAGTGTCATGGTTGTCACTTTTGCTAAAGGCAAGACGTAGAAGAAGAATAAGATGACCAAGGCACAGCCAAAGAATGGTGGGGTTTCCAAAAAGAAGGTTGCCAAGAAAGAGAATCCCAAAGGAACTTGCTTCCATTGTGAAAAATATGGTCATTAGAAGCGTAACTGCAAGGCCTATCTAGATTCTCTCAAGGAGAAGAAGCAAGCTAATGCTTCTACTTCAGGTATTCATATGATTGAAATTAATACTTATTCTATTGCTTCAAAACAATCTTGGGTATTAGATAGCGAATGTGGATCTCATTTGTGTAATGATCTACAGTGGCTTAAAAGCAGTAAAAGAGTTGAAAAGGCAGAAATATGTCTACAGTCAGCTACTGGACAAAACATCTCTACAACAGTTATGGGGACTTACCATTTCCCTCTTTCAAGTGGATTAATACTGGAATTAAATAATTGTTATTGTGTTCTAGCTTTATCCAAAAGTATTATTTCTTTTAGTTTTTTATTGAATGATTATGGTATTTCTTTAAAAGACAAATGTTGTTACATTTTTAAGAACAATATGTTTTATGCTAAAGCTATCATTAAGAATGGTATATTTGTTCTTAATTTAATTAAAGAAGTGCATAATGTGGATACCAAGAGAATGAAACAAGATAATCTAAATACCTCATATTTATGGCATTATTGTTTAGGCCATATAAATGAGAAACGGATGACCAAATTACACAAATCAGGTGATTTAGGGTCATTTGATTATGAATCATTTGATACATATGAATCTTGCTTATTGGGAAAAATGACAAAAGCTCTCTTTATTGGTAAAGGAGAGCGAGCTAAAATAGTTTTGGACTTAATACATTTAGATGTATGTGGTCCAATGACTACACATGCTAGAGGAGGTTACTTCTACTTCATTACTTTCATAGATGGTTATTCCAGGTTTGGATATATCTATCTAATAAAATATAAATCAGAAGCATTTGTAAAGTTTAAAAATTCAAAAATGAAGTAGAGAAGCAACTTGGCAAGAGTATTAAGACACTTAGATCAGATCGAGGTGGAGAGTACTTAAGTCAAGAATTTCAAAATTATCTTAGAGATAATGGGATTTTATCTCAATGGACTCCACCATATACACCACAACATAATAGTGTATCTGAAAGGAGAAATCGAACACTATTAGATATGGTTCGATCCATGATGAGCTGAGCAAACTTGCCTAAGTCTTTTTGGGGATATGCACTAGAAACTACTATTTATGTGTTAAATAGAGTTCCTAGTACATACGAGATATGGAATAAAAATAAATTCACACTTTCTCATATGAAAGTATGGGGTTATCCTGCTTATGTTAAGAGGACAATGTCAGACAAAGTAGATGTTAAGTCTGACAAATGTTTATTTGTGGGATATCTAAAAGAAACATTTGGATATTATTTCTATCATGCCTTAGAACAAAAGATATTTGTTTCAAGGCATGCTGTCTTCTTGGAAAGAGAACTTCTCCTACAAGAGGATAATGGGAGTAAAATTAAACTTGGTGAAGTTCAAGACCCATAAGTAGAAGTAGATCAAAGGATTCACCATCTCAGATTTGTTAAGGGAAGTTATCTCACATGATTCTAAATTGCCTTGTTTAGAGAATCTCTGGCCAGAGTAATATGCCAAGATGGATAGGGATCCATGATTAAATTAATAGAACATACATAATTATATTTATATGAGTTGACAGAAATCCATACTCAGAATCTAATTGAGATAAGAGTGGTGAAAGGAGTAATTGCATGGTAACTGATTCTATGGAAGGGTATAGTCAAACCACTTGACTTTCCTAACATTTGGATAGTCATGATGCCTAGCTAGAGGCCGCTTATGACTTGTATAATAGTGTATCATAAATATCAATAGGGATTGATAAAATGATTTAAAGAATTTTAAATCATGTGAATTTTGAATAGAACTCATAATTACATATTATACTACTAATATGGACAGGAACCCAATAGGTCACACACATATAGAGTAAAGGATAAAATGATAAAATGATAAGGATAATAATATTTGATATTATTATGGGAGAAGAGAAATGAATAAGACAATAATTAATTAAAGAATTTAATTAATTATGATCAAGTAGAATTTTACGTAGAACTTTTTAAAAATGTTCTGTAAAATTGATCTAATTAAAATATTGTATTTCATAATTAATTATTATTGGACTATAAGTTTTGTAGGACTGATATAATAATTAATAGATCCATTGGAGAAATTAAAAGAGGCCCAAAGAATTGGTTTTAGCAGAAACCCTCTAGAGGAAGGGTTACACGCCAAACCTATATAGAAGGCCTTAGAGGCCTAATTCTTGGACCAAAATAAATTAAATATATTTCATAAGTGTTATGGAGCCTACATATTTAATTTGGATGGATTTGGACTTCATTTGAGTGATTAAATCCAAGTGTATGCATAAAGGGCCTAGTATATGGATTTTGTGCATAGTCCTTCATGAATGGACTTAAATTGGATTTAATTGAGCCCAAATAAATTATTAATAATTTTATAAACCCATTTAATATTTCTCCAACAATTTTAAAGAGCTCAATCCCATTATGAAGTTGGATTTTTAACCTAACTATAAAAATCCAAGTGATAGGGATTTTAGGGTTAAGTGAACATTAAGAGAAAAGAATTTCGCTCTCTTTCATAAACCTTAGCTACCACTCCCTTGCTAGCATCAAAGGAAATTCGGCCAGCCCTTGTGTTCCATCATTCTTGGTTCATTCAATCCTTCTCTAGTGTGGATTAATAATTGGAGGTATTCAATTTTGGACACTGTGGTTTGCGACAACCCAGTGAGAAGGAAAATCAACTGTTCAACAAAAATCAAAGGTAATTTTTCTTTTTCTCATTAATATTTATATTGTAAATTCATGGCAAGATCAGATCTATTGGTTAAAAATTTTAAATTTCACTTATGCATGTGATGCATGTAACCGATAATTCCCAACACATGTATGTAATATATTTATTACAAAAGTTAATTTATGTTCATTAAAAAATATTTTTAATAAAAACTAATTTAATTGTATTCTAAATTATAGATAATTTCAAGATGTCAGCATGTACCGACTTTTAGTTGCACAAGAGTGGGCAAATAAGTTATAGAATTACAAGGTTTCAATATGACATATCGGACCCAAATGCTATCATAAGGAGATTGAGGCTTATAAATAAGCCAACTCTTCCTGAATTAAAATATAAAATTCACATTAAGTTGGGTTTAGGTGTGAATGATGTTATTTTAAGAATTATATACAAAAGTCCAATATACAACCAATGATCATTATGTTGGACGGTAATGGATTTGTCCGATGATAATGATATAGAGATGATTTATGAAAAATTAAGGAAATACATTGATTATACATTGGTGGAATTAATTATTGATGTGATTGAGGCACCTACAGGAGCTAATATACCAATGTATGTAATTGGTGATCAAGATAGAAATGATGCCTTATACATGCAAAACGTCAAAGCTACTCAACAATTCTTTGTAAAAGATGTTGGTTCCCATCAACCCAGGCAATCGGTCAGTGGCCACGATATTGATTTTTTCTCTCAATCAAATTTTTGTCAGTTTATTAGAGATAAAGTACAAAATGTGGATCGAAGTGAACAATAACAATCAGTTAGCCACCGAAGAGATGCCAGTCCCAGTCAGTGTAGGCAATCTGTCATTCGACGCGATGGTGACTTGCTTGTAAAAAATGTAGGTGATAGCTCGGGACACGATCAAATGCACCGATCAATTAGCCATGTGCCTAATGCTAGTATGAGTTAGCCAAGAAGGTCAGTTACATAGTCACCGGATGCTAATATGAGTCAGCTTAGGTGGTTAGTTAGCCAAATGCCTGAAGTTAGTATGAGTCAACTTAGGTTATCAATAAGTCAATTGCTTGATGCAATTATTAGTCAACCTAGGCGATCATTGAGTCAGAGGGTTGGTGATTTTTTGAGCAAATCCATATTTGGCAATAGATCACACGGTCACCCAAATGATAGGTATTTTGTACAACTAGTGAGTCAAAATATAGAACATGACTATCAGCGACAATCAGTTGACCAAATGTTAAAATGTTGACCTAATCAGGAAAGATATTCTATAAGTAAACAGGATGGTGATTTACTAGGAGATTCCATATCTGGCAATAGTCCCAACATTTTAGGAAATAAGGGTCCTTCATTTAATGTTATTGGTGTAGATGTGTTTCCCAATAAACCTTCAATGGATTTGGTAGGCATGGATGATTTTGATAATAAGGCAAATAAAAATGACTATATCTAACCTAATAATGATGATGAGGATGATACTGCAAACATGTGACACCCTACATTAAATCATATTTCTATATGTCGAACAACATTACTAATGTTGCCCCATGGCTAATTAATTTCATTGCTAGATTTATGTGGTAAATCGAAAATCCAGGTTAACATTTCAATTTCCATATTTAAGTTACTATCGCTAAGTTACTATTCATTTAGTAAAATTTTCAGTAGCATGACGGCTTATAATTCATGCTACCCAAACCTGTAAATGACCAAATTCACACTCCCAAATAGTAACCTCCACCTCCAAAACTCCAATTTCATACATTGCACTTTCATATCAATCATAACTCATCCATACAACATAATTATCACATCACACATTTTGTCGCATTTGCTAATATTTAGTGTTCATTACATGCCATATTTTATACATCAAGTCCAAAATAAAAACATCCAGTTACACTATACATTACACGTATATATATATATAAACAAAGTCACACATTCCAAATGCCTTCACATATACATGCCACGTTGTGCTCCTTCGCTATCTTTTCCTTTACATGGCCCTATGCGCACTCAAAATAAAGCATGCACTAAGCAACTTTGTTGCCTAGTGGTAGATATATCTACACAAAATTTTATCTAAAACTTCTTTAAGTAAAAATTTCCATTTTACCCTTAGTGTCCTTTTTACTTAATTTACTTAAAATTTATTCATTTAATGTGTTGAATTACTATTTAATTCTTCTTTTATTTAATTTTTTCATTTAAATTCATATAATTCTCTACATATTGGAAATTTTACCATTTGGTCCTTAAATCTTCTATTTGTTGTATTTTACTCTATTTAGCTCCAATTTTGACTCGTTTTGTTTTCTTTGACTTTTATTTCATCTTAAATGGTAAAATTCCCACTTTAGTCCTTATCTTAACTTATGACATGAAAAATTACGTTTTAGTCCCTAAACTTTTATTTATTTATGATCTTGCCTTTTAAGCTTATTTGACTAGTTTAACTCTAATAACCACATTTTTAGTACCAAATTACCATTTTACCCCTATTATTCCAAGTAATTACATTTTGCCCTTTTTAATCTATTTAATCTCATTTTTCATCTTTTTCATCATTTTATTACATATTTAGTATCTTTTAGGCATAATTTACCATTTAGTTCCTCGATTTCCATAAAATTATGGTTTTACCCCTTGTGGTGCCCAATGGAAATCCTCAAACCAGATATGCATGACAAGAGCTCCAATGATATTGATGGACTGGAGGGACCGTGCTTTAACGCAATACTGCTACTCCAGTGTATGTGGAGGGACAACAACTTAATACGATGCAGCTAACCCACCATATGTCATATTATGTACCGGCTACTCCTTAATGTATAAAATAATTCAAATCTCATGGTAATCTCATGGTAGTACCTCAATATGTGTATTCCTATAGCTAGCCATTATATCCTAGGATCTTGGATTGTCCACTGTACACTAAGAGCAAATATATTTTATAACTTATGCCACATTTTTACATGTTTTTCCTTACTAATCACATTATGCCATAAATACTACAGGTCTAAATAGTATCCAATTATGCTTAAACAATGTACATTCATCATTAATACATACATTAACATATAAAAGTAATGAAAACATAACATTTTCTCCACATTCACCATTCGAACATGTTATGAACTCGTATATATAATGCCATTTTTCCTTTATTTACATGCCAAATATGTTTCAAAGTTCATTTATAATATTCATATAATCATACATATTCAATTTGCCCTATAATTTCAAAGTTTCCTTAACTTCCATCATTATGTTCACTTATGCAAAGTTATGTACACTTATTATTTTTGAGTTTTATCATTTCCATTGCATTCTCTACACATTATATTAGCTAATTCTCATTAAATACATCATTAATCATCAAATTCTCACAAGTTACACCTAGGTACATAATTCGACCACCTTGGTATTTATCATTTTCATGTTATTTCTTCCAATCATTTGCATTTATATTAGGATATTTCATCAATTTATCAATTTATTTCACAATTCTACTCAATTTCATATAGTTACATAATGTAAAATCTAGGTTAAACTTACTAAAATAGATGAAATTAAATGTAATTTGTATCCACTAACCTCAATTGGCCTTGAAATTCACCTATTTTTCCTTCTCCTCTCATTGCCTTTCTCTTTACCTTGTGTTTCTTCTTTAGGCCGAAATTAGGAGGGAGAAAATAATGAGTTTTAACTATGAATTTAATCAAATAAAAGCTACTATACAACTCTACTAATCATGCTATACAAGCCTATAACAAAATTCCTAACTAATTCTAATAAAAACTCAAATAGTTACCTAATTAGGTTAACCTTCTCTCTCTAAAAATACTCCAACTCCAAGCCTCCTCTTGATGCAATTCGACTTCTAGGATCTAAAAGATAATTTTTGGAGTGTGTGACTAAAATTAGAGGTTGAGATTTGGTGGGAGGAAGAAGAAATGAAAAAAATGGTGGAAATGGCAAGAAATGGAAAGGTTTGGATTTTTCAAATAAAAGAGGGTAGAATTATAAAATTTGGGGTAGAACTATATATTATTCTAAACCCCTCCAAGTTTTCTTTATGTCCACCAAATCTAAGGTTAAGATTCATCGATTTATCATTTGATCTAACGATTTATTTTTAAGCCACTTGTCACCATTTCATTGGTCCCTACACATCTTTTGACTATGTTGCTACTTGTAGGTGATTATGGCTCATTTTTAATGACATCTATGTCCTTAGATATTTAAAATATGGCAATTAAGCTCATTAATTAATTTAATCTCAATTTTGACCCTTTTTTGAAATTGATGTTCCCCTTATCAGAATGCTCTGAAAGTTTTCCCTGCAATCACTAGCATATTCAGAAGGCTATTTAAAAAATTTCAGCTCATTCCAACATCATTTTGGTATACTTTTGGCTCCAAAGGAAATTTCAGTTGATCCGAAATCTAAAATTTCAAAACTGCCAAAAACTTTACTTTTCACTTCCAATAGCTTATTTATGATATTTCTAATGGGACTATATGATCAAAATAATTTTTGGAGCTCCGTAGAATATTTTTGAGCTCAGTCAAACTTTCAATCAACCCTTTTATGGTAACCGAGAAAATGCTTCTCTACTTGATTCGAGGGCCTATTTACGCTCAATTTCTTCTCAAGTTATACCACTGGACTCTATTTAACTCATATTATCTTACCAAATGCTTAACTACACTTTTCAAATAGTTCACCCATCCTCTAATTGTTCAGGGGTGAGAACGTTTAACTTTTGAGCTTCTGTGATTTTCTCTATGTTATACCAGTGCAATTACTCTAATAACTGTCTTAAGGTTACTATGCATGCTCTACAACATACTATGCATATTAGATGAATTTTTAGAGTGTCACATTACTCTCCCACTAAATAAAAAATTTTGTCCTTAAAATTTACCTGGATTAAAGAGTTGAGGGTATTGCTGTCTCATTGCTTCCTCTAGTTTCCAACTTGCTTCCTCCATGTTATGACGTGTCCAGAGGACTTTGACAAGTAGGATCTTCTTGTTCCTCAGCTGCTTGGTTTCTCTAACCAAAATTCTCACTATTCCTAATCATATGATAAGTCGGGCAGTAGTTGAACTTCCTTGGGTGTGATAATGTGTGAAGGATCAAACCGATATTTTCTCAACATGAACACATGGAATACATCTTGAATCCTTTCTAACTCTAGTGGAAACTTCAATATGTAGGCTATCGGTCCAACTCGCTGTATCACCTTGTATGGGCCAATGAATTTGGGACTGAGTTTTTCCTTTTTGCCAAATCTCATGATCTTTCTCCATAGAGAAACCTTTAAAAACACTTTCTCAGCCAAATTGAATTCTATATCTTTCCTTTTCAGGTTAGCGTAGGATTTTTTTCTATCTATAGCTACCTTTAAGTTATCTCTGATTAATTTCACTTTCTCCTTGGTTTCCTTGATCAAATTTAGTCCCACTAGCTTATTTTCCTTAATTCGGCCCAACGTAACAGTGTTCTGCATTTTCTCCCATACAGTGCTTCAAATGGTGCCATCTTGATGCTGGACTGATAGCTGTTATTATATGCAAATTCAGCCAATGAAAGGTACTTCTCCCAATTGCTACCAAACTCAAGTATAGAACATCTCAACATATCTTCCAATATCTTAATCACTAGCTCAGACTATCCATTTGTTTATAGATCAAAAGCAGTACTATAATCCAAGTGAGTTCCCAATGCTTCTTAAAGCTTTTACCAAAATCTGGATGTGAACCGAGCATGTCTATCTAAAATGATGGAGATGGGAACACCATATAGCCTTACTATCTCACTAATGTAAATTTTTGCCAGCCTAGTTAATGAAAAATCTATCCTCACAGGCATAAAGTGTACAGAATTTATTACTTTTTTAATTATCACCTATATAGAGTCGTGTTGCCTTCTAGTAAGTGGTAGTCCTGACACGAAGTCCATGGTGACACGTTCCCATTTCTATTCTGGTATGATGATGGGTTGCAACAATTCTGAAGGAACCTGGTGTTCAACCTTTACTTGTTGACATACCAAACATTTGGTCAGAAAATCTACGATCTCTTTTTTCATTTCGAGCTACCAGTAGGTCGTCTTCAAATCTTGATACATCTTATTACTACCTAGATGCATTACATATTTACTACTGTGGGCTTCTGTCAAAATGTTTTTCTTTAATTCTGCATCATCTAGTATACAAATCCTTCCTTTGTAATATAGGCAGTCATCACGATCGAGGATGAATTCACTATCCTTTCCAGCTTGTATTTGAGAGATAATTGAGGCTAATCGATCATCTTACCTCTATATGGCTTTTATCTACTATAGCCAGCCAGGTTTTATCTAAATTCTAGCTACCAATGCTCTAGCTTGAGCTATATTCAACCAGATATTCATTGCTCGCAATGCTACTAAGTGCTTCCTACTAAGTGCATTAGCTACTACATTGGCTTTACTGGGCTGGTAGTCAATTAAGCAGTCATAATCCTTAATAAGCTCCAACCAATGTCTCTACCTCAGGTTGAGCTCTTTTGAGTAGGCAAGTACTTTAAACTCTTATAATTAGTATAGATGTAGCATATAGATCATGCCTCCAAATCTTTAGTTCGAACACAATAGTTGCTAGCTCCAAATCATAGGTATGATAGTTTCTTTCATGAGTTTTGAGTGCCTGGAAGCATAGGCTACAACTTTGCCTTTTTGCATAAGTACACATCCTATCCCATTTCTGGAAGCATCATTGTAAATGACAAAAGGTTTACCTAAAGTGGGTTAGGTAAGCACCGGTGCTTCAATCAACATGGTCTTCAATCTTTTAAAGCTTTTTTGACACCGATCAGTCCACTCGAACTTAGCATTCTTCTGTAGCAACTTGCTGAGTGGAGCAGCTATCATGGAAAAACCTTTAATGAATTGTCTGTAATAACAAGTTAATCCAAGGAAACTTCTAACTTCTACAACATTTTTAGGTGGTTTCCATACGAGGATAGCTTCGACCTTTTTAGGATCAACTTTAATACCCTTTGCTGACATTACGTAGCTAAGGAAGGCAACTTTATTCAACCAGAATTCACACTTGCTAAACTTTGCATATAGTTTCTTATCTCTCAAAGTCTACCGAACAATTATCAAGTGCTTATCATGTTCTTCTAGATTTTTTAAGTACACCAGTATGTCATCAATGAACACCACCACAAACTGATCTAAGTACGGGTGGAAGATACGATTCATCAAGTCCATAAATGTTTCTGGTGCATTGGTAAGGCCAAATGGCATCACCAAGAACTCATAATGACTATATCGGGTGTGAAAAATAGTCTTTGGCACATCTACTTCCCTAACTCAAAACTGGTGATAGCCAAATTTCAAGTCAATCTTTAAGAAAATAGTGGCACCTTTCAATTGATCAAACAAATAATCAATTTGAGGCAAGGGATATTTATTTTTTACGGTGACTTTATTCAGTTGCCTGTAGTCGATACACAGTCGGAGTGAACCATTTTTCTTTTTGACAAATAGAATTGGTGCTCCCCACGGTGATACACTCGGACAAATGAACCCCTTATCGAGTAGTTCTTGCAACTACATCTTTAACTCCTTTAACTATGTTGGTGCCATGCGATAAGGAGCTATTGAAATAGGGGCAGTGCCTGACATTACATCAATGGTGAACTCAACCTCCCTTTCTGGTGGAAACCCTGATAAACCATCAGGGAAGACATTGGGGAAATCTCGAATAGTGGGTACCTCACTGATTTTTGAATTTTATTCCTTAACTTCTATCACATAAGCTAGATAAGCCTTACATCCCTTCCTGATAAACCTATTTGCTACTGTAACTGATATAATATTTGATAAGAAATCAAATCTTTCACCCACAACTATGATTTCCTGCCCCTCAGGATTTTTTAATGTGATCCTTTTCAGCCGACAGTTAACTATCACTTGATGTTTGTGGAGCCAGTCCATTCCCAAAATAACATCAAACTCATGGAAGGGGATTTCAATCAGGTTTGCAAGGAAAGTGATTTGTTGGATTTGGATAAGGAAATCTCTATATAATGTATTCACCACTACCTCATGTCCCAAAGGGTTGCTTACTAAGATATCCTGAACCCTTCCCATTTGAAATTTTGGTCCTCAGGTATGAGTGTGTGGACTCGAGATCTATCAAAGCATAAACTAGTGCATCAAATAAGTAGAATTTACCTATAATGACATCGAGGGCATCCTGATCTTCTCTTGCTTTTACATCATAAGACTGAGCAGCTAGTTATCTATCTGAAGCAGGAAGCACCTATGCACTAGCTCTGGTGGATGCAACTTCTCTAGGTCCACCTCTGCCATGACCTTTAGGTACTGCAGTCATAGGTCTGCTAGCAGGGGTAAGTAATGAAGTCGTCTGGCCTCATGGACAATCTCTCTGCATTTGTTCCTTTGACCCGTATCTCAAGCAAGCCCCAGTTAATCTCTAACATATGCCTAGGTGGCAACATCCACAGTGTTCACATGCAGGAGTATCATATATTCGACGGCCTTGTGGTGTACTAGCAACTGATACTATAAGTGGAGCCGCTCATGTTTTTGACTTTTGGCTAGGTGCTAGAGTAGCTATGGGAGTTTGTGGGGGAGCTGCAGAAGACCTGGATTTCTTACTAGACTTACTGGATGTTTCTGTGAAGGGTCTTCTTCTTTGTTGAAATATGGCCTTTCTACTAGCTTCTTCAGCATCAATTGCTTCAAGTTTTATGGTTGCTTCAACTAAGGCTCTCCGATTGGTGTACTCATAGACTGCTAGTGCCTTTTTAATTTCAATGGAAGTCCCCTCTCGAATAACTAGCAAATCTTTACAGGTGGTATGTGATAATCTATCATGTAGGCACTCAGTCTCTCAAACTCCTTGTCATATTCTTGGACTGTACGAGTACCCTGGTGTAGTCACCAAAAGGCTTCCTCCATAGCTCGATGCTCTTTCCCCACATATTTTTCTTTAAACTGTTGAAAGAAGAAATCCCGGGTTACCTATTCTGGTGGTGTGTAGCATTTGACTATGTCTCACCATGTGTAGGCTTGGCCCTGGAATAATGCTACTGCCCCTTCTAACATCTCTTCTGGAGGGCTGTGGGTGAATTCAAATAGTCATTTAATTTGATCCAGCCAACCTTTAGCTTCTGTTGATGTTACCTGCTCTCATCCATAGAAATTTTTCGCTCACAGTCTTTTCAATTATTCTAATACCGGCTTTCTAAGCGGCTGAGCTAGCGGCTATTGCTATAGTTATGGAGGAGATGGGGCCTGTAGTTGCCTATATAATAGGTCTACCATAGCCTGTACAAAATTTGAAGGAGCCTATATAGCTTGCTGAGGAGCCGATGGAGCTGGTGGCGGTGTATGCTGACTAGGCATTTGAGATTGAGCAGTAGGGAGATGCACTCGCTGCTGGCCTGGCTGAGGCCCCACTCTCTACATCTCTCGCCAGCTCACGTGCTCATTTAGATTCGAAGGCCATAGCTATCACTAAAATACACAAAGGGGACGGGTAAGATTCAATTCTAGGTTTCCTTAGTCTTACGTGCCATGTGCAAGTATCCATTCACTCATGCATATACATTCACTCCGATCTGAGGACCACCTAAACCTGCTCTGATACCACAAAATGTGACACCCAATGTTAAATCATATTTTTATATGTCGAATGGCATTACTAGTGCTATCATATGGCTAATTAATTTCACTTCACTGCCGGATTTATGTGGTAAATCGAAAATCTAGGTTAACATTTCAATTTCCATATTTAAGTTACTATCGCTAAGTTACTATTCATTTGAAAAAAAATTTGGCAGCATGATGGCTTATAATTCATGCTACCCAAACCTACAAATGACCAAATTTACACTTCCAAATAGTAATCTCCACCTCCAATACTCCAATTTCATACATTGCACTTTAATATTAGTCACAACTCATCCATACAACAATTATCACATCACACATTTCGTCGCATTTGCTAATATTTAGTGTTCATTACAGGCCATATTTTATACATCAAGTCCAAAATACAAACATCCAATTACACTATACATTACACACACACATACACATATAAATATATATATATATATATAAACAAAGTCACACATTCCAAATGCCTTCACATGTACATGCCACGTTGTGCTCCTTCGCTATCTTTTCCTTTACCTGTCCCTATGCATACTCAAAATAAACCATGAGCTAAGCAAATTTGTTGCCTAGTGGTAGATATAACTACACAAAATTTCATCTAAAACTTCTTTAAGTAAAAATTTCCATTTTACCCTTAGTGCCCTTTTTACTTAATTTACTTAAAATTTATTCATTTAATGTGTTAAATTACTATTTATTTCTTCTTTTATTTAGTTTCTTCATATAAATTCATATAATTCTCTACATATTGGAAATTTTACCATTTGGTCCCCAAATCTTCTGTTTGTTGTATTTTACTCTATTTACATCCAACTTTGACTCTTTTTGTTTCCTTTGACTTTTATTTCATTTTAAGTGGTAAAATTTCCACTTTGATCCTTATCTTAACTTATGAAGTGGCAAATTACATTTCAGTCCCTGAACTTTTCTTATTTACGATCTTGCCCTTTTGACCTTATTTGACTAGTTCAACTCTATTAACCACATTTTTAGTGCCAAATTACCATTTTACCTCTATTTTTTGCGTAATTACATTTTGCCCTTTTTAATCTATTTAATCTCACTTTTCATCTTTTTCATCATTTTATTACATCTTTAGTATCTTTTAGGCATAATTTACCATTTAGTCCCTAGATTTCCACAAAATTATGATTTTACCCCTAGTAGTGCCTAGTGAAAATCTTCGAATCGGATATGCAGGATGAGAGCTCCAATAATACTAATGGACTGAAGGGACCGTGCTTTAATGCAATACTGCTACTCCTGTGTAAGTGAAGGAACCACAACTTAATACGATCCAGCTAACCTAACATATGTCATATTATGTGTCGGCTACTCCTCAGTGTATGAAATAATTCAAATATCATGGTAATCTCATGGTAATACCGTGGTACGTGTGTCCCTTTAGCTAGCCATTATATCCTAGGATCTTGGATTATCCACTGTACACTAAGGGCAAATATATTTTATAACTTATGCCATATTTTTACATGTTTTTCCTTACTAATCACATTATGCCATAAATACTATAGGTCTAAATAGCATCTAATTATGCTTAAACAATGTACATTCATCATTAATACATACATTAACATATAAAAGTAATGAAAACATAACATTTTCTCCACATTCACCATTCGGCCATGTTATGATCTCGTATATATAATGCCTTTTTTCCTTTATTTACATGCCAAATATGTTTCAAAGTTCATTTATAATATTCATATAGTCATACATATTCAATTTACCCTATATGTAATGCCCCTCATTATACCCTAGTAGAATTATCACTAATTAATTATTAGTGCCTATGTTTAATTAAATATAATTGTGTAGAGAAGGACCTAATTGAAAAGCTAAAGGGAAAGTTTTGGGTTAATAGTAGAAATAAAGGAAAGTTAAAGGACCAATTAGCAACTTTTGTGTTTAAGGGACATTTGGACCAATCAAATAAGTTAGGGAGGGGGATATTTTGATAAAGAGGTGGCCGGCCAACCCTTGGCCTTTATTCTTCATCTTCATCCTCACAAACCCTAAACACTCTCTCTCTCTCATTTTCTCTCTTTAGAGTTCTTGGAGTTTTGATAAAAAGGAACAAAAATTTACTTGGATTTTGGGGTTAAGGTAACTTATTTCTCCTTTGATGTGTGTGTTTCATTGAATAGCTTGAAGGGTTTTCATAGAAGTGTCTTATATTTTATAGAAAGAGAATCAAGCAAGAGAAAAGGGAAGGAAACTCTTCAAAGTTGAAGAAGAAGGAGCTTAAACAAGGTATGGGAACTTAGGTTTTGTATGTGTATATTTTATGATTTATCATGAGAGAGATCTTGAGTGCCTCTCTCATGTGTTTTATGGATGATTTCAAGCTTATAAGGGTTTAGAGTTGAAAATATATAAGTTTTGGTTGAAAACATGAAAATCTGTTTTAAAGATCATTTGACTAGTCTATACACTTTTGCTCATATCTTGAGCTATAGTTGTCCAAATGATGAAATTCTAGTTGATATAGAAACTAGACTTGTATACCTTGATTTTGTTAGAAGAGACCGAAATCTGGTTTTCACTGCATGATAGTGAAAATCGGTATTGAAATCTGATTGTGGTTGTGATTTTTGCCTTCATGAACAGTCTATGGTTTTTCTTGAATAAATGGAGTTTTACAGGTCCTATTGTAATGACCTTTGGTGTTTTGGAAACTATAAATATAGGCCTACAACTTTGTTGAAGGCCATTTTGGCTAAAATTGCTATTTTACAGGTCAAAAATGGCATAAAAGTCGAGACTGATAATCGGTCTCTAGGCGATTTAGGGCTCACAGTTACCATGAATATCATAGTAACCGTGAGGTGCTTAAATCTTAAGTTCAAACCAAAAGTAAGCTTTGGCTCATGATTACTAAGGTTTCATAGTAACTGTGACCCATCCTCCTAGCATTACTTCAAGGTTACTACCCTAGGCTTAGTAACTATGAGGTAATGGACTTTTTATCCAGAAGCAAAATCTATGCCATCTCACGGTTACTAAGAAATTCATAGTAACCATGACCCGAGTTCATAATCCTACTTCATGGTTACTACTCTAATGTTGGTAACCGTGAGGTAGTTCATTTTTAGTCTAGAACCAAAGGGCCTCATAGCTCACGGTTATTAGGAATTTGGTAGTAATCGTGACCCATATCGCAAGTTTGGGCTCACGGTTACCAGGAATTATTAGTAACCGTGACCCTGCCCTGTATTTTGAAAATTGTATTTCTTTGTTTCCCTTTGAGGTATAGACTTGTCTAATCCCTTCCTAAGCTTATAAATCAGCCTAAATTGCAAGTTTATAGCAAGGAATCCCTTTAATTACAAGAATTGCTTAATAATTAAAAGGTGAGTCTTATTACCCTAAAATAGAGTATGCATGAGTTACTTCTCTACAATGACAGTATATGATTATTCTTATACTATGAGATAGCAACGTATGATATTAAAGTACTTTTCATTAATGCTATAGTGGAATATGTTGATACAATTTCACAAGATATGAAATATGAAATGTTATGCCTGCATGTAAAGACTTGGTTGTGGATAGATAGGCATGCCTATAGGGTTATAGTTGTAGCTGCTATAGTCTAACTCTTATGAGTCCACAGTTTGTCTCTACATGAGACAGTAATCAGGATTATCTAGTATAGTCATTACATTTTTGGTATCAGAGCGCCTTGGTTTAGGCGGTTCTGGCTGATAGGAATTTAAAGGTCCTTAGTTATAGACTTCTTATTGATGTTGGCTGATTGTGGTTGTCCCTGTATTTCTTTGATATAGTTATAGATGGAAGGACATCGTGAAGTGATAGATGAGTCGGCTGAGAGCAATTTATTGGGTCAATCGAATCCTTCTCAGTCGGAATCTTCTGCATCCACTAGAGGTGGTGCAGCTGCTGCTGAGTCTGGGGAAGCCTTGTTGAAGATTTCCCATGACATGGCTCAGATTTTGCAAAGGATGACTGCACCAAAGGCCCCTATTTTTGAGATCAGAAAGCATGGTACAGAAGAGTTTCTAGGCTCTACTTGGGAAGAGTCTGAGAAAGTTGAGTTATGGCTTGAAAGATTGGAGCGGGTTTTTACAGAAGTTCAATGCCCCGCCAGTCAAAAGGTGACTTATGTTGTGTCCTTGCTTCAGGGAGTAGTCTATGATTGGTGGAAACTAGTTCAGACACAACCTCAGCTACGCGATTCCTTCTCTTGGAAATTCTTTGTAGCAGAGTTTAAAAAGAGGTATTTGACTGAAGCATACAAAAATGAAAGGTTAAAGCAGTTTCTGAATCTAAAGCAGAGAGGTATGTTAGTGGCTGAATATGAGGTAAAATTCAGTCGTTTGAGCAAGTATGCACCAAAATCAATGTTTACTAGGACTTTCAAGTGTCGCCATTTCGAAGATGGATTGAATGACCAGATCCGGGATCATTTGCTAGGTCCTATTTCCTTGCATCCTATTGATTATCATCAGCTAATTCAAGCAGCTATCCAGGTTGAGAAAGAAGAGAATGTCAAAAGAGAAAGAGAGTAAAGAAGAAGAAGTTTTTTCTCGAGGTGGTTCTTCATCAGGGAAAAGATCGAGGTTGACTTCAGGAGATCAATCAATGGCATCTGGTAATCGCCCTGCATCTAGGGGTAGACATCAGGGGACTTTTTCTCCACCCAAATCTGGTAGAGGTACTGCGTTAGGACAGGGTAGAGGTCTAGCTCCAGAATGTACCTATTATTTTAGGTGACATTGGGGCACTTGTAGAATGCTCAGGGTGCTTGCTTCAGATGTGGTAGCACGGAGCATTTTATGGCAAATTGTCCTATGACAAAGGAGCAAGACTCCAGTCAACAAAGTAATCAAGGAGCTTCTCATGCACCCTCTTCAGGCAGAGGTCATGGTAGAGGTAGAGGCAGATCGAGCCAGTTTAGAGCCCAGTCCAGTAATGTTTCTAAGACAGTGGATTGACCTTTTACTCCAACACCTCCTATTCAAGCTTATGCTATGAAAGGTCGAGAAGATGCTGATGCTCCTGAAGTCTTAGCTGGTACATTCTCCCTCTTTGATACTGATGTGTATGTGCTTATAGACTCGGGATCTACACATTCATATATTTGTAATGGGGAGCTGGGTAGAAATGTATCTCTTGTTGATCATCTGAACTATGATATATGTGTAATCAGTCCTTTGGGCCACAGTATACATGTAAATGAAGTTTATAGAAATTGCCCTATTAGAATTCAATAGAGAGAGTTCCCAGTTGACCTAATTGTTTTACCTTTCCATGAATTTGATGTAATCCTGGGTATGGATTGGTTGTCTAGATACCAAGCCATAGTGAACTGTAAAGCTAAAATAGTAGTTGTTAAGAATGATGGGGGAGTAGAGACACTGATTCAGGGTATTAAGTCTAAACCCTTAACCAATGTTATCTCTGCTATTAAAGCAAAAAGATTCCTTAGAAAAGGATGCGAAGCATATTTGGCTTTGGTTTCTAAGAGGGAGACAGTCAATCTTCAAGATGTTCCTATGATTAATGAGTTTCCTGATGTTTTTCCCGAGGAACTTTCGGGTTTACCACTAGAGAGAGAAGTTGAGTTATCTATTGAGACTTTGCCTGGAATTGCTCCTATCTCTAGAACACCTTACAGAATGGCACCAACAAAACTGAAGGAGTTAAAGGTTCAGTTATAAGAATTGTTAGATAAAGGCTTCATCAAGCCCAGTGTGTCACCTTGGGGTGCACTGGTGTTGTTTGTCAAGAAGAAGGATGGCACTTTAAGGATGTGTATCGACTATAGATAGCTTAACAAAGTAACAGTGAAGAACAAGTACCCTTTACCTCAGATTGAGGATCTCTTTGATCAGTTACGGGGTGCTAGAGTATTTTCTAAAATTGATCTGAGGTCGGGATACTATCAACTTCGGGTCAAGGATATTGCTGTGCAGAAGACTGCTTTTAGAACTCGATATGGTCATTACGAATTCTTAGTAATGCCTTTCGGGTTGACTAATGCACCAGCAGCCTTCATGGACCTGATGAATAGGATGTTCAGACCCTATTTAGATCAGTTTGTCATGGTGTTTATAGATGACATCCTGGTTTATTCTCGTGATGAAGCGGAGCATGCAGAACATTTGAGAATAATATTGCAAACTTTGAGAGAACAACAGTTATATGCAAAGGTAAGCAAATGTGAGTTCTGGCTTAAAGAAGTTTCTTTCCTTGGGCACATGGTGTCTTCAGAAGGCATCAAGGTGGACCCTAAAAAGATTAAGGTTATAGTAAATTGGAGGCCGCCTAGGAATATGCCAGAAGTCCGAAGTTTCTTGGGCTTAGCTTGTTATTATAGGCGGTTTGTAAAAGGCTTTTTAGTTATTGCCTCTCTGCTGACTAAGTTACTTTGGAAAGAAGCCAGATTCGAATGGACGGATCATTACCAAGCCAATTTTAAATGGTTAAAGAAGATGTTAACAGAAGCTCCCGTTCTTACCCAGCCAATAACGGGTAAAGAATATGCTATGTATAGTGACGCATCAAAAAATGGATTGGGGTGTGTGTTGATGCAAGAGGGTAAAGTAGTGGCTTATGCATCAAGGCAGTTAAAGCCTCATGAACAGAACTATCCAACTCATAATTTGGAGTTGGCCACAGTTGTGTTTGCTTTAAAGATATGGCGGCATTACCTTTATAGTGAGAAGTGCAGAATCTATACAGATCATAAGAGTCTTAAATACTTGCTTACTCAGCGAGATCTCAACTTAAGACAGCGCAGATGGCTAGAATTGTTCAAAGACTATGATTGTATAGTTGAATATCACCCAGGAAAGGCAAACGTGGTGGCTGATGCTTTGAGCCGAAAAATAATGGCAACCTTGTTATTATAAGATTGTAAATGGAAGTTTGCTTCCAATGGGGCTTTGTTAGCTCAATTGCGATCTCGCCTTGATTTAAGATAGGCAGTAATAGATGCACAGTCAGATGATGTAAAGCTACAACATTTGACTCAATCAGTTCATGCAGGAGGTCCGATAGAATATTCAATTGGAATTGGTGGTGGTCTCTACTATCGGAATTGATTGTGTGTGCCAGATATTAAAGAATTGAAAAGAGCTTTATTACAAGAAGCTCATGGTACAGTATTCACCATGCATCCCAGTAGTAACAAAATGTATAGAGATTTGAAATAGTTTTACTGGTGGCCAAGAATGAAGAGAGATGTAATTGAGTACATCTCCAAGTGTCTAACATGTCAGCAAGTAAAAGCAAAACATCAACTTCCTTCGGGATTGTTAAATCCTCTTCCCATTCCTTAGTGGAAGTAGGATGATATGAGCCTAAATAGCTCATATTTAATCCATGTTTTGTTACCAAAATAATATTTAGTTATATTAAATTGTGCTAGAATTAGGTGTGTTTAATGTTTTTATCAAGTTTTGTGTATGTAGGAGAAAAAGGGAGAAAATTGTAAAGAAGCCCTGTCGCGAGCGCGACGGGTACCGCGAGCGCGACAAGGGAAGCGTGTCCCGTCGCGAGCGCGACAGGTGCCGCAATCGCGACAGGAGGCGGTGATAGGCAGTTCATGTTTAAAAGGCACTTCAAAGGGACACTACTCTTCACCAAATGATGTATACTTCTAGAGGGATACTTGAAGAGTTATGTTGTTATGGAAAGGTACTTGAAGGGTCACAATGCTTGGCAAGGAAGTTATAAATATAAATGGTGGTTATGCAATTTAAATTTCAAATCAAATTTTAAAGAGGCATGACTTTTCACCAAGGGTTGCATACCTATGGAGAGGCACTTAGAGGGACATAATGTTTGGAAATCTATAAATACCCTAGAAGTTATAATCAATAGGGGGAATCAATCTATCAATTATTTTTATTATTTTGAAAGTGTAAGTAGAGGAAATAATTGTAGGTTTTAGTTTTAGTTTTATGGCTTGAAGAGAAGGCAAATACAATGAAGAAGACTACACTTGGTGAAAGGAAGAATGGTTGAGAGATCCCTTCTTCTACTTCTAATCTTTACTTCTTCTTTGTTATTATTATGAACACTTTTTAGGAACTTGAATGTTATTATTTATATTTATTCATTTCTCTTTCATTTATCTTTATATGTAGTATTTGCTATTAAAAGTTTATTAGTATCATTATAAGTTAAGGAAGACGACCTTCAATGTGCAATTCCTTCTCTGAAAATCATCATAATGGTCATAAATAAGGGAGTTGGCGAGAGCAACATCTTATTGAAAGTTAATAGAAAATTCATTATCAAAGCATAGTTTGAGAGATCGCATGTGGAGATAGTTGTTATAGGTTGGTTTTTATTCTTTGAATGTGTGTTTATGTAATTCTTGTCTAAATGTGAGAGCTGCGATTTAGAACCATAAATGCATGTTTAAGGCATAATCTAGTCTAGATGCGAGAGCTGCGACATAGAACATTATTCCAACTTGACTTGCATGATAAAGATCGAATTATAAATAAGAAAAAAAGATCAAATTCCATAATTATGTATATGTTATATTCATTATATTAATAAGTCTTCTCAAATTGTCATTAAAGTAGAAAAATATTTAATTTAGTATAGTGTAGTTTTAATAATAATTTTAATTTGTAAATTAATGAGCATTGTAAACAAGATTAAAATCAAGTAGTAATAGTGTACAATATTAATCAACATTCCTCGTGGGATCGATATCTGAAGTACTATAATCGGTACACCGTATACTTGCGGTATTTAAGCTTTAGAAAAAGCATATCACAGGACAATGTCACTATGGACTTTGTTACAGGTTTACCCACTACTCAAAAGAAGCATGATGTTGTGTGGTTCATAGTAGACAGACTGACAAAAGTGGCTCACTTTATACCGGTTCGAACCAATTACTCGGTGGACAAGTTAGCTGAGTTATATATAGACCAGATTGTTAGATTGCATGGGGTGCCAATCTCAATCATTTTAGATCGGGATCCGAGATTCATTTCCAGATTTTGGAAAAGTCTATAACAAGCCTTAGGCTCAAAGCTTCTTCTTAGTACCACTTTTCATCCTCAAACTGATGGGCAGTCGAAAAGGTTTATACAGGTGTTAGAGGATATGTTAAGAGGCTGTGTTCTAGATTTTCCTGGAAGTTGGGATAAATATGTGACTTTGATGGAATTTGCATACAACAATGGCTATCAAACTAGCATTGGTATGCCACCATATGAAGCTCTCTATGGTCGAAAATGTAGAATTTCTTCCTGCTGGATAGAGTTAACTAAAAGCAAGTTGACAGGTCCTGATATTGTTAAAAATATCGAAGAAAAGATTCAACTTCTCAAACAATGATTGAAAAAAGCCAGTGACAGACAGAAGTGTAGAACTCCTTCCTGCTGGACACAGTTTGTCTCTACATGAGACCATAGTTCTGACCCAATGGGTCCATAGATTTAATACCTTCGGGTATTCACAGATTTGATACCTTATAGTATCCACAGCACCCATTATCCACTCCCACAGGAAATTGAGCAGGCAAATTAATAAAATGAATGAAATGCATATACAATTACAATCTTACATGATATGATCTGATGAATTAACCGTTCCTTTCAATATTATATTTGGTTTCTTTTACCTTATTATTTAAATATGCCATTTATTTTGTACTATTGTTTCATGCTTGCTGATAACTACTGTGAGTGGTTATCAATATATTATTTGTTCCCCACTAAGCTTTATAGCTTAGCACGGGTGTTTATCTGTGTAGGCTCGTAGGGTAGAACTTTTGTCTAAGGACAAAGCCACCAATCTCCCAAGCCAACATCAGAATAGGAGGAGTATTTTGATGTATGAAATAAATGTTGCATCTCTTTTGGTTACATCCAATATATTTTTATTTAAAGGCTTGTAATTATTAAGTTATGTAAAGAATGACCAACAAGATGTGAAATTATCACCCTCAATCATACATGACTAGTATAGTATGAATGTATGTATGCTCATATGCATCATTAACAGATAAATCACATGATTAATAGGATTAATAAATGTAATTAGTAACAGTAATCAGGATTATCTAGTATAGTCATTACACTATAATTCCTAAGTTCCCTTAACTTCCAACATTATGTTCACTTTTGCAAAGTTATGTACACTTATTATTTTTGAGTTTCATCATTTCCATTGCATTCTCTACACATTATATTAGCTAATTCTCATTAAATACATCATTAATCATCAAAACAATTTGGCCACCTTGGTATTTATCATTTTCATGTTGTTTCTTCCAGTCATTTGCATTCATATTAGGATGTTTCATCAATTTATCAATTTATTTCACAATTCTACTCAATTTCATATAGTTATATAATGTAAAATCTAGGTTAAACTTGCTAAAATATATGAAATTAAATGTAATTTATATCCACTAACCTCAATTGAGCTTGAAATTCACCTATTCTTCCTTCTTCTCTCCTTTCTTCTCCTTGCCTTTCTCTTTACCTTGTGTTTCTTATTTAAGCCAAAATTAGAAGGGAGAAAATAATGAGTTTTAACTATGAATTTAATTAAATAAACGCTACTAAACAACTCTACCAATCATTTTGTACAAGCCTATAACAAAATTTCTAACTAATTCTAACAAAAACTCAAATAGTTACCTAATTAGGTTAACCTTCTCTTTCTAAAAATACTCCAACTCCAAGCCTCCTATTGATGAAATTCAATTTCTAGGATCTAAAGGATGATTTTTGGAGTGTGTAACTGAAATTAGAGGTTAAGATTTGGTGGGAGGAAGAAGAAACGAAGAAAATGGTGGAAATGGCAAAAAATAGGACGGTTCGGATTTTCTAAATAAAAGAGGGGAGAATTACAGAATTTGAGGTAGAATTATAGATTATTCTAGACCCCTCTAAGTTTTCTTCATGCCCACCAAATCTAGCTTCAAGATTCATCCATTTACTATTTGATCTAATGGCTTATTTTTTAAGCCACTTGTCACCATTTCATTCATTCCTACACATCTTTTAGATATGATGTTGCTTGTAGGTGATTATGGCTCATTCTTAATGACATATATATCCTTGGATATTTGAAATATGGCAATTAAGCTCGTTAATTAATTTAATCTTTATTTTTTACCTATTTTTGAAACCAATGTTTCCCTTGTCAGAATGCTCTGAAATTTTTCTTCGAATTCACTACCATATTCAGGAGAAAATTTATAAAATTTCAGCTCATTCTAACATTATTTCGGTATACTTCTAGCTCCAAAGGTAATATCAGTCGGTCCGAAATCCAAAATTTCAAAACTGCCAAAAAATTTATTTTCTGCTTCCAATAGCTTATTTAAGATATTTTTAATGGGTCTATGTGATTGAAATAATTTTTGGAGCTCCATAGAACATTTTTGAGCTCAGTCAAACTATCAATCAACCCTTTTTACGGTTACCGAGAAAATACTTCTCTACTTGATTTTGGGGCCTATTTACGCTCAATTTCTTCTCAAATTTTACAAATGGACTCCATTTAACTCATATTATCTTACCAAATGCTTAAATACACTTCTTAGATAGGTCACCCATCCTCTAATTGTTCAGGAGTGAGCACATTTAACTTTTGAGTTTTTGTGATTTTCTCTATATTATACTAGTGCAATCACTCTGATAACTGTTCTAAGGTTACTGTGTATGCTCTACAACATGTTGTGCATGTCAGATATATTTTTAGGGTGTTATAAAATATGACACAGTATGTCAGTCTGTTAGTCTATTGGTGATGGCCATGAGTCTTCAAGTACACAGTATGTCAGTCTGTTAGTATCAATTCATGTCAGTGGGGAGACAAACGATGCCATCTTTAACTTTTCATCGAAACACTATACAGCCATTAACTTCTGTACATCACAAATTAATATGTCGGAAGGCATCCAATTTGAAATGTGGGATGTTACATTGAATTTATCAAAAGGGTTAGTATTCAACAATAAGGATGAGATCAAGTCTTGTGTGAAAAAAATACTCAATCTCCCGAAATGTTGATTTTAGAGAAATAACTTGGCAAAAGTATTAAAACACTTAGATCAGATCGAGGTGGAGAATACTTAAGCCAAGAATTTCAGGATTATCTTAGAGATAATGGATTTTATCTCAATGGACTCCACCATATACACCACAACACAATAGTGTATCTAAAAGGAGAAATCGAACACTATTGGATATGGTTCGATCAATGATGAGTCGAGAAGACTTGCCTAAGTTTTTTTAGGGATATGCACTAGAAACTGCTGTTTATGTGTTAAATAGAGTTCCTAGTAAATCGGTTGATGTTACTCCATATGAAATGTGGAATAACAAGAAACCCACGCTTTCTCATATGAAAGTATGGGGTTGTCCTGCTTATGTGAATAGGATAATGTCAAACAAACTAGATGTTAAGTCTGACAAATATTTATTTGTGGGATATCCAAAAGAAACGTTTGGATATTATTTTTATTATTCCTTAGAACAAAAGGTGTTTGTTTCAAGGCATGTTGTCTTCGTGGAAAGAGAATTTCTCCTATAAGAGGACAGTGGGAGTAAAATTGAACTTGGTGAAGTTCAAGACCCACAAATAGAAGTAGATCAATCGATTGAACCCGAAACTGAATTTCATAATGATGAGATTGCAGTTAAACCTAATTATACACAAAATCCAAGAAGATCTACTAGGATGCGTTCTATCCCTGTGAGATATGGATTTCACATTGATTTGGATAGAGGTATAACTGTAGTAGAGGACAATGAGCCTACAAGCTATCAAGAAGTTTTGAACAGTTCAGAACGTGATTTATGGCTTAAGGCTATATAGTCTAAAATGGACTCCATGTATAAGAATAAAGTATGGACTTTAACATGAAGGGATAAACCCATAGGGTGCAAATGGGTCTTCAAAAAGAAGACCAACATGGAAGGTAATATAGTTACCTATAAAGCTCGCTTAGTAGCAAAGGATTATCGTCAAAAAGAAGGTATTGACTATGATGAAACCTTTTCTCCTGTAGCGATGCTTAAGTCTATAAGAATACTTTTAGCCATTATAGCTCATTATGATTATGAGATTTGGCAAATGGATGTGAAGATAGCTTTCCTAAATGGAAATCTGACTGAGGATGTGTATATGACACAACCAAAAGGGTTCACATCAGGAAATGGCAAAAAGGTATGCAAGCTTAAAAGATCCATTTATGGATTGAAGCAAGCCTCTAGGAGCTGGAACAAACGATTCAATGAGACAATCAAAGAGTTTGGTTTCTCACAGAATGAAGATGAACCTTGTGTGTATAAAAGGGTCAGTGGGAGTGCAATTGTCTTCCTAGTTCTATATGTAGATGACATATTGATCATGGGAAATGACATTTCTCTTCTCCAATCTATTAAAATATGGTTATCCAAGCAATTCTCCATGAAAGACCTTGGAGAAGCATCATATATTCTAGGAATAAGGATCTATAGAGATAGATCCGATAGGTTGCTAGGTCTTTCTCAAAGTACATATATAGATAAAGTATTGAAGAGGTTCAATATAGATCTCTCTAAGAAAGGGTTTATACCTATGGTGCATGGGAAATACCTTTCTAAGTCTATGTATCTGCAGACACTAGAGGATAGAGAGATCATGAATAGAATACCATATGCATCTGCAATTGGTTCTATCATGTATGCTATGTTATGTACACGTCCAGATGTAGCATTTGCTTTCAGTGTCACAAGTAGATTCCAATCCAATTTTGGAGAGGAACACTGGGCAGCTGTCAAGAATATCCTTAAGTACTTGAGAAGGACTAAGGATATATTCTTGGTATATGGAGAGGGCAGTTTGGAAGTAAATGGGTATACAGATGCTAGCTTCCAATCTGACAAAGATGATTGTAAATCACAGTCTGGTTATGTGTTCATAATAGGAGGAGGAGCAGTTAATTGAAAGAGTTCCAAACAAGAAACAATTGTTGATTCCACGACAGAAGCTAAGTACATTGATGCTTCGAAAGCAGCCAAAGAAGCAGTCTGGATCAAAAAGTTCATACCTGAACTAGGGTGGTGCCTAGCATTATTGATCCGATTTCTTTATATTGTGACAAGAATGGAGCCATTGCACAAGCAAAGGAACCACGGTCTCATCAGCGATCCAAACATGTTCTCAGACGCTACCATCTCATAAGGGAAATAGTAGGTAGAAATTATGTGAAAATAGAAAGGGTTCCCACATATGACAATGTGGCGGATCCCCTCACTAAAGCACTTTCCCAGATTAAGCATGATCACCATATAAATAGCATGGATCTGAGACATATGAGTGATTAGCTCTAGTGTAAGTGGGAGATTGTTAGAGAGTATGCCCTAAAGCCCATGTAATAGGGATGTTTTTCATATGTATGAATTTATATTCTTAATAAAAGGCATCATTCATTTATTACTGCTATTTTTAAATACATGAGTTTGTAAATCTTAAATTAATAAATGAAGTCCTATATATTATAAACACAGTGCGAAGGCAACCATGAAAGTGTTCATGATATGAGATGTCTATTGCATGCAAATGTGTTGATATTTAAATATCCCTAGTTATAGAATTAACAAGACAAGACATTGTTAACTCAGACAGACTAGCACATGTTATGCTTCTTGAATGGTTCAAGCAGTGGTTCTCATAACTGTGATTATGAAAGATAATCAAAGCTAACATGTGGATGCTTGTTAGAAGAACAAGTTCATTGGAGACCTGCAAAGAGAATACTCACATGGATATTAAATCTATGTCAATGAGGAATCTTTTCATAGCGGTTGTGCAAGTATCCTTAGACTTGAGATCACCAAAGTTATCTTAAGTAGCAAGTGGTATACTTTGACTCCATAAATGATTACTTCCAACTGGGAGTGAACATAGTTAGGAGATTGGGTATATCATGACCTACTTGAAGATAGTTGAGTGATTGACAAAGGATTCACCATCCCAGATTTAATAAGGGAAGTTATCTCGCATGATTCTATAATTGCCTTATTCAAAAAATTTCTGGCCAGAGTAATATGCCAAGATGGATAAAGATCCATAGAGGGAATTTTGGAAATAATGGTTAAATTAATAGAACATACATAATTAGATTTATATGAGTCGACAGAAATCCATACTCAGAATCTAATTGAGATAAGAGTGGTGAAAGGAGTAATTGCACGGTAACTATTTCTATGGAAGGGTATAGTCAAACCACTTGACTTTCCTGACATTTGGGTAGTCATGATACCTAGCTAGAGGCCAAGTATGACTTGTATAATTATGTATCAAGAATATCAATAGGAATTGATAAAATGATTTAAAGGAGTTTAAATCATATGAGTTTTGAATAGAACTCACAATTACACATTATACTACCAACATGGATAGGAACCCAATAAGTCACACACATATAGAAAAAAAGGATAAAATGATAAAATAACAAGGATAATAATATTTGATATTATTATGGGGATAGAAAAGTGAATAAGATAATAATTAATTAAAGAGTTTAATTAATTATGATCAAGTAAAATTTTTTGCGAAACTTTTGAGAAATATTCTTTAAAATTGGACCTAATTGAAATAATGTATTTCACAATTAATTATTATTGGACTATAAGTGTTATAGGGCTAATATAATAATTAATAGGTCCATTGGAGGAATTATAAAGGGGCTAGAGAAATAAAGTTGGCACAGAAGCCCTCTAAAAGAAGGGCCACACACCAACTCCAAATAGAAGGCCTTAGAGGCTTATTTCTTAGACCAAATTTAATTAAATATGTTACATAAGTGTTGTGGAGCCTACATATTTAATTTGGTTGGATTTGGAATTCATTTGGGTAATTAAATCCAAGTATTTGTATAAAGGGCCTAGTTTATGGGTTTTGTGCATAGTTTTTTTCTGAAAAAGCTTAAATTGGATTTAATTGTGCCCAAATAATTATAAATAATTTTTGAAGCCCAATTAATAATTCTCCAGCAATTTTAAATAGCCCAATCTCATTATGAAGTTGGATTTTTAAGCTAACTATAAAAATCCAAATAATGAGGAATTAGGGTTAAAAAAGTGAGAAAACACTTAAGAAAAGTTTCTTCTCTTTTCTCTTTACCCTAGCCGCCACCTCCCTTTGTTAGCTCAAGGGATTTTCGGCCAGCCCCTTATTCTCTCTTAATTTTTGGTTCATTCTATCATTCTCTAGTGTTGATTACTCATTGGAGGTGTTCGATTTTGGACACTGTGGTTTACGACAACCCATTGCGAAGGAAAATCAACTGTACAATAAAAATTCAAAGGTGATTTTTCTTATTCTCATTAATATGAATATTGTACATTCATGGCAAGATCAGTAATATTAATTAAAAATTTTAAATTTCGCTTATGTGTGAGATGCATGTAACCAATAAATTCCAATAACTGTAACATTTGCAAAAATGTTGGGCACAATAAAAAGACATGTCCTAGTCGAATTAGATCATCCAATCAAGCCTTTAAAAGTTAGAATTCTTTAATGACTTAATATAATTTATATGTTGTTGGAATTCTTTAATGACTTAATAGAAGTTAGACTATAATTACTCATCTTATACGTTGTTAGACATGATTGTACTTAATATAATTTATAAGTGAATGAGTTGAGGTTAAAGGGGCCTTGTCCGATACGTTTAAGTATTGATTCATCGAAATCGCTACTATATACCGGTTGATCAGAAAAACTTGAGTTTGCATGACATTAGGATCGGACAAAAGTTCATCTAGAAAATCATCTCACAGAACATTACCATCCATTTCTCCATGTATATTGTATGGCAAAAGTGCACCTATGTACCCTATTTGATCTGGTTTAGAGACACTGACATTTAAATCAACATTCAATCTTGATAGACTAGCTTTTGTATTGTAAAATGTATGTTGGCTAAATGCTAGCATTCTGAATGAACTGGAACTACCTTGATAATCATAAAAGCCATGACATAGGCTGAGGGACCTGGTTGAAACTTGGCAAAATAGGAATAAAGGGCACTATTATCTGTCTTTCTGCCATGCCTCTTCTACTTCTTTTTATTGCCAAAAATCCTCATATGGTACAAACATTGGCAGAATCTATACGGGACCTAGTACAGGCTGGCGTGGATAATCAATTGACATTCTATCAAATGTTCCAACTGCTCATAATATCCCTCCTCATGTTAATCGAAACTTGCTGCCTTGAATTAATGATGATGCCATATCATTATGGTAAATGCGTTCAGTACTATTGGTCTACATTCAATTAAATTAAATATTAACAATAGATAATCGGCCAGCCTAAAAATTAAAACTATTAACAATAATTAAACAATAAAAAATGAAATATGGCAAACATACCGCTGCCCCATATGACGCTCCATCAGGGTTTATCCACCGTCTCGTTCTTAGTAGATACCACTACATGTATTGTGACTTTATATGCAATGATTTCCTAAGAAAAGGATCCTTGATAACGCTATTTAGTCGATTATTCCACTCGTAGATGACATTAGAAAATGTAATTTCCCAATTTTACTCATGGCTCCCTTTCAAATCGACTGAATGCACCCTATCATCAATTAACGGTGGACTCAAAATGGGTTAATCCATGCCAAATTGATGAATACAATGATCTAGATGGTGCCACTCGACGATATAAAAACATATCGAAGGCACAACTGATCTCCAAATTCGTTGTCCATTTGTACAAAAAGACGATAAAAGATGCATCACGCCACTGTACGACTACCAATCCATCTAAATAAAAGGTAAAAAATAGTAAAAATGTTTCAAATTTTATAAATGAAACATGAATTATTAGAATTAAATTTTGTAGTTGTCAAATGATTACCTGATCTCCATGCTGAGTGTCTAATTCTACTTGGTATCCTTGTACATCTTTACTATTATTATTGCTCAAATTAATAGGTGATTGCCACCTAATATAAAATAATTTATTGTGTTAATATAGTATTGTATCGAAACTTATAAACAAAAATATATCAATTTGATAATTAATTAATTAATTAAATTTACCTATAACCGCATAACATACTTTGATCTAACACAAATTCATATATAAAGGGAGGTCAAATTTTGGGCAATCCTTCCCATGCCCACATCTACAACAATTGTTGAGAACCACCAACTCCATGAGCACTAGGTCGTGTAGCACGACACAACCTCCTATACAGCCATGCCAAGCAAGCCAAACCCCAACTGTAATTGCCAACCTCATCTGAATTCTCCAATAGGAGAAGCCACATCAAATGTTTATAATTATTTGATTGAGATGGACATAGTGTTAGAGAGTATGCCCTAGAGCCCATGTAATAGGGATGTATTTCATATGTATAAGTTTATATTCTTAATAAAAGGCATCATTTATTTATTAATGTTATGTTTAAATATATGAGTTTGTAAATCTTAAATTAATAAATGAAGTCCTTGATATTATAAACACAATGCAAAGACAATCATGAAAGTGTTCATGATATGAGGTGTCTATTGCATGCAAATGTGTTAATATCTAAATATCCCTAGTCAAAGAATTAACAAGATAGGACATTGTTAATTCGGACGGACTAGCACATATTATGCTTCTTGAATGGTTCAAGCAGTGGTTCTCATAACTGTGATTATGGAAGATAATCAAAGCTAACATGTGGATGCTTGTTAGAAGAACAAGTTAATTGGAGACCTGCATAGAGAATCCTCACATGGATATTAAATCTATGTCAGTGAGGAATCTCTTCATAGCGGTTGTGCAAGTATCCTTAGACTGGAGATCACAAAAGTTTTCTTAAGTAGCAAGTGGTATATTTTGACTCCATAATTGATTACTTCCAATTGGGAGTGAACATAGTTAGGAGATTGGGTATATCATTACCTACTTGAAGATAGTTAAGTGATTGACAAAGGATTCACCATCCCAGATTTAATAAGGAAAGTTATCTCGCATGATTCTATAATTGCCATGTTCAGAGAATCTCTGGCTAGAGTAATATGCCAAGATGGATAGAGATCCATAGAGGGCATTTTGGGAATAATGGTTAAATTAATAGAACATACATAATTAGATTTATATGAGTTGATAGAAATCCATACTCAGAATCTAATTGAGATAAGAGTGGTGAAAGGAGTAATTGTACGGTAACTGTTTCTATGAAAGGGTATAGTCAAACCACTTGACTTTCTTGACATTTAGGTAGTCATGATGCCTAGATAGAGGCCAATCATGACTTTTATAATAATGTATCAAGAATATCAATGGGGATTGATAAAATGATTTAAAGGAGTTTAAATCATGTGAGTTTTGAATAGAACTCACAGTTACATATTATACTGCTAATATGGACAGGAACCCAATAGGTCACACACATATAGAGAAAAATGATAAAATAGTAAAATAATAAGGATAATAATATTTGATATTATTATAGGGATAGAGAAGTGAATAAGATAATAATTAATTAAAGAGTTTAATAAATTATGATTAAGTAAAATTATTCGTGAAACTTTTGAGAAATGTTCTGTAAAATTGGACCTAATTGAAATAATGTATTTCATAATTAATTATTATTATACTATAAGTGTTATATGGATGATATAATAATTAATAGATCCATTGAAGGAATTACAGAGGCCCAGAGAAGTGAAGTTGGCGCAGAAACCCTCCAAAAGAAGGGCCACACGCCAACTCCAAACAAAAGGCCTTAAAGGCCTATTTCTTGGACCAAAATAAATTAAATATGTTTCATAAGTGTTGTGTAGCCTACATATTTAATTTGGTTGGATTTGGAATTCATTTGGGTAATTAAATCCAAGTATATGTACAAAGGGTCTAGTTTGTGGATTTTGTGCATAGTCTTTTGTGAAAGGGCTTAAATTGGATTTAATTAAGTCTAAATAATTATAAATAATTCCAGAAGCCTAATTAATAATTCTCCAGAAATTTTAAAGAGCCCAATCCCATTATGAAGTTGGATTTTTAACCTAACTATAAAAATAAAAGTGATGGGGAATTAGGGTTAAAAGTGTGTGAACACTTAAGAAAAGTTTCTTCTCTTTTTCTCTCTACCCTAGCCGCCACTCCCAAAACTAGCTTCTAGGTTTTTTGGCCAGCCCTTGTTTTTTACCAATTATTTGTTCATTCTATCATTCTCTAGTGTGGATTACTCATTGGAGGTGTTCGATTTTGGACACTGTGGTTTGCGACAACCCGGTGCGAAGGAAAATTAACTGTACAACAAAAATCAAAGGTGATTTTTCTTATTCTCATTAATATGTATATTATAAATTCAAGGCAATATCAGACATATTGGTTAAAAATTTTAAATTTTGCTTATGTATGAGATGCATGTAATCGATAATTCCCAAATTGGTATCAAAGCCTCGGTTTTGCCATGAATATACAATTCTTTATTTTTCTGCTGAATAAGTTTTATTTTTTGAGTTATTTATTTCATGAACTTTAAAATATCAGATTTAATTGTTCATGAATGAGAAATATTGATTTCTGGATATAAGTGTGATCAAATATATAAAATGGAAATAAAAATTATTCTTTTAAGAAAAGAATTTTTGGTTTTTACGTGAATAGCTTTTAATTTTAGGGGCTGTTCTAAATTAATTTTTTATAGATCCATTATAAGATCATTTATATGATAATTTATGTGTTTAATATGTGATATTAAGCCACAGGAACAAATGAAATTAAAATCGAACAAGTTTTGCATGAAAACTAGTTTAGTCGAAAAGTTCGATAAATTGATGTTCTTGGTGTGTTCTTGATGTGTTCTTGTTTAGAACGATTTTTAATCTTCTAAATCTGATATATCTGATATATTAAAGTGTTTTTAATTAATTGGATTAATTAAAATGGGTTTTAAACTAATTGGATTAATTGTAATTCATTAAAACCACTTAATAGGCTTAATTATGTTTACGGACTTGGTTTAAATTAGTGAATGACTTGGTGGGCCCAAGGAGCTGATTTAAATTAAATATTATAAATAATAATTAAGTTTATTAATGGGTTTTAAGGGCTGGAGTGGGCTTGGCTCATTCCAAAAGGCCCAAATAGTCCAATAGACACAAAACTAGTTTGTGTGTAAACACATTTAGGGTTTAATTTAGCGGGTTTCGGCCTACCCTTTATCTTAATCCCAAAATTGATTCTTTTAATTGTTTAATATGATTAATTAATTAAATAATCAATTAATAATTAATTAATAATCAATTGGATTGATTATTAAGGCAAGAACACATACATGCAAAAAGGTTTCCTAAAATGAAAGTTTCCAAAATAAAAAAGTTTTCTAATTTGATCACATTATTAAAATAACTCAAAAGAATGTTTCAAGAGTTGAAACAAAGTTAATAATCCATTACTTTATGCATTAGAAATGCATATAAAGGTGCATGATTGGCATGATGGATAGTTATGGACAAGGCCCAATGTGATTAAGCATTATGCATGATTTGGCCCAATGAGGACTTTTATGTCCCGGCCACTTATTTTTGGTTTGTATTTCTTTTCAAATTATAATATGTAATTAGATTACTTAGATTAGAATTAGAAATAGAGATGGAGACCATTATCAAGGAGCAAGATGGGCCGGATGGAGATCCAACAAGCTTGAAGATAATGTAATTATTTTTCTTGTTTGAATCATGCATACTACCTAGGTGTGACCTTTTGATTTCCCTCTTGGCTCAGGGAAATCAATGTAGTAAAGTCCATAACTATACCATATTTGTATGCTTATATTTATGTGATAGATATAGGATGCATACCAATGTATGCCAACCATGTATGATGAGACTTAATTAACTAAAACCCTCAAACAAATACTAAGGTAAATAAGCCTTTGATTAATTTGAGTAGAACCAGAGTTCTTTATAGTGTGGGTTGTTAACCACAGTCAAGCTCACATTATATCGAATATGTTCAAATCTAATTAAATGGGTCATCTTAGCTAGCCCATTAGCTTGTTAACCACAGTCAAGGCTAATGGTTCTATAGGCCAGATTAGGAAATGCATATATGATATGCATGCATCAAGAGTTGATAACCTAATGATCCAATAGTTGTGTAGAGACACAATTGGTATAGAGATACCTACCTTATAAGGGTATGGAGTTTGGCTTGTTGACCACAGTCAAGGTTAAATTACATATCAAGGATTGGATATTGGCCCACTAGGAAAACCATCGGGTTTTCTCGGATTATATAGTGAGGGCTATTAATTCACAATAAAATAGTGGGAGTAAATGGATTAATTAAAGACTTTATTAATGCATACATATATATATGAACATACTCTCATAAGTTTTCTTTTTCACATCTAGGTCATCATCATGAGCACATCAAACATTAATATATGATCAATCTTGGATAACAAGCTGGTTGGCAGTAACTATTCTGACTGGATCAGGCAAGTGAGAATTGTTCTCAGAGCTGAAAAGATCCATTATGTCTTGGATAAAGATCCACCACCACTTCCATCAGATGATGCCATTGATGAGATCAAAGACACTTATCGAAAATACATGGGGGATAGTGAAGCGACAGCATGTCTGATGCTGGGTGTTATGTCCTCGGACCTTCAAAAGCAACATGAGATGATGGATGCTAGAACCATCATTTTGCATCTAGAGGAGTTTTATTCTTCTCAGGCTAGAACTGAGTAATATGAGATTGCTCGAGCTCTATTTAGCTGCAAAATGGTGGAAGGCACTTCAGTTGCTACTCATGCATTGAAGATGTATGGGTATATTAAGCATTTGAGTAGACTTGGCTATGTTATGGATAATGATCTATACATAGATTTAATCTTGTACTCGTTGACTCTAAGTTATGCACCTTTCGTGCTTAACTTCAATATGAACAAGATCCAAGTAACCATTCTTGAGTTAATCAACATGCTCAAGACAGTCGATGGATCCTTTAAAAAGGATCCAAAAAGTGTCATGGTTGTCACTTCTGCTAAAGGCAAGAAGTAGAAGAAGATAACCAAGGCGCAGCCAAAGAATGGTGGGATCTCCAAAAAGAAGGTTGCCAAGAAAGAGAATCCCAAAGGAACTTGCTTTCATTATGGAAAGGATGGTCATTGGAAGCGTAACTGCAAGGCCTATCTAGATTCTCTCAAGGAGAAGAAGCAAGTTGATGCTTCTACTTCAGGTATTCATATGATTGAAATTAATACTTATTCTATTGCTTCAAAACAATCTTGGATATTAGATACCGGATGTGGATCTCATTTGTGTAATGATTTACAGGAGCTTAAAAGCTTTAGAAGAGTTAGAAAGGCAGAGATATGTTTGCAGTCAGCTACTGGACAAAACATCTCTACAACGATTGTGGGGACTTACCATTTGCCTCTTCCAAGTGGATTAGTATTGGAATTAAATAATTGTTATTATGTTCCAGCTTTATCTAAAAGTATTATTTCTTTCAGTTATTTATTGAACGATTATGACATTTCTTTAAAGGACAAGTGTTGTTACATTTTTAAGAACAATATGTTTTATGCAAAAGTTATCATTGAGAATGGTATATTTGTTCTTGATTTAATTAAAGAAGTGCATAATGCGGATACCAAGAGAATGAAACATGATAATCTAAATACCTCATATTTATGGCATTATCGTTTAGGCCATATAAATGAGAAATGCATGACCAAATTACACAAGTCATGTGATTTAGGATCATTTGATTATGAATCATTTGATACATACGAATCTTGTTTATTGGGAAAAATGACAAAAGCTCCCTTTATTGGTAAAGGAGAAAGAGCTAAAACGGTTTTGGACTTAATACATTAAGATGTATGTGGTCCAATGACTACACATGCCAGAGGAGGTTACTCCTACTTCATTACTTTCATAGATAATTATTCCAGGTTTGGATACATCTATCTAATGAAATATGAATCAGAAGCATTTGAAAAGTTCAAAGAATTCAAGAATGAAGTAGAGAAACAACTTGGCAAGAGTATTAAAACACTTAAATCAGATTGAGGTGGAGAATACTTAAGCCAAGAATTTCAGGATTATCTTAGAGATAATGGGATTTTATCTCAATGGACTCTACCATATACACCACAACACAATGGTGTATCTGAAAGGAGAAATCGAACACTATTAGATATGGTTCGATTAATGATGAGCCGGGCAGACTTGCCTAAGTCCTTTTGGGGATATGCACTAGAAACTGCTATTTATATGTTAAACAGAGTTCCTAGTAAATTGGGTTATGTTACTCCATATGAGATGTGGAATAACAAGAAACCCACGCTTTCTCATATGAAAGTATGGGTTTGTCCAGCTTATGTGAAGAGGACAATGTCAGACAAACTAGATGTTAAGTCTGACAAATGTTTATTTGTGGGATATCCAAAAGAAACTTTTGGATATTATTTCTATCATCCCTTAGAATAAAAGGTATTTGTTTCAAGGCATGCTGTCTTCTTGGAAAGAGAATTTCTCCTATGAGAGGACAGTGGGAGTAAAATTGAACTTGGTGAAGTTCAAGACCCACAAATAGAAGAAGATCAACCGATTGAACCCAAAACTGAATTTCATAATGATGAGATTGCAGTTGAACCTGATTATACACAAAATCCTAAAAGATCTACTAGGATGCGTTCTATCCCTGTGAGATATGGATTTCACATTGATTCAGATAGAAGCATAACTGTAGTAGAGGACAATGAGCCTACAAACTATCAAGAAGTTTTGAACAGTTCAGAATGTAATTTATGGCTTAAGGCTATGCAGTCTGAAATGGACTCCATGTATGAGAATAAAGTATGCACTTTAACTCAACCACCTAAAGGGATAAAACCCATAGGGTGCAAATGGGTCTTCAAAAAGAAGACCAACATGGAAGGTAATATAGTTACCTATAAAGCTCGCTTAGTAGCAAAGGGTTATTGTCAAAAGGAATGTATTGACTATGACAAAACCTTTTCTCCTATGGCGATGCTTAAGTCTATAAGAATACTTTTAGCCATTGCAGCTCATTATGATTATGAGATTTGGCAAATGGATGTGAAGACAGCTTTCCTAAATGGAAATCTGACTGAGGATGTGTATATGACACAACCAGAAGGGTTCACATCAGGAAATGGCAAAAAGGTATTCAAGCTTCAAAGATCCATTTATAGATTGAAGCAGGCCTCTAGGAGCTGGAACATACGATTCAATAAGATAATCAAAGAGTTTGGTTTCTCACAGAATGAAGATGAACCTTGTGTGTATAAAAGGGTCAGTGGAGTGCAATTGTGTTCTATATGTGGATGACATATTAATCATGGGAAATGATATTTCTCTTCTCCAATCTGTTAAAATATGGTTATCCAAGAAATTCTCCATGAAAGACATTGGAGAAGCATCCTATATTCTGGGAATAAGGATCTATAGAGATAGATCCAATAGGTTGCTAGTTCTTTCTCAAAGTACATATATAGATAAAGTATTAAAGAGGTTCAATATGGATCTCTCTAAGAAAGGGTTTATACCCATGGTGCATGGGAAACATCTTTCTGATGCCATGTAAAATGTCTACTTTTTAATATGTATTTTCTTATGTTTAAGTAGCTTAAGTATGTAATATTATGTGTATTTTGTGTGTTTATGTTTAGTTTATGCATTTATGTGTGTTTCTAGGTTAAAGTTGGTGTAAGTGTGAAGTAAAGTGAAGAAATGGTGAAGATTCAAGGATGAAGATCACGAGTCGTGAAGTGGCTCACGACTCGGACTAGAGTTCACGAGAAGGATGGAAGATTACGAGTAAGGCAAAGAAGATTTGTTCACAAGTCGGTGATATGTTCATGAGTCAGTAGAAATGTCACGACTCGAATGGAAGATCACGAGTAAAGAAGCACGGCTGAAATTCACGACTCGTGAAGCAGTTCACGAGTCAGACAAAATACCTGTTTCCAAATGTTGCACCTGTTTGCAACTAATCCTTCAGCCAATCATCAAGACTCTTCAGGGCAGCTTTTCATGATTAACAACTATTCTGAAGGGGCATATCTGTGGAGTTAAACTCTATAAATATGGGGGTGAAGCTTTGAAGATGGAGATCGATCAATGTTTAGTTTTTAGAAATATAGTTTTGTTTTGGATAAACATTTTTACTTAGTTTTTATTAGATGATTACAAAGGGATAAAGCCAAAGGAACAAGAGATAAGTGTCTTTCTCTTGTTTATCTTTAATTCAAATATGTATTTGGCTAGTTTCCTTTGTACATTATAACTATGCACTAGTATTTGTTTAAGACATGTTCATTATTCTTATTATGAATGAAGTATGATTTATATCCATTTGTGTGCTTTGATTTGCTATGTATGATTGGCCACCATATTTGGCATGTTAGTCAATTTGTTCGCAACGAGAGTTGGAATTCTTTGATGGAAAAAAAATGAATGTACTTGAAGCATTGAATTCACTTAGAGATAAGGAATTCACTTTGAGGGGCTAAAGAATTGGCACAGAGCTTCATAATTTTTATTTATCTCTATAATGGCACGAGAGTGCTTATAGACTCTAAATGAAAACATCTTTACTGACAACGAGAGTTGCTTTAAAGAATCTTGGCTAAATTCTCCAGTCACTTTATTTATAAAATTACTAGAACTTGTTCTTAAATGAATTACTATTTCATATTTCTAATGTATGTTCATACCATCATTTAAGTCATCTTTAATCCAATTTCATTAATATATGCAAAGTAGTTTAGATATTTATTTAAATACATAATCTACATTTTATTCGTTACCTATCCACCTACTCTTTGTGATTTCAATACAAAATTTACACCGTTCCCTTTGGAACGATACCCTACTCATTCTATATGCAGTCTAGTGAGACTAAGGGTTCAAATAAATCCCAATCACTTTCTAAGTCTATGTGTCTGTAGACACTAGAGGATAGAGAGAGCATGAATAGAATACCATATACATCTGCAATTGGTTCTATCATGTATACTATGTTATGTACACGTCTAGATGTAGCATTTGCTTTGAGTGTCACAAGTAGATTCCAATCCAATTTTGGAGAGGAACACTAGGCAGCTGTCAAGAATATCCTTAAGTACTTGAGAAGGAATAAGGATATATTCTTAGTATATGGAGAGAGCACATCAAACATTAATATACGATCAATCTTGGATAACAAGCCGATTGGCAGTAACTATTCTGACTGGATCAGGCAAGTGAGAATTGTTCTCAAAGCTGAAAAGATCCATTATGTCTTGGATAAAGATCCACCACCACTTCCATCAGATGATGCCATTGATGAGATCAAAGGCACTTATCAAAAATACATAGAGGATAGTGAAGCGGCAGCATGTCTGATGCTGGGTGCTATGTCTTCGGAGCTTTAGAAGTAACATGAGATGATGGATGCTAGAACCATCATTTTGTATCTAGAGGAGCTTTATTCTTCTCAGGCTAGAACTGAGCAATATAAGATTGCTCGAGCTCTATTTAGCTGCAAAATGGTGGAAGGCACTTTAGCTGCCATGCATTGAAGATATATGGGTATATTGAGCATTTGAGTAGACTTGGCTATGTTATGGATAATGATCTACACATAGATTTAATCTTGTACTCGTTGGCTCCAAGTCATGCACCTTTTGTGCTTAACTTTAATATGAACAAGATTCAAGTAACCATTCCTGAGTTAATCAATATGCTCAAGACAGTTGATGGATCCTTTAAGAAGGATCCAAAAAGTGTCATGGTTGTCACCTCTGCTAAAGGCAAGAAGTAGAAGAAGATAACCAAGGCGCAACCAAAGAATGGTAGGATCTCCAAGAAGAAGGTTGCCAAGAAAGAGAATCCCAAAGAAACTTGCTTCCATTGTGGAAAGGATGGTCATTGGAAGCGTAACTGTAAGGCCTATCTAGATTCTCTCAAGGAGAAGAAGCAAGCTGATGCTTCTACTTTAGGTATTCATATGATTGAAATTAATTCTTATTCTATTGCTTCAAAACAATCTTGGGTATTAGATACCGGATGTGGATCTCATTTGTGTAATGATCTACAGGGGCTTAAAAGCTTTAGAAGAGTTGGAAAGGCAGAGATATGTTTGCAGTCAGCTACTGGACAAAACATCTCTATATACACCACAACACAATGGTATATCTGAAAGGAGAAATCGAACACTATTAGATATGGTTCGATCAATGATGAGCCGGGTAGACTTGCCTAAATCCTTTTGGGGATATGCACCAAAAACTGCTGTTTATGTGTTAAATAGAGTTCCTAGTAAATTGGTTGATGTTACTCCATATGAGATGTAGAATAACAAGAAACCCACGCTTTCTCATATGAAAGTATAGGGTTGTCCTGCTTATGTGAAGAGGACAATGTCAGACAAACTAGATGTTAAGTCTGATAAATGTTTATTTGTGGGATATCCAAAAGAAACGTTTGGATATTATTTCTATTATTCCTTAGAAAAAAAGGTATTTGTTTTAAGGCATGTTGTCTTCTTGAAAAGAGAATTTCTCCTACGAGAGGACAGTGGGAGTAAAATTGAACTTGGTGAAGTTTAAGACCCACAAATAGAAGAAGATCAACCGATTGAACCCGAAACTGAATTTCATAATGATGAGATTGCAGTTGAACCTGATTATACACAAAATCCTAGAAGATCTACTAGGATGCATTCTATCCCTGTGAGATATGGATTTCACATTGATTCAGATAGAGGCATAACTGTAGTAGAAGACAATAAGCCTACAAGCTATCAAGAAGTTTTGAACAGTTCAAAACGTGATTTATGGCTTAAGGCTATGCAGTCTGAAATGGACTCCATGTATGAGAATAAAGTATGGACTTTAACTCAACCACCTGAAGGGATAAAATCCATAAGGTGCAAATGGGTCTTCAAAAAGAAGACCGACATGGAAGGTAATATAGTTACCTATAAAGCTCGCTTAGTAGCAAAGAATTATCGTCAAAAGGAAGGTATTGACTATGACGAAACATTTTCTCCTGTGGCGATGCTTAAGTCTATAAGAATACCTTTAGCCATTATAGCTCATTATGATTATGAAATTTAGCAAATGGATGTGAAGACAACTTTCCTAAATGGAAATCTGACTGAGGATGTGTATATGACACAACCAGAAGGGTTCACATCAGGAAATGGCGAAAAGGTATGCAAGCTTCAAAGATCCATTTATGGATTGAAGCAAGCCTCTAGGAGCTGGAACATACGATTTAATGAGACAATCAAAGAGTTTGATTTCTCATAAAATGAAGATGAACCTTGTGTGTATAAAAGGGTCAGTGGGAGCACAATTATCTTCCTGGTTCTATGTGTGGATGACATATTAATCATGAAAAATGATATTTCTCTTCTCCAATCTGTTAAAATATGGTTATCCAAGCAATTCTCCATAAAAGACCTTGGAGAAGCATCCTATATTCTAGGAATAAGGATCTATAGAGATATATCCAATAGGTTGCTAGGTTTTTCTCAAAGTACATATATAGATAAAGTATTAAAGAGGTTCAATATGGATCTCTCTAAGAAAGGGTTTATACCCATGGTGCATGGAAAACATCTTTCTAAGTCTATGTGTCTGCAGACACTAGAGGATAGAGAGAGCACGAATAGAATACCATATGTATTTGCAATTGGTTCTATCATATATGCTATGTTATGTACACGTCCAGATGTAGCATTTGCTTTGAGTGTCACAAGCAGATTCCAATCCAATTTTAGAGAGGAACACTAGGCAGCTGTCAAGAATATCCTTAAGTACTTGAGAAGGACTAAGGATATATTCTTAGTATATGGAGAGGGAAGTTTAGAAGTAAATGGGCATACAGATGCCAGCTTCCAATCTGACAAAGAAGATTGTAAATCACAGTCTGGTTATATGTTCATAATGGGAGGAGAAACAGCTAGTTAGAAGAGTTCCAAATAAGAAATAACTGCTGATTTCATGACAGAAGCTGAGTACATTGCTGCTTCGAAAGCAGCCAAAGAAGCAGTCTGGATCAAAAAGTTCATAACTAAACTAGTAGTGGTGCCTAGCATTGTTGATCCAATTCCTTTATATTGTGACAAGAATGGAGCCATTGTGCAAGCAAAGGAACCACGGTCTCATCAGCGTTCCAAGCATGTTCTTAGACGCTACCATCTCATAAGAGAAATAGTAGCTAGAAATAATGTGAAAATAGAAAGGGTCCCTACATATGATAATGTGGCGGATCCCCTTACTAAAGCACTTTCCCAGATAAAACACGATCACCATATAAATAGCATGGGTCTAAGACATATGAGTGATTGGCTCTAGTGCAAGTGGAAAATTGTTAGAGAGTATGCCCTAGAGCCCATGTAATAGGGATGTATTTCATATGTATGAGTTTATATTCTTAATAAAAGGCATCATTCATTTATTAATGCTATGTTTAAATACATGAGTTTGTAAATCTTAAATTAATAAATGAAGTCCTTGATATTATAAACACAGTGCAAAGACAATCATGAAAGTGTTCATGATATGAGGTGTCTATTGCATGCAAATGTGTTAATATCTACATATCCTTAGCTAAAGAATTAACAAGATATGACATTGTTAATTTGGACGGACTAGCACATGTTATGCTTCTTGAATGGTTCAAGCAATGGTTCTCATAACTGTGATTATGGAAGATAATCAAAGCTAACATGTGGATGCTTGTTAGAAGAACAAGTTAATTAGAGTCCTGCATAGAGAATCCTCATATGGATATTAAATCTATATTAGTGAGGAATCTCTTCATAGCAGTTGTGCAAGTATCCTTAGACTTGAGATCACCAAAGTTATCTTAAGTAGCAAGTGGTATATTTTGACTCCATAACTAATTACTTCCAATTGGGAGTGAACATAGTTAGGAGATTGGGTATATCATGACCTACTTGAAGATAGTTGAGTGATTGACAAAGGATTCACCATCCCATATTTAATAAGGGAAGTTATCTCGCATGATTCTATAATTGCCTTATTCAAAGAATCTCTTGCCAGAGTAATATGCCAAGATGGATAGAGATCTATGGAGGGCATTTTGGGAACAATGGTTAAATTAATAGAATATACATAATTAGATTTATATGAGTTGACAGAAATCCATACTCAGAATCTAATTGAGATAAGAGTGGTGAAAGGAGTAATTGCACGGTAACTGTTTCTATGGAAGGGTATAGTCAAACCACTTGACTTTCACGACATTTAGGTAGTCAAGATGCCTAGCTAGAGGCCAATCATGACTTGTCTAATAATGTATCAAGAATATCAATGGAGATTGATAAAATGATTTAAAGGAGTTTAAATCATGTGAGTTTTGAATAGAACTCACAATTACATATTATACCGCTAATATGGACAGGAACCCAATAGATCACACATATATAGAGAAAAAGGATAAAATGATAAAATGACAAGGATAATAATATTTGATATTATTATAGGGATAGAGAAGTGAATAAGATAATAATTAATTAAAGAGTTTAATTAATTATGATCAAGTAAAATTGTTCGCGAAACTTTTGATAAATGTTCTGTAAAATTGGACCTAATTAAAATAATATATTTCATAATTAATTATTATTATACTATAAGTATTATAGGGCTGATATAATAATTAATAGATCCATTGGAGGAATTACATAGGCCCAGAGAAGTGAAGTTGGCACAGAAATCCTCCAGAAGAAGGGCCACACGCCAACTCCAAATAGAAGGCCTTAGAGGCCTATTTCTTGGATCAAAATAAATTAAATATGTTACATAAGTGTTATGGAGCCTACATATTTAATTTGGTTAGATTTGGAATTCATTTGGGTAATTAAATCCTAGTATATGTACAACGGGCCTAGTTTGTAGGTTTTGTGCATAGTCTTTTGTGAAAGGGCTTAAATTGGATTTAATTGAGCCCAAATAATTATAAATAATTTCAGAAGCCCAATTAATAATTCTCCAGCAATTTTAAAGAGCACAATCCCATTATGAAGTTGAATTTTTAACTAACGTCCGTTGGACGCGTGACCAACGTCGTTGGACTCCTTATAATGATGGCTACCTCTAGGCATCCTTGATCCCACACCTGTGAAGCTCCGATCAAACTCCGACGAAGCTCCGGTGATGGACGAAATTGAGAAAGAAATTGGGAATTTCATTTAAACGATATGTGACTGCCAAATTTACTTCTGAAGAATTTATTTAAATTGAATTTAGAATTTTCGGTTAGGATTATTATTTCTTTGGGACTTGTTGACTAGCATACATGTGTGTTTCAATTTGTAAAATATATTTGTTGTTGTATTAAGGTGTTAAATGATTTTTGGATATTAATATGTGAGGGTGGAGTTAAATGGTAATTTTTATAGGTTGAGAAAATTAGTTGTAGAGATTAATGTTAATCTCTCCTATACCCTGTGTTTATAATTATCTGAAATCATTGAAAGTATGAAAGGCTTGAAAATTTAGATGGTTGATATACATTGGAGGACCTTTAAGGGTTTAACAAAATAAAATTTAGGTTTTATACATGTTAAGTTGGTTACCGTACAATTTGTGTGTGAGCTTATTAGCTGTAATAATAGGTAATTGGTTATTGTAGATTGCTTATTTGCTTGGTCATAAATAGGAAATTATGAAAAATGATTTAGGATACAATTTGATGGAAATAGTTAAGTCAAATAAGTTGTATTATTATAAGGGTTAAAATTATTTCTTAAATTAGTGACATACATGGTTAGAACTTTTCTAAAACGGTGACTAAATTTATTTGTAATTTGGGACTTTCTTTATATTGATAAATAAGCTTAAATTTGGGGACCCAAACAGAATTGTAGTTTGAGGTAAATGGAAAATTCTTGACTGATAATAAATGTTTTGGATTCGATTGGTAGATTTCCTTACGGTTAAAATAGGTGCAATTAACCAAAGTTTAAATTTCTTACTTGTACGCTTAAGTTAATGGGTCAATTAATGTGATTGATATGCTAGACAAAGCAAAGAAAGTAATTAGAATATAGAATCATAGTTATACACGTAAATAGAAAGATGTGGGCCTTTTATATTTTAAATGAAAAATGTAGGGAAATGACTTTATTAGTATTATTTCTTTTTATAGTAAAGAGGTACTGTACTCTCTTATGAATTGCTAATATTTTGTTATTTCGTCTTCGCATTATTGTTTTTCATTATAGTATAAATATAACCAATAAACATATGATATATATATATATATATATATATATATATATATATATATATATATATATATATATAATTGGATTAAAATGGCCTCAAGATGTTAACATATGATTATATGAACTAAATGAACAAGGTGACTAATATGTGTAATGCTGACATCTATATAACACTCTATTTATTTTATTTAATTTAATAATGATCGTGTGAGTTTGGACGGTGTACATAATTAACGCTATGATTAGCATATAAATATGATTAAGAATTTTCATTTACAACTTAAGCATGATAATTGGCATATAATCGACAAAGTAACAATAAATTGGGTTGAGAAATGGCAAGTAGAGCACTACGGTGCCCATGACAATAAAACTGACAAAAGCTACAGGTAATGGGAATAAGTGATGTCGACATACAAATATGATATTATTTACATTATTTAATGAATTTATGTTTGCACTAAGTAAAATCGGATAGGAATTGGAGAAATAAGATAAGGTTGGCATGCCAACTAGGAAAGTTTAGCAGTACTACGTCCTGACATGTAACACCGGACTGAATGGTTTCGAGAGTTCTTTCGGTGAATGTAGTTAAGTTGATTTATGGGCTGAATGGTTCCAAGAGCTCGGTCCACATTTACATGTATATATATATATATATATATATGTGTGTGTGTGTGTGTGTGTGTGTGTGTGTGTGTGTGTGTGTGTGTGCGCGCGCGCGCGCGCGCGCGCATAAAAGTAGATGTATGTGTTTAATGGAAAAATTACGTACGTTGACTGAGAAAATCATTAAAGAGGGGCTAGATGGTTCCAAGAACTCAGTCCCTCAGTTAAATCCCATTTATCCAGCTCGATGCAATTTTGCTGAATTTTTACTGGGGACAAATACCAAAAAATGAATAAATTGGTAAAACCCTTATAAAAACACTATAGTGAATAAAGTAATTAATTTAATTGTCCTATGATTAGCGACACTTTACATAATTTGATATAATCTAATACAATTAAAAGCATATATGCATATTTATAAGCATGTATGTGAACGCTGTTAGGAGTGAATGTCTGAGATTTAATATGTATATTCAGTTAGTACTAATTAACGAATAATTCAAGTGAATTAATGTACCGATCCTGAAACAAATATTTTAGTACAACAACAATTCTCCTGTAAATGAGTCAACTATCATAATTGTTTAATCGTATGTCATTTTTAAGCAATTAAGTATATTCTAAACGAATCATTTATGCAAGGTATATATGAAAATTCAGTATTGATCACCTATGTTCATATGCATTATAAATTTAGAAGTTTCGACCTTTATACTTTTTATGATCTTGTATGTGAAATACTTTTAAAGGTAGTTCTAACATTCGTGTAATTAGAGAGATAAGTTTGGTAATCACCATTAAACTTTTAGCTTAGCGCGTAGTTTCTTTTTTCGCGTGTAGGTTAAGGATCTAAAAGATTAATTCATTTGCAAGAGAGGTCGATTGGTGGTGGCTGGCTATATCAAAGAGTTGGATCGAAGCATGGCAGCTAAATTTAATTATATTATTACTGTTTGCTTGGCATGTACACAGCTATGGATATGAGTTGGTTTGTAATCTTATTGATGGTTTATTGAAGTTAAATGTTATGTAGTCGATAACTCTATATAATTAAAGTTTTAATAATTGTAATAGAGAACAAAAATATTTGTACAATGATGATTGGACAAGTGGAGTTAATTTAATTAATTGTCGAGGAGGATGGGAACCTGTGTTGCGGGTTTGATTGAAGTTGTAGAAATAATTATATGATTTTAGAAATGTTTTTATATTCTTTTCCTGAGGAAGTTGCCAATAATCCAAAGAGACTCTGTCGAAATTTTTTTAAAATAAATAATACCTTAAATTAATAAGGTCTTTAAATTAGTCAAACCCTAGGATTGATCCTTTTAAAGAGATCCAACCCGAGTGTGACATCCGGTATCCGGATATTTTAACTGGCTGAATATAGGGTGTTACATATTGATTCTGAAAATTATCCATATTGTAATGCCCCGAGTCGTAAAGACCCAAATAGTATGGTTGGATCAATTCGGTTTCATAAACGATCCAATAAAATAAATGGTTAAAAAAATAATAATAATAAATTAAATAAATTAAATTAGTTAAATTAGTTGTTAATCATAATAAGTGAGGGACAATTCTAGGGTCCCTAGAATTTTCGAGAGAAAGTACAAAATTTAATTAAAAAAAGAGAAAAGAAAGGAATAAAAAGAGAAAAAGAAAAAGAAAGAAGGAAGAGAGGAGGAGAGAAAGAGATCGAGATCGGGGAAGGAGGCGGACCAACGGCATCGAGCACCGGCTATTTCCTCCCAGCTGCTTCCCTCCTTCGCCGGCCACAGCAACAGTGTCACTCTCTCTCTCTCTCTCGAAGGCGGTGGCTCCTCTTTCGTCGTGTTTTTCTCTCAAAGAACCGAAGGCTTCCTCTCTCTCTTGGAACCCACGTCGGCTACCAGCGAGATGCGCCGCTTCGATGGATCTTCAAGAGCAAGGTGGTCTTGTCGGCACCCTTAATTCCTCCTATCTTATCGGTAGTGAGCGGGTTGAAATAAGGGATTGTTGGCGGCTTTTGAGTAGATCCCGGCCAAATGGTGATGCGTTGGAGCACGTAACCACCACCAATGGACTGTCTCATCGCCGGATGTCTCCAGGTGGTCTCGGCCCCACGCCAACGAAGCTCCGATCAAATTTCGGCAAGGCTCCGACGAGCGGGGTGATGAGCAGGAGAGAGAGAAACACAGGTTTTTCCATAAATTTTATTTGAATAAGATCTTGAAATTTGATTTAGAATTTGTTTTATTTTAGAAATGAGTGTTTATTTGTTATGTGATTTAGTTGAAATAATTCAATTGTTGGTTAAGCTTTGTTAATCTAAGATCTAGTTGCATTTCAGTGTTGTAGTGATAATTTAAATTTGATTATGTGAGTGGATGCTATTGATCAATTGTTATTTTCCTTCTTTTGTGGTAATGGGTCTATATATTGAATAAAATGAATTTTTCTACAACTATATTGCCATATAATTATTCTTGAATCTCATTTTAAATTAGTTAAGAGTGTATACGTATATATATATTAGATCGAAGTAGTAGTAGATTAATAAGTCTTAAGGTAGGTGACCTAATGACTTTATAAATTAGAAAATAAAAGATTTAGGTGTGATATAGTTGATATTAGGGAACTTTGGTAAATCTATTAATTTATTTCCAATTATAAAGATTTTGTCTATGTATATTAAGATTAGAAAATTTAGAAATTTCTAAGTATACTGATGGTTCAAATGAGAATTATCAGGTAAAGGGCTATAAAAGTTTATTTGTATATTTAACTAGCTAATAAAACTCCTAAAATTAAGTTTACTTTAAGTTAAATCATGGGTTAAGGAATAAAATGTAGAAAATACTGGAGTAACTAGTTAGTCTATAACATCAGAATTACTATAAACTTAACGAAAATAATTGAAAAAGGCTAATTGGATAATATTTATAGTGTGATTAGATTTAAGTATCAAATTTTTAAATATCGGGGGGGACGATAGAATGTGATATGCGTGCACTCTATATTTTTACAATAAATATTACAGGGTACGTGTTTAAATATGAGGAGGTGTTAAAACTTGATATTGTACTTAGTTATGCTGGACAAAATGAAGTTGTTGTCGGTAATTAGTTAGGATCGGTGTGTGCACCCTTTTTACCATAAAACTAATCATTGGATTGGATTTGCAAAATTTATTCTAAATGCTGATTTAGTTGGTATTTAATGTTGTATTACATTGTTAAAATACTTGATTATTTATGTTGCTTAATAGTAAACGTTGTGAATATGTATGTATTAAATTGTGGGCTGGATGGCTCCGAGAGCTCGGTCCACAAGTGTATATAAATAAATATGTATTAAATAACAATTGCCAAATTGGATGGCTCCGAGAGCTCTTCTAATAGATGTAATTAAATTGAGTTATGGGCTGGATGGCTCCGAGAGCTCGGTCCATAAGTATCATGCTTTGATGTGTATTACCAGATTGAATGACTCCGAGAGCTCTTCCGGTAAAAGTGATTAAAATGAATTGTGGGCTGAATGGCTCTAAGAGCTCGGTTCACAAGTGTATATGAATATATATGTATTAAATGGTGGGTCATATGGTTCCGAGAACTCGATCCCGTATTTAAATTCTGTTTGTTCAACTCGGTGCAAATTCCAATTGATATACTTAGGGTAAATATTGAAATTAAATAAAGAAATAAAGGTTGACGTAAGTATTTTACCAAATATTAATAAACAGTTTATAGAATGTGTATTGTGATTAATTTGAATTATGATTAATTATAACTAATTATGATTGGGATTTATTGGTATTGAATACATATATTCGTATTGTGATTAACTGTGTGTTTCACAATCTAGAGTAATATGGTGTAAGTAGGAATGTGTACAATATAATTATATATCTGTAAGTTTAAAATGTGATATATGATGTTCTTGCCTAAACCAAATTTAATGGTTACTTATCTAAAAGTATTATGTTGAATCTCGGGGATGGAGAACTACGTGATTCTGATTCCCTAAATGGGATACATAGGAAGCTTGAGAATCGATATCTCAAGTCCGAACCAAATTATATTCATATGATTATGTACATTTTAATAGGCACACTAATTCTGGTGATGAAATTCGTATTTATATAATAGTGCATATGAGTAAATGTTTATAATTATGGTGAACTAAGTTTCTATGTTGAAGCTAATTATATAAATTACAATTGATTAATAGAGATTCTGAAAGTAGTTATATGATCTTAGAAATATTTTATATTCTTTTTCACAGGAAGTTGCCATTAATAAGGGGAAATCCTGTCGAATTTTTTATAGAATAAATAATATGCTAAATTAATAAGTTTGTTTTTTAAATTTAGTGAAACCTTAAAGTTGACCATCTTAAAGAGACCCGAATCCGTGTGTGACACCTAGTATCTGGGTCTTTTAACTGGCCGAGTATAGGGTATTACACATATTTAATTAACCTATATTTAAATATAATAACAAAAAACAAAATTAATGAATATCTAACTAAATAAAGATATAATAAAATAAATAATTATTTCAAACTTGTTAACAAATAATATTCCATCTAACTACATTAAATATTAAAATAATAACATTACAAGCGCAAAATTTCTTACTTCATAAAATATCATAATAAAATATAACTAACATAAAATTAAAAATATTTGTTTTAAATTACAATTCTAACTATATAAAATTATTACTAAATAAAAACCTAATTTAAACATGGTAACAAAGTAATAAATAATCAAACTACGTAAATTATTAAAATAATTATTTTATATGCTTAAAATATTTTACTACAAAAAATATTATAATAATAATTAACTATATATATCTATTAAAATAAAAATCTAACTACATACAAGTCTAATTTAATCATTGTAACAACCAAAAAATAAATCTAACTATATAAACTATTAAAATTGAATATTTTAATCAAACATAAAATAATTAATGCCAAAAAAAAAATGCATGCAATTTTCATTTTATAAAATTAACTATTATGATTTTCAATATATCTTATGATTTTTCTTTTAATATGATGATTTTAGTTTTTACTAATTTGAGTAATTATTTTAATATTTTCTATTAAAAATATTTTATATCAATAATAAATGTTACATATTCATATAAAAATTTTAAAAAAATTGCAATTAACAAATTACCTTAATATTTTTCAAGTCACCAAAAATCTAAACAAATTGAATCTACAATTGAAGAACAACACATTAAACCAATATATCAGCATATTATTTTGATAAATTTACAAAAAAAAAATTATTAACACTTTCTAAATAATTAAATAAATATAAATAGACATATATATGAAATTTTCACTTACCTTTATTTTTTTTTTACAACAAACATTTACTTACACTTCAAATAAAATTAACAAACCTCCAAAAATCCTTGCTAAATAGAAAAATCAGCTTCAAAATCCTTTTACAAATATATTTTGAGAGATAACCTACAATTGTAAAACTAAGAGGAAACGACGAGGCTAGGGGAGGGCAAGCAGCAAACTCATTTGTATATATATATAGAGGGAAGGAACTATTCACACGTGCATGGCTCCCCATTGGGTGGTAGAAAATTGGCTATTTTCGTAGTGGATCATTGCTGAATCAGTCTCTGATTTTGCAGTGATCCATTGTGAAAATAGGTGATTTTCTGACCACCATCGATCCTTGCGCCACTGTCTGCCTTTGACTCTTCCTTCGTCTGCCACCACGCAACAGTTAACGAGTCTCGCCAAAATCTGCAGCAAGCTGTTGTGGAAATGAATACTTTACCTCAGTTGTCTATTTTCTCAAATAAAATTGAAAAACACATTATTTCTAAAAAAGTTCCATCCAATTAACAATTTTGCTCAATGTCCAATCCGGTTTAAAAGTATTGGTTTAGATTGTGGACACATGTCTAGCTGGATGTATAAGCTAATTCCCTACTCATAACTTGAACCAAGTTTAATATATAGTATAATTTTGCAAACTTAGATTGAATTGAAACTGAATAATTTAAATTTGACATATATCAACCAATTCCAAAGATCACATCTAATTAAATGTTTAAGTGTCGTGAAATTGTGGAATTTTGAATCTGGTTCAAATTCAGCAATTCTATTCAAATTCAAAGTGATTTGGTCATGTTTAATTAAACTTTAATAATTTAACTTTATCGTGTGCCATTCTATTGGAGAGCCCATATTCAATTAGATGCCAAGGGTAATAAAATTTCAATTGGAATTTAATTATTCAATTGAAACTCAAATTTATATAAAAATATTTATTATTGCTCTATCCGTATTAAAATAATAGTCTCACTTCTATTTCATACAGTTTGAAAAAAATTGGACTTTTTTATTATAAAATATAATTTTATCTATAATTTATCAAATATGCCCTTCAATTATATTATGTATCATTATTGATGTAAATATTAAAATAATAACTAATATTAACATAATATTGAAAATGTAAATCGCTATAAATTAATTTAATTTTAAGTGAGAAATTTAAATGGACAGATACAAAGTAGTACAAAGGTAACATTAATTTGGAAAACAGTATGAAGAAATGAATTGAAAAAAGTTATTATTAATAAATAACATAATGATATTATAGATAATTGAAAAATAGTAAATGCACTATATTTGAAAACAAATTAAAAAAAAAATTGAAGCCGTTATTTTGAGAGGAAAAAATATTATAATATAATTCACTTTAATTAAATTCAACTTCACATTATTAAAATCACATAATCAAAACAAAAGTGTGTGTTAGTGGTCGTTAAAAATCTAATCTTATCAATCCAATCGGACAATCTTTTTTTTTCATATATGTTCTTTCATTGACGAAGTGATTTGCTTGAAAGGACTGTTTTTGGACTCTTTCAAACCCTTTGGTTAGAGGGCCCTTGTCCAATTCAAATTGGGTTTGGGATTAATGAACATATAAATAATAATTTGGATATTATCAGTTAATATTAATAAATTAAATAATGATATTATAGATAATTGAGAAATAGTAAATGTCCTATATTTAAAAACAAATTAAAAAAATATTTGAAGCCGTTATTTTGAGAGGAAAAGAATATTGCAATATAATTCACTTTAGTTAAATTCAACTTTGCATTATTAAAATCACATAATCAAAACAAAAGGTTGTTTTTTTTTTTTCAATAACAAAAAATTGTGTAAATGCATTTTAAATTACGGGGGGATCATTAATTTTGAAGTTGAAGGAAAGTGAAATAAAAATAAAAGTCCCTGCATTATCCGAATGTTGGATATATTGCACGTGACTCTTTTTTGAGGACCCATCTTAAATCTCAACATATAAAAACAAACCATGTCTCTTGTGCCATTCACCAAATCTGCCTCGTCAATTCTCCACATCAACCTCAAACCTATGGCACATATACCGACCGGTAAATACCAATTTCAAAAAATTAAAAAATTTAGAATTCAAAATTTTATTTATTTTTGTTCTATATTTAAAAATAATTTAAAACTTTCATTTTTATTGCAAATTTCAATTTTATATATTCCAGTTTAATAAATTTCAGTTATTTCTGAAATATAATTATGTTACTCATGTAATTAACCTAATAAATTAGATTCAATAATTTTAATTTCACTAAAAAAATAAATAGAAGGTCCACTATGAATAGCGGGTAAAAAATTATTTTTCTCTTTTGTTAAGAATTATTAAAATCTAAGGGATTAAGGAAAAGAAATTATTTTTTTTTCAAATTTATTAGAAAATTGTCGAACACCGAGTCGGAAATTATTGTAGAATGAGTATAAGTATTTCTATCTGTTATTAATTAGTGAAAATCATATAGTTCAAAAATCATGGAATTATGTTTGTACAATTTTTAATTTTAATTGTATAATTATGCATGTACAATAATGAGAGATAGCAAATTTCGATTCGATCTACGAATTCAATCTAATTCTTGTTTTAAAAATGCAACGCAAATAATTTAATTTAGTAATAATTCATTTATAATTCAATTTATTTGTGAACAAAATTATTTATCTACATATATTATATTTTGAAAATCCAATAGAGGAATTGTAAGTTAAAAAAAGAAAAGTTAAAATACACGAAGGAACTATGAATGAAAATTAAAAATTCTGTGACATGGTCAAATTTATCAAACTTTGGAATTTCTGTATGTTAATGAAAATGTTGCTACACATTATATATGTATATAAAATGTTACACACTTTATTTGACCATCAGACCATGAACTTAAAAGCAGAGATTCGGTACTTTTTAGGTCAAATTAATAATGAAATAAATCTCTTGACTATATAGAGATGGGGATGACTGGTGTATTGGTTGGTATGGCACAAATTGCTTTGTATTAATTACAATATTCAATTCATTCTGCACTTCTACTTTCCTTTCATTTATTCCCATTTTAATACATAAAATTATATTAAATTTTTAATATATTTAAAAAAAAATCTATTTAATCTTGATAATAAATTTTAATTACCTTATATTACAACAATTTTTTTTTAGAATACCGTACACTAAAATAAATAAATTACTATTACTTATTAGGGTTTAAGACTTGACTTTGCCTTGTGAGACTGGGACTTGTGACATTTTCTCAAAAGGGGCGGCTTTTCAACTAAACAAAAGCAAATCCAGCGGCATTTAAATATTCAAGTATTCGCTTAGCCCAGTCGCCGCCCTCTACACTTTCCTTCTCTGCTTCACTGTTGCGGAGAGAGAAGGCCGAGGTAGAGCCATCAGAACTATCAAATTCTTGTTTGTATTGCCTATTCAAGAGAACATTTTTAGTCAACTTTATTCTCTATTGGTTGCGTCTCAGGTATATTTGTTCGTATTCTTCTCAAGATTCGTTTTTTAGCCAACTTTCTCAATACCCATCTCCAGAAATTGCAACTTTTATAACACCCTTTTTCTTTTAATCAATATTTTTTTTCAATTCTTCTCCAAGTTGCAAATTGCTTAATTCCTTGTTCTCGGTTGCTTTTGAGTATATATCAAAAACTTGTTAGAAGAGAAGGTGAGAGAACAAAGTTTGAAGCTTTGATAGATATGGGGAGAAATAGTTTGCGAGTTGTTCCTCATGGAACCCAGGGTGTGATTTTCTCCAATTCTGGTGTTAAAGTTCAATTATTTCCTCAAGAGATTACTGTTAAAAGGGATGTGTTTCACTCCCGTGGCTTATTTGCTAGTGTGAATCAAGTAGGAAAGGGATTTGGGATCTCTCCAAATTCAGTAGAAAATGCGACAAAAATTCCAGCTGCTACTATGCAGATGAAATTTGTGTCTATGCCTGAACCACCTTTATCTGTTGAGAGGACTACTGATCTGGTTACGGATGAGGTGTTGGAAGTAGCAGATAAGGATGTGGTGAAGAAAAAGAAGAAAGCAGGGGGATTTAAATTGAAAATTAAGGTAGGAAATCAGGCATTGAGAAGGTTGATCAGTGGAGGAATTGCTGGGGCTGTATCGCGCACTGCTGTTGCTCCTTTAGAGACTATAAGGACTCATTTGATGGTGGGGAGTTGTGGCCATTCTTCAATTGAGGTGTTTGATAACATCATCAAGCATGATGGCTGGATAGGCTTGTTTAGGGGCAACTTTGTCAATGTAATCCGTGTTGCACCAAGTAAAGCAATTGAGGTTTGTAGTCCTGAACGTAAGCTCTATCTTTACAGTTTATTATTCAGAGATATTTTTCTATTTTCTTTTGTCGGTTCACTAATTATTGAATTCCCAATACTGTTCAACTAATGGCTGGATGGCATGACTCAGGTTGCCTATTTTCAGTAACTTGTTTCTTTCTGCGTATTTTGAATATAGGACTTTGGTTTTTCTATGTTCCCTTCGTTGACCCCCACCCCCCCTTCTTATGTTTTTCTGTCGTTTCTGGTCCATCAAGATCTAACTTTGCTTTGTATGTCGCATTGTTGTTGATTCTCGGGATCAAGTTCTTTTCTTGAACAGAGGAACGTTCATTTTTCAAATGTTTTCTTGAAATGTGATGCATTGACCAACTAATTGTACTGCCTGGTAGTCTATTATGATATTTGGATCTCTATTTTTCTTTCTTTGAAATGTTTCAAATTTGTTAAATTATTATTTGGTGTTTGTATTTCTTAGCAGTTTCTAGTAGAACTCTGGCTACCTGCAATAGAATCCTTAATGCAATATAAATCAGTTACATATAAGCTCGTTGTGGTAGTCCATTTTATTTATCCTCTTCTTCGAAATTCTGGCTTCATAGTCCATCTTCCCACAGTCATCCTGTCAAGAAGTTTAGCTGTTCACTTGTTCCACATAAATTAAGAGAATTTTTCTCATGCCCTTGCCTAAATGTTCTCCTTTTCGTTTGTCCCTTATGCATTTTGTTTGATGTTACCTCATTTCACACTATGGACAAATATACCGGCATCTGTGTGAACAATTTAACTAACTGGTAACTGAAGCACATGCCAAGCATTGAAATGTGAAATCTTACAGGTGCGATAGGTATCTCGCTTTTGGTCACTCATTCTTTCAACACACAGATCATATTTTGCAGTCCAGCTATCCTCATGAGTTCTGTTGAGAGAGTCCAAATATACTTGAAAATGAATCATACCAAAAGTTAGTTCTAGTCCTCTAGCATCTTTGATGCCTTCTTTAATGGAACATTGCCCCACATACAATATATTCTTGTGCAAAAATAAATGAGTTTTACTTGTTTTGCATCAAAACACTTGGGTTTTGCAATTAAGCATCTAGGGACCCGATGTTTGATATGGAAAATCATCAGGATTGCTTGTTTTCATTGAATAAGTTTGGCTTTTTTATTTGGTTGAATCTGTTGGTTTGTTTATCAAATATCAGATGAATGTACTAACACTTCTTATTGAATCTTTCTACAGCTATTTGCTTATGATACAGTTCTGAAGCACTTGACACCTAAACAAGGTGAGCAGACAAAAATCCCAATTCCTGCCTCATCAATAGCCGGTGCTATTGCTGGAGTTAGCTCAACATTATGCACGTACCCTCTTGAGTTAATAAAAACCCGATTAACTGTGCAGGTAAGCTCATAGCTTGAGAAGTATCGCTGAATTTCAGACATTTATTTATCTTCCATATTGCCTAACTTTTCCAAGAAATCTGATTGCAGAGAGGAGTGTACAAGAATTTTCTGGATGCATTCATAAAGATTGCACGGGAGGAAGGACCTAGTGAACTTTACAGAGGTCTCACACCAAGTTTAATAGGAGTAGTTCCATATGCTGCTGCAAATTACTTTGCTTATGATGCATTAAAGAAAGCTTACAAAAAGGCTTTCAAGAAGGAAGAAATTGGAAACGTTATGACTCTACTAATTGGATCAGCTGCTGGTGCAATCTCCAGTTCTGCAACTTTCCCACTTGAGGTGGCTCGAAAGCACATGCAGGCAGGGGCTCTCAATGGGAGAGAGTACCAAAACATGCTTCATGCACTTGTAAGCATCCTCGAAAAAGAGGGGTTAGCAGGTCTGTACAGAGGTTTAGGCCCAAGCTGCATGAAAATAGTCCCGGCAGCTGGCATTTCCTTCATGTGCTACGAAGCTTGCAAGAGGATACTGATTGTGGAAGAGGAAAATGCGTAATACCTGAAGGAAAAAAGCCATGGTTATGGTAATATTTATGCGTGGTTGCGAAGGAAGAGGGGTACCAACTGCCAAGGCATAAGGGCTAACACGTATTTCATCCATTCAATTTATTTATATCATCCTTTTAATTTATTTATATCATCCTTTTAGGTTTTAACTCCAGTATCTCTTTGAAGATGCCGGATTTTAAGCATCTGAAAGTTCCAACTTTTTGCCTTGTAGATCAGAACAATTTTCTTCTGGCAGATTACAGAAAACAAGTCAGTATATTTAATTGCTGAAGAGCCCTGTTGTTTCACATTACGCATTTATGAAAGATTTCTTATCTGCAATCTCTATCGCATCTGGATTATCAATTCTCTAGTATTCACTATTTGGCGTGATTACCTGCAATCTTTCATATCAAGTCTCTGATATTGCATCAATAGGAGGATTCTAGAAAAGGAAGAAATCTAGGGTCCAGGCAGGCCGTCAATTGAATTCGGCAATAGTAATGCAACATCAATTGAACATTGCAAGCCACAATGAGCTCCGCGTTTTATTTACCACAGAAATAATTTTAGGTCTCATCAGTAAGAACAAATATCTAAGCTCCAGAAAGCAGATCAAAGTTGAGAAAGACCGGTTCGCCCACTCATGGATGAGAAAAAACAGTACTATCTAGTCAGTTTTGCAACTTTCCCGTGCACATGCATATATTAACGAGTGAGGACCAGTATAATTGCATTGCATAAAGATGGTCTTGAATAACAAGTACAAAATTTAAGTGATCAGCAATCAGGGCCATAAAACATAAGATTACCAGTAATTTGCCCACAAGCGCACGTGAAACAGCAACATAAACTTTGCAGCAAAATTGAAAATCAATCGGATAAAAAAATTGGATCCTGGATAGCAAACAAATTTTGTAACTAAGCTACTAGCACAATAAAATATTGCACAGCTACAATTCACGCACTCATCATATTGGACACCTAATATCTATGGAAATTGACTAATAAAATGTGTTCACGACTCTACTGGTTTATCAAAAGTAGGTCCCATCAGATGCTAAGAAAAAGCGCCTCCTCAATTCTGCTCTTCACCATCTACAGCATCCCTCTCTTCAGCAGCAGCAGCCATTAATTCATCGAAGTTTTCAGTCTTGCCCAGCAGTATCTCAATCTGAGAAAGAACATCCCCGCTGAAATTTATCAACCTCAGTGTGTTGAGAAATAACTAAAAATAAAAACCATTCCAGAGTGCTATTTCAAGCAGAAACAAGTAGGAGAAATCCACTTGCCAAAAAGAAAAGGAAAAACAAACAAACAAAAAGTAAATAAGCACCACATAAAATGAAGTCATGCAAATACTCTGACTGACAAATCAAAGTATGGAAGTAAGATGTGCAGTTACAACAAATTATAAAAGCATTGCAGAATTCACAATCAAGCCAAAAAAATGATAAATAAATAAGTGTTATGACAGGCCATAAAAGCATTTTTGAATGCATGAATCACAACCAACAAAATAAGATGAGTATGCAGAAATGAACTTGATCTTTTACGATAAACCTCTGGGTGTGATCATTATTGCACATGGATCACATTGCAGCACACTAAGTAGGTGTTAAACACAACAAATCATTTACCTTAGCTTTTTGGACAGGTCGGCCTCTTGATTCATCTCTCATATCAACAGTTGAAGTCATGATCTCTGCAATCAAATTATTTGCACAAGAATTAATAATTTGATCATTCAGTTGAAACCTGAAGAATTAAATTTAAGACGAACAATCTTACTTTTTTCAATAGCCAATCCATTGTTTTTCAGAATTTCTGCAACAGTGACAACCGTAGCAATTGCTGCAAGCATGACAGAACAACAATAATTAAAAAATGCCATACAATATTGGTCCACATGCAGTCACAGCACAGACTATAATTCAAGAATCTCAGTAGCATTTCCATAAAGAATATTGGTAGCAGAGAATTTTAACAGCTCAAGGCAAGGAAAAACCCGTACTGCTGTGATCGATTTTGTGAGCAATTCTGAGTTAAAAAAAAAAAAACATGATATTTCTAAACATGCCTCCAAATTGTCCATGCAGTTGAAGAGTACATAAAATAAAACAGTTCAAGATCATTAATTCAGAAAAGATATTACTGCAAACTATAAAACTGATTGATGGCGGGTTCAAATATCTGGAGAACATTCAGTCAACAGAAGTAAATTATTCAACTAACATGATATTGCAGAATAAATACATGTATAACCCCTCATAAGACTTGATAACATCCCAATTAGATGCAAAGCTTACTCAAAGGCAAACAATTTGGTCAAAGGAAAGTAAACCAAACACTATAAACTAATGAAATTGAAGCCTGCCAGTTAAAAGCAGATATACTAAAGCAGTGAAATGCTGATAACAATAAACATAAAAGCAGAAGCAAAACGCAGAAAATTAAAATAAAAGAAAGATCTGGACTGGCAATCATATACCCATTCCAAGTGCAGAGAGCTCCACCTCGTTGTGCTGCTGCATATACCTCTGCGAACCCAAAAAATGGATACCACAAAAGTTAAACAAAAAGGACCTACCCAACAATTAAACCCAGCAATATAGCAATTAAAGTTCATAATTAGTAAGCAAATACAGGAGGAATCCAAAAAAAAAAAAATACCTTACCTTTGCTAGATTGACATAGAAGAACAAGGGCTTCTTGGTGTTGGAGACTTGAATACGATTCTTCTTGTGCAAATCTCCAGCTATGTTAATATTGTTAACTCCCTCTGTAATCTCTTCCATTGAATCTGGCAAATTGAAGTAATTGAAAAAAATAAATAAATAGAAAAAACCCTAACCCTAATTGTGCAACTTACGAAAGAGGAATAGAGGCAAAAGCTATAGCACAGGCCGTGAGGTCTTTCCTCTTTTCTTTTGCATATATAATAATGTTGATTGTATATATCATTTTTTATTCCTCCGGTAGGATTAGCTCCGTAATTTTTTTTTTTTTTTCCCGTGCTGCCACAGTTGTAGACTTGCTATTCAAAAAATATACAAATTGACTTTTAATATTTTACATGGTGCTATTAATGTTTGCAAATGGAATATTTATACTTTTTCGTTAACTGGACACTGATATTCACCATTTTTCTATTTGTCGATTACTGACTGGGACAAAATCGGACACGTTGTGCATCCTCGTCATCTGAACAATAAAAAAAATCCAAAACTCACTAAAAAAACATTTGTAAAGAAAAAAATAAAATAAAATAAAATAACTATGGTGATAAAAATCAAACATTTGAGGTATTGAATTATCATCTAATAACATGCTATGATTTATTTTGAATGGATAAAAATATTTTTTTAATCTGTATAAAGAATTAAAAGAAAGAATAATATTAAAAAATTTCAAATTTTTTATCGATGTAAGAACAAGTGTCAATTTTTCTTCTCATTATTTATCAAAATGATCGACAGAGAGTTGTAACAGATCGCTTTCAACATTCAACAAATACTATTTTTAGATATTTTCGGAATGTCCTATATGTTATTTGTTCAATAGCTAAATATGTGATTGTCCCTCCATCGTTTGATGAAACATCTTCAGAAATAAAAAATAATTCAAAATACTATCCATTTTTCAAGATAACAAAACTTTTTAATTTTTTTATAATTATTTTTAATATTGCTTATTATTTGTTAATTTTTAACCGAATGGTATTAGAGTTATAGATGGCACACATATTTCTGTACGAATTCAAGTCGATCAACAAATTTTATATCGTGGAAAGAAAATAGTTCCTACACAGAATATCATGTGTGCTTGCTCATTTGATATACGATTCACATTTGTCATGACTGGCTGGAAAGAAACAGCAAATGATTCAAGAATTTTTTTAGAATGTATTTCTAATCCAACAAATAAATTTTTCATGCCTACACGAGGTAAATATTATCTTGTTGATTTAGGATATGTTAATATGCCTGAATTTCTTAGTTCATACCGTAGAGAATGTTACCATTTATGTTATTATAGAGAATGATTGAATCCACAAGGTCTAGAAAAATTATTTAATTATATGCATTTTTCATTATACAATATCATAAAACATTATTTTGGAGTTTTGAAGGCATGTTTTTCCATCCTTAGAGATATGCCTTCATATGACATAAAGCGGCTAAAATATATACTTCTTGCATGCTGTGTGATTCATAATTTTATTAAAATATAGGAAAGTATAGACTCTTTATTTTGTAGAGTATGCAAATGAAAATATTGTGCTTGGAGATGATCAACAAAATCATGAAGCCAGTACCTCAGAACCGCGAAAAACTGTCGATATAAATGCAAGTCAACTTTATCAAATGAACAATATTCGAAATAGGATAGTACAGAGGTTCTGGTTGAGTTATAATAATTGACATTTAAATTCTTAAACAATGATTGTTTTTTTTTATTACAATGATTTCTTTGATGTAATAGATTTTAAATTTCAAATTTTATTAAATATTTGTTATTCAATATTAATATTTAGATTAGAACATTATTTGAAAAATAAATAAAAAATAATTTTTAAATAATTTTTAAAAAATAAATAACAAAAACTAAAAATAATTTATAAATTTTAAAAAATAAAAAATAAAAAACGTTACCAAACACACTTTATTTAAGTAAATGCACCCTTGATTTTTAGTTTGTTTGGTTTGATTTTATTTTAAAATTTGATTTATATGGTTCATTCTATTTTTAATTGTTACAAAATTAAATAATCAATTAAAAAAATCATTTAACATCTGAACTTGTACAAAAAAGTTGTCTCGGCACCTGAATTTTTCTAAAACCACATTTAATACTTTAAAATTTTTATTTTTTTCAAATTTTTTAACACCTCCATTTGAGTGTGTAGTACACGCAATAATATAGCGTTAATGCGGAAAATTAATAAGCTAAAATAATCAAAAGGTCTCTAAACTTGTAAAGAATAGTTGTTATGGTATATGAACTTTATTTAAGCCACGCTTAACACCTGAAATCTTATTATTTTCAATTTTTAAACACTTCAAATATATACATGCCACAAATACTAAAAATAAAATTACAACTAACTTTTTTTATTTTCGAATTCTGCTTTCTCGTGTACCGAGCTTCCACACACTTCAGAACCTGCATGCAGTAAACACTACGTGCTGAGCACTAAACATACTCAATGATGACTACTAATCCTAAAATTTTCCAATTAAAATATAATTACATAAATTTTGCAAACTTTTATTCTTATTTATCATAAATTTACTTTTAACTTCTTTAACATTATTTTTATTATTTACCAATATTTTGGTAATCTTTTTGCTTTGGTACTTTACTTTTTAATTTACTTGACAGTACGTTCTTTTATACTTTAATTACAAATGAACATTTATCGCTACATTCCTTATTTTTACTTTAGCTTATAGTTTTACTTAACATTATCTTATATTTTTAATCACATCGATACATTTATCATTTCCTTTAATGAGTTATATCGATACTCGTGTCTTTAATTTTCACTATTTATTCTGTTATTTCACTTTAACTTTTTGATTAATTAACGCATTGCAATTACCAAGACTTTTAACTTTTAATGCAAAGTGATACAGTTATTTAGAACACTTTGCATATAGCCTTTTATTTTCCTTTCTTTCTACAAATTGACCTTTTTACACACTTAATTCACAATTATTACTTTTTTCATTACTAATTGAACAGTTATTTTTCTTTTGGTCATTTTACTTTTCATGTAACTTTTACTTTCAAATTTTCATTACTTAGCCATCTTTTCACTTAATCATAGTATTATCATTTTTGAATTTTGATTACAAAATTAGTACAAATTTTTCAAAGTTTTTTTGAAAATAATAATTGGTACACAACATATCAATTATTTCTCATTGATCTTTTTATATAACTTTTCATTTTAATTCATTTTTTTAAAGATATTTATTTTTATGAGCTGTACAAACATTACTTATCATTTTATTCTTATAAAATATTTTCTTTTCATTTTCGCTTTTAATAACAACCTTTGGGAACAATTTCAGTTTTATCCCAAGGTTTTCATTCTTCTTCAGTCAAGCCCTTTTTCACATATAACATTTACATTCAATTTACTTTTATAATTCATATTTATTCATTTAAATACGCTCCTAGTGCAATATGATATGACTCTCAAAAAAGGATATGCAAAACATGAACCCCACAGGGCCATAACAGAATGAAAAATGAACCCAAAGAATTATTTCTCATAAACATATGACAGTACGTATGACAGATACTTTAAAAATAAAAGATATTACCCATAGCAAAGCAAGTTGCCATGACTTGCACCGCGGTATGTAGTATTCCTTTGGCTAGCCAATTATATCTTGAATAAAATATCACTACCTGACTATTGCTAAGAACAAAAATAATCAATTATTTTCAAAATATTTTTAAGTTTCAGACAGTCGCGAATTCTTTTCTCTGAATCGATACAAGTTATCAATCAATATTTTCAGAACTTCGATTATTTAGATCTTTTACTTTCAGTCACTCTATTATAATTTTTTTCTTTTCCTTTACAATCTTTTTTTTTTTGAATTATTCTACAATAGTTCACCATAAGCATTTTTCACTGAAAACTTTTCAGACTTTTAACTTTTGATAATTACTTTTTCAAATTAGTACATTTTGTCATTAAAATTTTTTTCAGTACTTTTATACAGTTATGGTTATTATATATTATCTTTACAGAATCTTTTCAATTTGTTACTTAGTCAAATATTTTCTCAATATTTTTTACATACTTGTGAATTATATCATTATAATTCACCCTTTTTCTTAGTACTTATTGAATTATTTCTTAATAATTTAATATTTTTTTATTTATTTTATCGGTCTGAATTTAGCAATTGTTCTGAATTTGAGATACTTTTATATGGAATGTGAATTATTTATAATAATTCACCATTTTTATTTGAATTATGAATTAGTTGGTAATAATTCAATGTAGTTAATTTATTCACTATACTTTTTATTTTTTGAAAATTTATCATCTAATCTTCTTATTTTTCTTATACGAAGTGTAAATTAAATTACAAACTTTTAATTGTTTATTGGATTATTTTTCAATAATTCAATATTTCAATTAAGCATATTCCATATTTATTTTCTAAATTAATCCATACATCACATAAATTTCATAAAAATTTATGTCAACATTATTCTTTAATTATTATCATCTTTTCTTATTTTATGAATTATTTTAGCATAATTCATCATATACGGTATATACATACACTTAACAATTCTCTAAATTTTCATAAATTTTATTAAAAATTTATGGACAATTTATTTTATGTTTATTATCATTATATAACATAATCAAAAAAAAATTCTCTATTACATTATTTAATAAATATTCTAAAATATTCATGTAAATTTCTATAAATTCCATAACAATTTATGGATATATATATATATATATATATATATATATATATATATATATATATATATATATATATATATATATATATATATATATATCATCTTCTATCAAATTATGACTTAATTTCATTAATTTACAACACAATAATTCATTTCCTTCAAAAGGGGATTTTTGATTCATAAAGAAAATTTCTTAATAAATTTTCTTAATTCAATTTATACACTATATTAGGCTTAATTAAAAATTTAATTGAACAATCATAATATTAATTTCAATTTTAATTAATAATTCAATATTTTTTCTTAATAAATTTAAAGAAAAATTTAACAAATTAAGGAAAAATTAAAAGATTTCAATTTGCCTTAATTTGCTTAATAATTTGCTCACCGGATCGATCGCCGGAGTATCGTCGTAGGCTCACCGATGATAATCCGACACTGTCATCTCGTAGATTGGGATCTCTTGACTTTATTTTTGGTGATTATGCACTTTAAAGAGCTACGGTGTGGTCGGAATTTATGCCGGAATACCTTGCTATACCCATTTTCGATCTACCCCATGCCGGCGAGTTAGGATGATTGGTGTATATGGAAATGATCGTCTAATTACAGTGAGTCTAATGGTGGTATTTTTATTGTCCTCTGACATTGGAGCTGATTAAAATCACAAAGGAAAATCGAATTTTTTTGTAAAAAAAAAACAAAGAAAAAGGGAAACAAAAAACAAATGGTATGCTTACCGGAGAGGAGACGATGATTGGCCGGCATGGTGGAGCCGTATTGGGCTATCACCAGTGTCGGGCGGTCATTCATCATTCTTAGCTCCTCCGCCTGCCTCTCTCCTTCATCTATCTTTTATTTTCTTTTTCTTTTATTTCGTTTAATGTACCTCATTCTCTCATCTTTCTATTCTTTTATTTTTTTTTCTTTTATGTCCGACCGCTTTCCTTAGTTTTTTTTGTCTTCCTTTACTTTTCTTTTTACAAATTTTAAGGCAAGTTGTGGCCAAAATCAATTGTCGTGACTTGGTTTTATTCTTTTTCTTTTACTTTTTCTTTTTTTTTCATCTCACCTCTTTTTTTATTTCTTTAGTCCTTCTCATCTTTTTACCGCCTTTATATATATATATATATATATATATATATATATATATATATATATATATATATATTCTATTAAATAATTCATAAATTTTACCATTTTGTCCCCGTAAATTTTTTCTCTTACTTTCAAAACTTATATTCATTTAAAATCGATTACATAATTTTTATCACATTAAAAATAGATGGGACATAAATTTTTGATTCAATCGGAATCCATTATCAGTCTGATTTAAATTTATCAGTTCGATTCGACAACTATCGGTATCATAGAAAAATTCAATTCTCATTACTAAAATGTTCTACATAAAAATTCATGAAGATCTGCTAAATTTGGCAATATTCGGAGTTCATTTATTATTTTTAAAAATTACACAAAATCAAGTCGCCTTCCCTATCAAGGAAATTGACTCGCTATCTTTTTCATATTTTTGACTTTCGGGTATACTTTTTGGCCAGAAAAATATTATTCATTAACAAAAAATACTATTCACAACTAACCTGATATTGAGGCCATTACAATTCTCCCCTACCAAGAGAAATTTCGTCCTCAAAATTTACTTATATCGAGGAGTAGAGTATACGATACTATCATCTTATTGAATTTTTTTTTCACATTCAATGGTTCCGAAGCATCTTGCTAATTGAACTCACTTTTGAACTAACCATTTCCAGTATCAAAATCTTCATCCCTCTCTTTTCACATATCATATCACCCTGTGTAAAGATTTATTCCATATTTAAAATCAAATTAAATTAAATGTTACATATTTCTTTCCACTTAATTAAGTCTAACATAAGAGACTCGTCATTTTTTTCTTACAATACCTCAATGAGAGTGAGATTCCTCTTGAACTTGATATTCTTGTCATATATAGACTCTACTAAGAGCAAGTACTTTTCACAATCATTCTTTTATTATCTAAATTATCCACTCTGTTGACCATCAATACAAGGGTGGATTACTGTGTTAACGTTGAGATTATTGCTAATCTCTTATATAATATCTTTTCTCTTTGAAGCAAAGACAATCCAATAACAGAATCTCTGATCACATTGTCCCATTTCGAATCAGATATCATTATACATCGAAGCAATTCCAGAAGGAATATAATGCTTCGATTTTATTTGCTAACTCATCATTCACTTACAATATTTATCCCCTTACACTTTTCAACTTGACTTTCAATACCCAGCTTGTAATCCTGGTACATCTGATGATTTCCAGGATGCAAAGTATTACTGTCTCGGTGGGCTTCAGTAAGAATCTTTTAACTTACTCACATTTACTATCACATAAACATTCTCTTTCTGAAATTTTTTTCCTACCCAATATACAATATCTGTTTCACTTATCATTTAACTAATAATGCCTCATCTAGAGCCAACCTTAATTTGACATTCACAGCTCGAAGAACTAAAAATATTATCATTAATCATTTTTACTCATTATTCAGTCATACATATTCATTTAAGTGCATTCACCTCATCACATACGAATTCCTTTACTAAGGATTTCAGCCACTTCGTTAACTTTTCTATAGTACTCGGCTAAATCCAGGAATTTCATATTTAACCAAATGTTACATTCACTAAACTAAGCAGATAGTTACTTTTCTTTCAATACTTGCAGAACAATTCTTAAATACTTATCATATTCTTTCTCTGTCTCATAATATACCAAAAGGCAATTACTCAAATCCACTAAAATGGATCTAAAAGACCCTTTCTGTCAATTCACAAAGGCGGTCAATGCGTTGACAAATTTATTTGACATGATCAATGACTTATAATGGCCACAACAAATATATAAAAAAAAATCTTAAGTATACTATTCCTTTTTACTTCATTACACTATTTCTTTTCTCGATATCAGGTTATTCCTATGCTTATCATATCTCCTGTCAGTTTTCCCTATCAAGTGGGGCCTATACATATGATATGATGCAAATCAGATGCTATCAAATAATGTGAAATGCTATGCAATGAATGTATGATTCCATATATGTAATAGAATACTATCACGTATTCTCATATAATGCAGATATTATAACCCATCCCAATACTATGTAATGTGTAATTAAATCCCCACACCTGTAGAGGAATTACTGATAGGTATACAAAGCATCTTAAATAACCTCAACTTATAATAATTTGCTCAATAGCATTTTAAATCAAGACAATCCAGTCAAGCTATCTCTGTGTCATTTACAATTTATCTGAACTCAATATACAATTCCTATTTAATTTTCTAACACACTCCTTACTTTATCCTTCGTTGGACTATTTCTCATCCACGTAGACACTTAGACACTCACATTTAAACTCAGTTTTAGTAAATACTTCATTTCCCTGCTTTGACCTCCAAGAGGTCTCAAGCATTAATACTTTCATTCTCACTTACTACCATCTTTACTGTACAAAACCAATACTTTAACATCAGACAATCTTGGTCAAACTTTAGCTTTTCACTTTTAAAACAAAGAGGGGAGTACATACACGTTAGATTCCTACAACTTATCCACCTATAATTGGCATGTATATACAGACAAATCTATCACTTAACCTTATCCCACTCCGATCTTAGAACCGCTTAAACATTTGCTCTGATACCACTAAATATAATACCCTTAACTGAACAATATATTCTGATACAAAATTTAGCAGTAAATGATAATTTTTTTTCTCAAACTTCAATCACTGCCAAATAACTTTGATACAATTTGATATTACTATTCAATTTACGAAATTTCAGCAGCACAACAACTAGAACTTATTAGCCTTCTGAAAAATTCAAACAATCCACACAGCCTCTCAGAGGCACAACAAACCATATCAGATAGCAATATAAATTTTAGATAATTAATCACATACCAATGATAGTCATTTACAAATCACTTACTGACATTAACCAGATGTAACAATATTTATCATTTAACAAACATTAACTTGAATACAGTTTAGTTCTATACTCTCTCTATCTAAGTATATACATGCCACAAATACTAAAAATAAAATTACAACTAACTTTTCTTCATCTTCGAATTCTGCTTCCCCGTGTACCGAGCTTCCACACACTTTAGAACCTGCACGCAGTAAACACTACGTGCTAAGCACTGGACATGCTCAATGGTGACTACTAATCCTAGAATTTTCCAATTAAAATGTAATTACATAAAATTTGCAAACTTTTATTCTTATTTATCATAAATTTACTTTTAATTTCTTTAACACTATTTTTATTATTTACCAATATTTTCGTAATCTTTTTGCTTTGGTACTTTACTTTTCAATTTACTTGATAGTACGTTCTTTTATACTTCAATCATAAATGAACATTTATCGCTACATTCCTTATTTTTACTTTAACTTTTAGTTTTACTTAACTTTATCTTATATTTTTAATCACATCGATACATTTATCATTTCCTTTAACGAGTTACATTGGTACTCATGTCTTTAGTTTTCACTATTTATTCTGTTATTTCACTTTAACTTTTTGATTAATTAACGCATTGCAATTACCAAAACTTTTAACTTTTAATGCAAAGTGATATAGTTATTTGGAACACTTTGCATATAGCCTTTTATTTTCCTTTCTTTCTACAAATTGACCTTTTTATGCACTTATTTCACAATTATTACCTTTTTCATTATTAACTGAATAATTATTTTTCTTTTGGTCATTTTACTTTTCACTTTCAAATTTTCATTACTTAGCCATCTTTTCACTTAATCATAGTATTATCATTTTTGAATTTTCATTACAAAATTAGTACAAATTTTTCAATTTTTTTTAAAATAATAATTGGTACACAACATACCAATTATTTTTCATGGATCTTTTCATATAACTTTTCATTTTAATTCATTTTCTTTATAGATATTTATTTTCATGAATTGTACAAACATTACTTATCATTTTATTCTTATAAAATATTTTCTTTTCATGTTCGCTTTTAATTACAACCTTTGGGAACAATTTAAGTTTTATCCCAAGGTTTTCATTCTTCTTCAGTCAAGTCCTTTTTCACTTATAAATTTTGATTCAATTTACTTTTACAATTCAGATTCATTCATTTAAATGTGCCTCTAGTGCAATATGACAGGACTTTCAAAAAATGATATGCAGGATATGGACCCCACATGGCCATAACAGAATGAAAAATAACCCCAAAGGATCATTTCTCATTAAACATATGATAGTACGTATGACTGATACTATGGAGATTAGAGATCCTATCCATAGCAAAGCAAATCGCCATGACTTGGACTGCGGTATAGGGTGTCCCTATGGCTAGCCAATTATATCATGAATAAGAATATCACTACCTGACTATTGCTATGGGCAAAAATAATCAATTATTTTCAAAATACTTTTCAGTTTCAAACAATCGTAAATTCGTTTCTCTAAATCGATATAAGTTATCAATCAATCTTTTCAGAACTTTGATTATTCAGTTCTTTTACTTTCAGTCACTCTATTATAAATTTTTCTTTTCCTTTTCAATCATTTTTTTTTAAATTATTCTATAATAGTTCACCATAAGCATTTTTCACTGAAAACTTTTCAGACTTTTAACTTTTAATAATTACTTTTTCAAATTAGTACATTTTATCATTAAATTTTTTTCAGTACTTTTATACAGTTACGATTATTATATATTATCTTTGCACAATCTTTTCAATTCGTTACTTAGTCAAATATTTTCTCAGTACTTTTTACATACTTGTGAATTATATCATTATAATTCACCCTTTTTCTTAGTATTTATTGAATTATTTCTTAATAATTCAATATTTTTTTCATTTATTTTATCGGGCTAAATTTGGCAATTGTTCGAAATTCGAAATACTTTTATATGGAATGTGAATTATTTATAATAATTTACTATTTTTTTTGAATTATGAATTATTTGGTAATAATTCAATGCGGTTAATTTATTCGCTATATGTTTTATTTTCTGAAAATTTATCATCTAATCTTTTCATTTTTCTTATATGAAGTGTAAATTAAATTACATTAAATTACCAACTTTTAATTGTTTATTGGATTATTTTTCAATAATTCAATATTTCAATTAAGCATATTCCATATTTATTTTCTAAATTAATTCATACATCACATAAATTCCATAAAAATTTATGTGAACATTGTTCTTTAATTATTGTCATCTTTGCTTATTTTATGAATTATTTTAATATAATTTATCATATACGGTATATACATACACTTAACAATTCTCTAAATTTTTATAAATTTTATTAAAAAATTATGGGCAATTTATTTTATGCTTATTATCATTATACAACATAATCAAAAAAAAATTCTCTATTTTATCAATTACATTATTCAATAAATATTCTACAATATTCATATAAATTTCTATAAATTTCATAATAATTTATGTATATATATATATATATATATATATATATATCGTATTCTATCAAATTAGGACTTAATTTCATTAATTTACAACAAAATAATTCATTTCCTTCAAAAGGAGATTTTTGGTTCATAAAGGAAATTATTTAATAAATTTCCTTAACTCAATTTATACATTATATTAGGCTTAATTAAAAATTTAATTGAACAATCATAACATTAATTTCAATTTTAATCAATAATTCAATATTTTTCCTTAATAAATTTAAAGGAAAACTCAAAAAATTAAGAAAAAATTAAAAGATTTCATAGTCACATACCTTAAGGGTCAAATTTGCCTTAATTTACTTAATAATATGCTCACGGGATCGATCGCTGGAGTGTCGCCGGAGGCTCTTCGGTGACAATCCGACACTGTCATCTCGTAGATCGGGATCTCTTGACTTCATTTTCGATGATTATGCGCTTTAAAGAGCTACGGTGTGGTCGAAATGTATGCCGAAATACCTTGCTATACCCCTTTTCGATTTATCCCATGTCGGCGAGTTAGGACGATCGGTGTATGTGGAAATGATCGTCTAATCGGAGTGAGTCTAGTGGTGGTATTTTTATTGCCCTCTGACATTGGAGCTGACCGAAATCAAAAAGGAAAGTCGGATTTTTTTGTAAAAAAAACAAAGAAAAAGGGAAACAAAAACAAACTGTATGCTTATCGGAGAGGAGACGACGATTGGCAGGTATGGTGGAGCCATATCGGGCTATCGCTGGTGTTGAGCGGTCAGTCGTCGTTCTCAGCTCCCCCGCCTGCCTGTCTCCATCATCTATCTTTTATTTTATTTTTCTTTTATTTCGTTTGATGTACCTCGTTGTCTCATCTTTCTATTCTTTTATTTTTTTTCTTTTATGTCCGACCGCTTTCCTTAGTTTTTTTTTCTTCCTTTACTTTTCTTTTTACAAATTTTAAGGCAAGTTGTGGCCAAAATCAATTGTCGTGACTTGGTCTTTTTCTTTTACTTTTACTTTTTTTTTTCTTCTCACTTCTTTTTTTATTTCTTTAGTCCTTCTCATCTTTTTACCGCCTCTTTTTTTACATATATATATATATTTATATTTTCTATTAAATAATTCATAAATTTTACCATTTTGTCCCCGTAAATTTTTTTCTTTTGCTTTCAAAACTTATATTCATTTAAAATTGATTTTATAATTTTTATCATATTAAAAATAGGTGGGATAAAAATTTTCGATTTAATCGGAGTCCATTATCAATTCAATTTAAATTTATCAGTTCGATTTAAATTTATCAGTTCGATTCGACAACTACAGGTATCATAGAAAAATTCAATTCTCATTACAAAAATATTCTACATAAAAATTCATGAAGACTTGCAAAATTTGATAATATTCGAAGTTCATTTACTATTTTTAAAAATTAGGCAAAATCAAGTCACCTTTCTTACCAAGGAAATTGACTCGCTATCTTTTTCATATTTTTGACTTTCGAATATACTTTTTGGCTCGAAAAATACTATTCATTAACGAAAAATACTGTTTATAGCTAACCCAGTATTGAAGCCATTACAATTCTCCCTTACCAAGAGAAATTTCGTCCTTGAAATTTACTTATATCGAGGAGTAGAGTATATGATACTATCATCTTATTGAATTTTTTTTTTCACATTTAATGGTTTCCAAGCATCTTGCTAATGGAACTCACTTTTGAACTAACCATTTTCAGTATCAAAATCTTCATCACTCTCTTTTCATAGATCATATCACCCTGTATAAAGATTTCTTCCATATTTCAAATTAAATTAAATTAAACCTTACTAATTCTTTCCACTTAATTAAGTCCAACATAAGAGACTTGTCATTTTTTTTCTGACAATACCTCAATAAGAGTCAGATTCCTCTTGAACTTGATATTCTTGTCACATACAGACTCTACTAAAAGCAAGTACTTTTCACAATCTTTCTTTTATTATCTAAATTATCCACTCTGACTAACCATCAGTACAATGGTGGATCACTATGCTAATGTTGAGATTATCGCTAATCTCTTATATAACATATTTTCTCTTTGAAGCAAAGACAATTCGATAATAGAATCTATGATCACATTGTCCCATTTCGAATCAGATATCATTATACATCGAAGCAATTCCAGAAGGAATATAATGCTTCGCTTTTATTTGCTAACTCATCATTCACTTACAATATCTATCCCCTTACACTTTTCAACTTGACTTTCAATACTCAGCTTGTAATCCTAGTACATCTGATGATTTCCAGGATGCAAAGTATTACTGTCTCGGTGGGCTTCAGTAAGAATCTTTTAATTTACTCACATTTACTATCACACAAATATTCTCTTTCTGAACTTTTTTTTCCTACCCGGTATACAATATCGGTTTCACTTATCATTTAGCTAATAATGCCCTATATGGAGCCAACCTTAATTTGATATTCATGGCTCGAAGAATCAAAAATATTATCATTAATCATTCTTACTCATTATTCAGTCATACATATTCATTTAAGTGCATTCACCTTATCACATACGGATTCCTTTGCTATGGATTTTAGCCACTTCGTTTACTTTTCTATAGTACTCGGCTAAATCTAGGAATTTCATATTTAACCAAATGTTACATTCGCTAAAATGGATCTTAGTAAAGGTGAAAGACCCTTTCTGTCAATTCACAAAGGCGGTTAATGTGTTGACAAATTTATTTGACATGACCAATGAATTATAATGGCCATAACAAATATATATAAAAAAATCTTAAGTACACTATTCCTTTTTACTTCATTACACTATTTCTTTTCTCGATATCAGGTTGTTTTTATGCTCATCATATCTTCTATCAGTTTTTCCTATCAAGTGGGGCCTATAAATATGATATGACGCAAATCGGATGCTATCAAACAATGTGAAATGCTATACAATGAATGTATGATTCCATATATGCAATATAATACTATCATGTATTCTCATATAATGCAGATGTTATAACCTATCCCATACCTATAGAGGAATCACTGATAGGTATACAAAGCATCTTAAACAACCTCAAATTATAACAATTTGCTCAATAGCATTTTAAATCAAAATAATCCAATCAAGGTGTCTCTGTGTCCTTTACAATTAATCTAAACTCAATATACAATTCCTATTTAATTTTTTGACACACTCATTACTTTATCCTTCGTTGGACTATTTCTCATCCACGTAGATACTTAGACACTCACATTTACACTCAATTTCAGTAAATACTTCATTTCTCTGCTTTGACCTCCAAGAGGTCTTAAGCAGCAATACTTTCATTCTCACCCACTACCGTCTTTACTGTACAAAATCAATCCTTTAACATCAGACAATCTTGGTTAAACTTTAACTTTTCACTTTTAAAAAAAAGAGGGGAGCACGTACACATTAGATTCCTAACACTTATCCACCTATAATTGGCATGTATATACAGACAAACCTATCACTTAACCTTATCCCACTCCGATCTTAGAACCACTTAAACATTTGCTCTGATACCACTAAATGTAATACCCTTAACTGAACAGTATATTTCGATATGAAATTTAGCAGTAAACGATAATTTTTTTTCAAACTTCAATCACCGCCAAATAACTTTGATACAATTTGATATTACTATTCAATTTACGAAATTTCGGCAGCACAACAACTAGAACTTACTAGCCTTCTGAAAAATACTTCATTTTCATTTTGCTCTCTTCCATGCCCACGCCTCACCACCACCTCCACCGAAATAGATCATCATTTGCTGTGGACAGCAAACTTTTGAGGAGGGGGTAGCCTCCTTTCTGGGAGTTTGGTTTTTACTTTCTTTTCTTTTTCATGAATCAAACTTTGTTATTTTTGTGTTTTGTGTTTTGTTTTGTTTTCTTTTATTGTGTTTATGTTTAGTTTTAGTTTGTAAAATGTATTAAAGACTTATGTAGTTCACCTTTTCATTTAATTTACATGAAAACTTAGTTTGCCCTAGTTGACTTCAAAACTTGAACATTTTGAACTTGGATATGGAATATGCATGTTTTGGACCTTTGCTTAGCAAGAGAACAATTTATGTTGTTTAATATGCCTTTGGATGGGTTAATTTTCAACTTGATAAATATTTGTTAGTTTCCAAACTCTAAAAAACACTTAGACCAATTTTTAACTTGGAAAAAATCAATGCAATAAAGTAGTGAAGTAAGAAAATTTAGAGCACTAGAACCTTCCTCATCACCCTTCAAATCATATGAACAACTCAAGCAACTTAAAAAATGATCTAGGCAATAATTTTCTTGATAAACTCTCTTAAAAAATTGTGTCCTACCTTGATGAAATTATCCTTTGATTAACCATTTTAAGCTTATAAGGGTATGCTTAATGCGTATCATTAATATTTTCTTATTATACCTAATGTTTTAACCATATAACCTAAAAAGCTTTTATCTCACCTTATGAAATTGGCCACTTTAGGATTAAAGAAATGAGTGAAAAGAGGAAAGTTTTATTGGGTGTAGTAAGAAATTCTTAATAAAGTTATTGATGAAGTCAATTGAAAATATACTTTGTATTACCTTGATGTTAACTTATGAATGTTAAAAAAAAAAAGAACGTTTGAAGTTTGAGAAAAAAGAAAGGAAAAAGAGAACTAGCAAATATGAAAAAATATAAGTGTGGGGTAGTACAAGGAAAAATGGAAAAATATTGACTTCTTTGAGAAAGAGCATAAAGGAAGTTTGGAATCAAGGGAAGGATGAGCAAAATATATAGATTAAGTTATGGGGTTTTGTAATCTATTTGGTCTTAGAGTGGCTATATTCGTTTTGATTATCTCTTATCCATTCTTTGATAAACATACCCTTAGCCCCATTACAACCTTGAAAAGACCTATGTGATTTTAAGTTTGTTTTTGAGTTGTTTAGCGGAGATGACCTACGGGTTCCGGTGCTAAAGGAGAGGCCTATTGTGTTTCTAGAGTTTCAAGCACGAAACCAATTGTATGCTTATGCATTCATATATTCTATACTTCGTTACTTAGTTGTGTTGACATTTTGATTTTTAAAAATTACTTAAAATGATTTGGTCTTGCACACACTCAAGGAAACTAGCTTATATTCTCTTGTTGAAGTTAATCTATTTAGAGTTTATGTTAAGTGCTCTTGTTAAAATGCTAATTATGGTTTTAAAATTGCATGTCTTTATACAAGTTTGATGGTTTTGAAGGAGGGTTTGTTCTAATTTGCTTGAGGGCAAGCAAGGTTTAAGTGTGAGGTATTTGATAAGTGTGAAATATATATAGTTTTTAATATGTTTTTAGTTAAGTTATTTAGTTGTTTTGGTTTGATTTAGGTTAATTTAGAGTTAATTTAGTAATATTTATGTTTTTGAGGTTAATTCTGTGTTTTGTTTGATTTTCAGGTTTAAAGTATAAAAAGGACAAAGTTTAGGGCTAAAAGTGTAAATATGAAGAAATTAGGCAAGAAAACCAGTGTCCAGTCCAGAGCCTTGAGACGTGACCACGTGAAAGTATTAAATAATTCCACATGTGGCCACGTGAAGAAGAAAGTAGGAGAATACGTGGCCATGTGAAGAGAAGTGAAGAAAATAGCAAAAGGATCCGTGGCCATGTGAAGGCAATTGAAGGCAATTATGAAGACCACATGACCACATGGATTCCCATGAAGGACCACACGTGGCCACGTGTGGAAGAAGAAGTAAATGACCCGTGCCCACATGTATTAAAAGCATATTGAGGGCGTGGCCACGTGATGAAGATTCCCATATCGCAAAGGATTTACGAGCTTCCTGTTTAGCAGAATTTGATTCCTATTTTATGACCGAAGTTTAACAAGGAGTCTACTACAATTCTTGCCTATAAATAGCAGTCCAAAACACAGAAGAAGGATCATCAATCTTTAGAATTAATCCTTAGAATTAAGCTTTGTTTTCTTAGTTTTTACGTTCTTTGTTTTTACAGTTTTTCCAAAACAATGTTTTTTTTAGTTTTAAGAATGGTTTGTGAGTAGTTTTCTTTGACTTTTGCTAAAGGATACTTGAATTCTTGACTTATATTGTTATGACTTGAATTTGTTCTTAAATTTTAATACAAGTTGATTATTTCTTGTTTCTTAAACATAGTTTTGTCTTTTCTCAATTTTAAGTTGATTATTAACTTGATTAAGAATTGGTTAATTAATTAGTTTAAGTTGATTAATGATTTGCATGCTCTTAGGTTAATTTAGTTGAATTAATGCATGGTTATAATCTGAATAAGCTATAATTGTGTGTTAATTTGAGTAAGTTAAGATTAAGAAAAGGGTAACCAAGAATAGGTGAAAGTTAAAACTCTTGAGAAAGGTTTTAATAGACATCTAGGAGACTTAATTCAGTTCTTTATGCTAAGTGTTGAATTGTTCTGAATAAGAGAGTTTTAATGCTTGAAATGATAATCTTGAATAAAGTTATCTGGATTTATTAAACTGAATTTTCCATAATCACTCGTATGTTTTCTTTTAATTAAGTCATAGCAATATTTGTTAAGGTGGATAGTCCTTTAGTGAAAGTTGTCTTTATCATTGATTTTTAACTCATTCAATTTACTTGCTTTCAATAAATCTCTTCTTTACTTTAGTTTTTTTTAATTGTTTTAATTTAGTTTTAAATTATTGTTTTCAAATCATCACAACTTTGGGATTTCTCTTCTCTCTTTACACACAAAATTGGTTTTGAAATTAAAATAGCACATACAAGCACAAGTTTCCCTTGGTTTCGATATTTTGGGTCATAATCTTATTTTCCTATATTACTAGCCGATCTAGTACACTTGCTAGACACCGGTCAGTATGCTTAAGTGATAATGTGATCAATATTTACTTAGTTAGCCAGTAAAGTATAGTTTGGGACATAGAAGTAATTATCTTAAAAGCATCAATATACATAACTAGAAAGAAGTATAATGTAGGGGATTTAAAAATTGAAAGAAAAGAAATTAAATAGGAAAGAAACATAAAGAAAGAAACCAAGGATGAAGGAAAGTTAGTGAGGGGTACTTAAGGCCCAAAGGTAGGCCCATGGGGTGAGGCCCAATTTTTAGTCTCTTCTTTAGAAAATTCATGAAAAATGAAGAAAATCATGAGTTTAAAATCCATGATAGCTGACCGCCCTAGAAGAACCCATTTTATCCATTCTTCTTCCCAAATAAACCAACCTCATAATAAAAATAACCCCTAATTTCAGCTATATGGTTTGTGAAGAGAGAGAGAGTAGTTTAGGTAATTTTAAGGTAAATTAGCTTCTTTTTTCCTCTATTTTGTCCCATATGTTAGGGACTGAAATTTTTGAAATAAATAGATGTTTAACTTCATAATTTCTATATGTAGAAGAAGAAGGAAGCAAGAGGAAAAAGGAAGAAATAAAGAGAGATTAAAAGGAGTGCTTTTATGGCATAAAGAGGTATGGGAGTTCATATCTTCTTTACCTTATGTTTAAATTGATTTAAGTTGATAAATATATTGTATAAGACCTATTATTGATGTTAGAGTTAAGAAGTGATGTTACAGTGCATGGAAATGATGATTTGTGCCATATAAAGTGATATAGTAAAAATCTACTTAAGGTTCACTTGAACTAATTTTAGTTTAGAGTGCATAATTATTTTTGTGGATGTATAAATGAAGTGATTCTAGTTTTAAAATAAACATAAGACATATATCTACAACTTTGTAGAAGAAATTGAGACTAATTCTGCCTCTAAGGCCTTTATAATGTTGCTTGAAATTAAGTGATGTTTGCTGCCCTATCAATGGGAGAAAACTTTACTATTTTATTAATATCTTGAGATTTTAAAACTTAAATTGAGTAGTTTTTAATGAATTGGAAACTAGAGATATAGGATAACAACTTTGTAGAAGAACATTTTGTCTAAAAATGTCGTTTACTAGGTTTAAAATGATATATAAGTTAGACTTAAGAATCTGTCTACTAAATTCTTAGGGCAGATGGTGCTCATGGTTGGAACTAATTAGTTCCCACAGTTTTCCCCTTCCAGAATCGATTTGGGACCTATCTCATGGCCGAAACTTACCCAGACTTCCTCTAATACTTTAAAAGTATTTTTGACATAAAATAGGAACAAGATGTGACATGAACATGTATAAGTGTATAAATATGTATAATTAATGAATATGAATGCTTGTATGTGTGACACATGTCGAAGCTAACGCTTGTTTTTTGGTTCACTCTTGGAGGCCCACTTTTAAGGTCCAAGACCGAAAGAGACTCATTATAACTCATAAATTGGTTACTTCGTAATAAAGAGGGATCAAACCCAAGTTATTGTTGGTAGTCAACCCATGAAGGTGTCTACTAATGGGCTCAAAAAGGTAGGTGTCATGGGTTTGCCACCCAACAAAGAGTTAGGAAATGAATATCGACCTTTTTGATGCCCAAACGGAGATTGATGTTCGAGACATTACTTTTAACGGGCACGTCATTTATGTGTCATTTTATAATTGAGTGTTAAGCATTAATCCACTCTCCTATCTCATACTATGCAAAGCGATTAAATAAATGTCTTAAGCAAGTAAAGAAATCAATAAATAACTAAAGTTTTTCTTAAGTTATTACATAAGCAAATCTTCTGAAGAAAGAAGCAAAACTAAATATCATACATAAATCAGGGCATTCATTTGGGTTGGGAACATTGGTTCTCTCATGCACATTTTAGAAAAAAGCTCATTTATCTTTTGTATGATTTTTAGATAGAAAAATGGACATTGGTCCATGTTTTAAAGGAAAAACAAAATTAATTAATAAAAATCATTTTATGCATCCTTTCCATTTTAAATTTGCCAAAAATCCTTTTTTTACTAACTATTACATCCTCAAAATGAATACATCCGAAAATACATCAAAATCCAGCTAAATAAGCAAAATACTAAATAAATCAAATGAAAAATAAAATAAATAAATGCGAATAAAGCTAAATGGCTAGAAAAAGAGGATAACCAATTGGGGACATAACTCCCTATACAGGATGTCTCATAGGAACCTCTAAGGGCACACGGGATCAATTACTCAAATAAAACCACAAAAAACCAATAAGTTAGCTTTACAAATAAAAAAACTAATTAAAATAATAAAATATAGAAATAAGTTATAGAATTAAAATGCATATAGAAGCTAAATATGTACAAAAGACACATTAACACTTCGAGGATTGATAAAAGTAACACGAACAACAATAAAAATACATAAAATAAATGAAAATAAGCCCAAATTAGCCACAAACACCCCTAAATAGGTGACAGACGGCCATGACTAAAGGAAGGACGTGATGAAAAGAAGCTCTCGTGATGTCCCATCTGTCGCATTGATAGACGGCCATCCGTGGGGGCTTCTTCCCATCTGTCATTCGAGGGACAAAATAGAAAGCTAGAAATATACCAAAATTCACCCAAAATTGCGAATAAACATTAAACACTCAAATATAAGGTCCTGAAACATGGCAAACTAAAATTCTAACTTTAAATCATGCTTTAACTATGGTAAATGACAATTAAAATCCAAACAATACAATAAAAACAAAGCTCTAAATTACACATAAATAGAGTAAATCATACTTATATTTATAATCTATCATGCATATAAATCTAAGTTAACACGGCATTCAAACGAAACACATGAGTTCCAGAATAATAACATGCAAAGCATTTAATTTTGACAACAAACAACATGAATATATATGATTGAATTTAGAGAGAGAAAGATGGGTGAAGAGCCTAAAATATTACCTTTAAGAGATATTTTGACTCTAAGACTCTTGAAGTCTAGATCTCCACTCTTATTGTAGTTTTGTGATCCAGAAAAATAAGATGATTTTCATGTGTGTGTGTGTGTATGTTTTTTTTTATCAAAAGAGCATTAGAGACTTTTAGCTTAGAGAGAGGAGAATTGATTTCTTCTTCTTTAAGAACCTCTTATCTTTTTTCAAGAATGATTCCCTTCCTTAAAAACCCTAATTTTTTTTTATTTTTTATACCTAGAGATGTAATGACTGTACTAGATAATTCTGATTACTGTTACTAATTACATTCATTAATCCTGTAAGTCCTGTGAGTTCTCTGGTAAGATGCATATATGAGTATACATACATTTATACTATACAAATCATATAAGGATTGAGGGGGATACTTTAACATGCTATTAGTTATTATTTACATAACTTAATAATTACAAGACTTTAATATCAAATATAAAACATTATCTAACCAAAAGATACAAAATTTATCTCATACATCAGGATAATCTTCCTAATTTGATGTTGGCTTTGGAGATTGTTGGCTTTGCCCCTGGACAAAAGATCTACCCTTCGAACCTACATGGATAAACACCCATGCTAAGCTATAAAGCTTAGTGGGGAACATACTAATATGTTGATAACCACTCACAGTGGTCATCACCAAGCATGCAATAATAGTATAAAATAAATTGCATATACTTTATTAGTAAATAATAAAGTAATAATGAATAAACAAAATGCAGTATTGGAAGGAATAATTGTCTCATTAAATCATACAATGAAAGATTGTAAACTGTATATGCATATTTTCATCTTATAAATTTGCCTGTTTAATTCTTTTTCTGTGGGTATGGATAACAGGTGCTGTGGATACCATAAGGTATCAAATCTGTAAATATCCGAAGGTATTAAATCTATAGACCCATTGGGTCAGAACTGTGGTCTCATTTAGAGACAAACTATGGACTCATAAGAGTCAGACTATAGCGGATGCGACTGTAACCCTATAGGCATGCATATCTATCCACAACCAACTTTTAATTCAGGCATTATTCAATTCATATATCATTATATCGATTCTGGGATTGATTTATCATATTTATCATCTAGATAGACCACTCACATAAATGTGCATTACAATCAGGATAGTCTACTTTAATCCAATGGCATATTACTTCGATGAGGTGAACATATATATAGATACATAAACATAAGCACTATTCATAGAAAAGCAAGTGTATGCATCAACAATTATAATACAATAGCATACCTGCTCAATCTTTAAAGGAACACATTCGGGCGTAGCTTATTATAATGGAAAAAAATAAAAGAAAATAGGAGACAAATGCTTATTGTCACGCTCGCGACAGCAAGCAATGGCCTATATGAACATTCCTTGATGTCGCGCTCGCGACATAAGTCATGCTCGCGATACAAGGCGACGGTTTGATGTCGCACTCGCGACACAACGCGACTATTCAAAAGCTTCAACGCTTATTACTCAAAAATCCTGTAAATTAATTTCAAAACTCAAATTGTATCTCAATTTTAACATACCAAACGGCTTTTTCTGAAAACACTATCTTCTACAAAGTTTTAGGCCTATATTTTTAGTTTCCAAAACACTAAAAATCTCCTCAATAAAACCTGTAAATCTTTAGATATTCAAGAAAAACCACAGACTATTCATGAAGACAAAATAACAATCACAATCAGATTTCAATACCAATTTTCACTATCAAACAGTGAAAATCAGGTTTTAGTTTCTTCCAAAAAAATCAAGGTTTACAATTCTAGTTTCCATAACAACTGGAATTTCCTCATTTGGATACCTATAACTCAAGATGTGAGCAAAAGAATACAGACTGGTCATTTAATCTCAAAAACAGATTTTTCATATCTTGTAACAAAACTTGTATTTTTCATCTCTAAGCCACTTCCAAGCTTACAATTAACCACAAAACATATGAGTGAGGCTTTAAGATCTCTCCCATGATAACCCATCACACATACATACATAAGAACCTAAGTTCCCATACCTTACTTAAGCTCTAACTCTTTCTTCAACCTTAAAGAGCCTCATTTCCCTTCTTTTTGCTTGTGTCTCCTTCTATAAAAATAAGATACCACCATAAACACTTCTTAAACTATTTAGTGAACAACACATCAAAGAAGAAATAAAGTTACCTTAAGATCAAAACCAAATAAATTCTTTCTTCCTTTTTACCAAAACTCAAGAAGTCTAGAGAGAGAATTTAAGAGAGATAGTTTAAGGTTTGAGAGAGAGGGTTTAGAGGTTAAGAGAAAATGAATATGGAGGATGAAGACCCTTGTTTGGCCGGCCAACCTTTACCAAAATATCTCCCTCTCTTTTCTCTCTAATTGGTCCAAATGTCACATAAAATAAAATCTTACCATTGGATCCCTTAATTTCTCTTATTTCCACTAATACCCCAAAACTTACCCTTTAACTTATCAATTGGGTCCTTCTCTACACAATTGTGCTTAATTAAATATAGACACTAATAATTAATTAGTGCAAATTTCTCCTAGGGTATAATGAGGGGCATTACAACACTCTCCCCCTAAAAGAATTCCGTCCTCAAAATTCATACCTGTATTGAAGAGCTGTGGATATTGAGCCTGCATTACAGCTTTCGGTTCCCACGTTGTTTCTTGTACACCGTGGTGTTGCCATAACACTTTGACTAGGGGGATTTCTTTGTTCCTTAACTGTTGAACTTTCCTGGCCAAGATCTGTTTAGGCTCTTCATCATATGTATAATCAGATCTGACACTGATATCTTGCACTAGTATAATGTGTGATTCATCAGATCGATACTGTCGGAGCATGGAAACATGAAAAACATCATGCAAGTTTTATAATTCACTGGAAAGATCCAATCGATAAACTATCGGTCCAATCCGTTCCAGAATTCTATAAGGACCTATAAACCTGGGACTGAGTTTCCATTTCTTTCCAAACCATAACACTTTTCTTCATGGGGACACCTTCAAGAACACTTTGTAGCGAACTTGATATTCAATGTTCTTTCTTTTCAAATCTGTATACGACTTCTATCTATCGTTGCTTCTTTCAATCTTTGCTTGATAAGTTGAATCTTTTCTTCTGTATCTTTAACAATGTCAGGATTTGCCTGTCAATTTGCTTTTAGCTAACTCTGTCCAACAGGAGGGAGTTATATATTTTCGACCATAGAGTGCTTCATAAGGTGGCATACCAATGCCAGTTTGATAGCCATTGTTATATGCAAATTCCATCAGAGTTCCATATTTATCCCAGCTCCCGAGAAAATCTAAAACATAGCCTCTTAACATATCCTCCAGCACTTGTATAATCCTTTTCGATTGCCCATCGGTCTGAGGATGAAAAGCAGTACTAAGAAGAAGTTTTGTGCCTAAAGCTTGTTGTAAACTCTTCCAAAATCTGAAAGTGAATCTTGGATCCCGATCTGAAATGATTGAGATTGGTACCCCATGCAATTTAACGATCTGGTCTATATATAACTCAGCCAACTTGTCCATCGAGTAAGTAGTTCGAACCGGTATAAAGTGAGCCACCTTTGTCAATCTGTCTACTATGACCCACACTGCATCATGCTTCCTTTGAGTAGTGGGTAAACCTGTAACAAAATCCATAGTAACATTATCCCACTTCCACTAAGGAATGGGAAGAGGATTCAACAGTCCTGAAGGAAGTTGATGCTCTGCTTTTACTTGCTGACACGTCAGACATTTGGAAACATACTCAATCACATCTCTTTTCATTCCTGGCCACCAGTAAAACTATTTCAGATCTCTATACATTTTGTTGCTACCGGGATGCATGGTGAACATAGTGTTATGGGCTTCTTGCAACAAAACTCTCTTCAATTCTTTAACATCTGGCACACATAAACGGTTTCGAAGGTAGAGACCACCATCAATCCCAATTGAATATTCTACTGGACCTTTCTCATATACTGATTGAGCCAATTGCTGTAGCTTCTTATCACCTGCCTGTGCATCTATTATCGCCTGCCTTAGATTAGGGCGAGCTCGTAATTGAGCTAACAAAGCCCCATCAGATGTAAACTTCCATTTATAATCTTGTAATAACAAGGTTGCCATCATCTTCCAACTCAATGTATCGGCCACGACGTTTGCTTTTCCTGGGTGATAGTCAACTATACAATCATTTTCTTTAAACAATTCTAGCCATTCGCATTGTCTTAGATTAAGATCCAGCTGAGTGAGCAAGTATTTAAGGCTTTTATAATATGTATAAATTCTGCACCTCTCACCATAAAGGTAATGTCGCCATATTTTTAAAGCAAACACAACTGTAGCCAATTCCAAATCATGAGCCAGATAAATCTGTTTATGAGGCTTTAACTGTCTTGATGCATAAGCCACTACTTTATCTTCCTGCATTAACACACATCCCAAGCTATGTTTCAATGCATCACTATACATAGCACATTCTTTACCTGCTACTGGCTGAGTAAGAACTGTAGCTTCCGTTAACATCTTCTTTAACTGCTCAAAACTTATTTGGCACCGATCTGTCCATTCGAATCTAGCTTCTTTCCGAAGTAACTTAGTGAGCGGGGAGGCAATAACTGAAAAGCCTTCTATAAGTCTTCTATAATAACTAGATAGGCCCAAGAAACTTTGGACTTCTAAAACATTGTGAGGCGGCTTCCAGTTTACAATAGCTTCAATCTTTTTAGGGTCCACCCTGATGCCTTCTGAAGACACCACGTGCCCAAGAAAAGAAACTTCTTTAAGCCAAAAATCACATTTACTTAGCTTTGCGTATAACTGTTGTTCCCGTAAAGTTTACAACACTATTTTTAAATGTTCTGCATACTCCACTTCATTATGAGAATAAACCAGAATGTCATCGATAAACACCACAATAAATTGATCTAAATAGGTTTGGAACACCCTATTCATCAGATCTATGAAAGCTGCTGGTGCGTTAGTCAACCCGAAAGGCATTACTAAGAATTCGTAATGACCATATCGAGTCCTAAAAGCAGTCTTCTAGAACATCTATATCTTTGACCTGAAGTTGATAGTATCCCGATCTTAGATCAATTTTTGAGAACACTCCAGCACCCAGTAACTGATCAAATAGATCCTCGATCCGAGGTAAATGATACTTGTTCTTCACAGTTACTTTGTTGAGCTGTCTATAGTCAATGCACATCCTCAAAGTGCCATCTTTCTTCTTGACAAACAATACTGGTATGCCCTAAGGTGACACACTAGGCTTGATGAAGCCTTTATCTAACAATTCTTGTAACTGAACCTTTAGCTCCTTTAATTTTGATGGTGCCATTCTATAAGGTGCTCTGGATATAGGAGCAGTTCCAGGCAAAATTTCAATAGATAGCTCGACATCTCTCTCAGGTGGCAACCCAAAAACATCAGGAAACTCATTGATCACTGAAATATCTTGAAGATTAACCGTCTCCCTCTTAGAATCAAGAACCAAAGCCAAGAATGCTTTGCAACCTTTTCTAAGCAATCTTTTCGCTTTCATAGCCGAGATAACATTGATTAAGGGTTTAGAATTAATAACCTGAATCAATGTCTCTTCTTCCCCAACATCCTTAACTACTACTATTTTAGCCTTACAGTTCATTATAGCATGATATCTAGACAACCAATAAATACCCAAGATTACATCAAATTCATGGAAGGGTAGAACAATTAAGTCAGTTGGAAATTCTCTTTCTTGAATTCTAATAGGGCAATTTCTATAAATTTCATTTACATGTATATTGTGGCCCAAAGGAATGATTACACATATATCATAGTTCAAATGATCTACAGCAGATACATTTCTACCCAACTCCTCATTACAGATATAGAAATGTGTAGATCCCGGGTCTATAAGCACATGCACATCAGTATCAAAGAGAGCAAATGTACCAGCTATGACCTCAGGAGCATCAACATCTCCTCGATCTTTCATAACATAAGCTCTGATAGAAGGTGTAGGAGCGAATGGTCGGTCCACAGTCTCAGAAACATCCTGGGCTGTGCTCTAAACTGGCCTGATCCACCTCTGCCTCTACCATGACCTCTAACTAAAGAGGGTGCATTAGAAGCTCCTTTATTACTTTGTTGACTGAAGGCTTGTTCCTGTATTATAGGACAATTTTCCATAAAATGCTCCGTGCTACCACATCTGAAACAAGCACCCGAGAGCATTCTACAAGTGCCCTAATGTCGCCTAAAACAATAGGTACATTCTGGAGCTTGACCTCTGCCCTATCTTGAGGCAGTACCTCTACCAGATCCGGATGGAGTAAAAGTCCCATGTCGACCACCTCTAGATGCAGAGCGAGTACCAGACTCCATTGGTTGTTCTCCTGGAGTCATTCTTGGTCTTTTTCCTGATAAAGAACCACCCCGAGAAAAGCTTCTTCTTCTTTATTCTCTTTCTCTTTTTGCATTTTCTTCTTTCTCTACTCGGATAGCTGCTTGAACTAGCTGATAATAATCCACAGGATGCAAAGAAATAGGTCCTATCAAATGCTCTCGGATCTAATCATTCAATCCATCTTCAAACTGACGAAACTTGAAAGTCCCAGTCAACATAGGTTATGGTACATATTTACTCAGGCGACTGAATTCTGCTTCATATGCAGCCACTGACATAACTCTCTGCTTTAAATTCAAAAACTGCTTCAACCTTTCATCCTTATATGCTTCAGTCACATACCTCTTTTTAAACTCCGCTACAAAGAACTCCCAAGTGAGGGAATCAGGTAGCTGAGGTTGTGTCTGAACTAACTTCCATCAGTTCTAGGCTGCTCCCTGAAGCAAGGACATACCACAAGTCACCTTTTGATTAGCTGGGCATTAAACCTCTGCAAATATCTGCTCGAACCTTTCAAGCCATAACTCTGCTTTCTCAGATTCTTCCCAAGTGGAGCCTAGAAATTCTTCTGCACCATGCTTCTTGATCTCAAAAATAGGGGCCTTTGGTGCAGTCATCCGCTGTAAAATCTAAGCCATGTCATGAGAAATTTTCAACAATGCTTCACCAGACTCAGTAGCAGCTGCACTGCCTCTTGTGGATGCAGAAGATTCAGGCTGAGAAGGATTCGATTGACCAGGTAGATTGCTTTCAGCCGATTCATCTACCACTTAACGATGTCCTTCCATCACTAACTATATCAAAAGGAACACAGGGACAACCACAATAAGCCAACATCAACAAGAAATCTATATCTAATGGCCTTTAAATTCCTATCGGCCAGAACAGCCTAAACCAAGGCGCTCTGATACCAAAAATGTAATGACTGTACTAGATAATCCTGATTACTGTTACTAATTACATTCATTAATCCTATAAGTCCTGTGAGTTCTTTGGTAAGATGCATATATGAGTATACATACATTTATACTATACAAATCATATAAGGATTGAAGGGGATACTTTAACATGCTATTAGTTATTATTTACATAACTTAATAATTACAAGACTTTAATATCAAATATATAACGTTATCTAACCAAAAGATACAAAATTTATCTCATACATCAGGATAATCTTCCTAATTTGATGTTAGCTTTAGATATTGTTGGCTTTGTCCCTAGACAAAAGATCTACCCTGTAAACCTACACGAATAAACACCCGTGCTAAGCTATAAAGCTTAGTGGGAAACACACTAATATTTTGATAACCACTCACAGTGGTCATTACCAAGCATGCAACAATAGTATAAAATAAATTGCATAAACTTTATTAGTAAATAATAAAGTAATAATGAATAAACAAAATGCAGTATTGGAAGGAATAATTGTCTCATTAAATCAATCAATGAAAGATTGTAAACTGTATATGCATATTTTCATCTTATAAATTTGCCTGTTTAATTCTTTTTCTGTGGGTGTGGATAATGGGTACTGTGGATACCATAAGGTATCAAATCTGTAAATACGCGAAGGTATTAAATCTATAAACCCATTGGGTTAGAACTGTGGTCTCATTTAGAGACAAACTGTGAACTCATAAGAGTCAGACTATAGCAGCTCCGACTGTAACCCTATAGGCATGCCTATCTATCCACAACCAACTTTTAATTCAGGCATTATTCAATTCATATATCATTATATCGATTATGGGATTGAGTTATCATATTTATCATCTAGAAAGACCACTCACATAAATATGCATTACAATCAGGATAGTCTACTTTAATCTAATGGCATATTACTTCGATGAGGTGAACATATATATAGATACATAAACATAAGCACTATTCAAAGAAAAGCAAGTGTATGCATCAACAATTATAATACAATAGCATACCTGCTCAATCTTTAATGGAACACATTCAGGCGTAGCTTATTATAATGGAAAAGAAATAAAAGAAAATAGGAGACAAATGCTTATTATCGCACTCGCGACAGCAAGCAATGACCTATATGAACATTCCTTGATGTTGCACTCACAACATAAGTTGCGTTCGCAACACAAGGCGATGGTTTGATGTTGCGTTCGAGACACAAAGCTACGATTCAAAAGCTTCAATGCTCATTACTTAAAAATCCTGTAAATTAATTTCAAAACTCAAATTGCATCTCAATTTCAACATACCAAAAGGCTTTTTCTAAAAATACTATCTTCTACAAAGTTTTAGGCCTATATTTCTAGTTTCCAAAACACTAAAAATATCCTCAATAGGACCTGTAAATATTTAGATATTCAAGAAAAACCACAGACTGTTCATAAAGACAAAATAACAATCACTGTCAAATTTCAATACCGATTTTCACTATCAACCAGTAAAAATCAGGTTTCGGTTTCTTCTAACAAAATCAAGGTTTACAAGTCTAGTTTCCATACCAACTAGAATATCCTCATTTGGATACCTATAACTCAAGATGTGAGCAAAAGAATACAGACTGGTCATTTAATCTCAAAAACAGATTTTTCATATCTTGTAAAAAACTTGTATTTTTCATCTCTAAGCCACTTCTAAGTTTACAATTAACCATAAAACATATTAGAGAGGCTTCAAGATCTCTCCCATGACAACCCATCACACATAAGAACCTAAGTTCCCATACCTTGCTTAAGCTCTAACTCTTTCTTTAACCTTGAAGAGCCTCTTTTCCCTTCTTTTTGCTTGTGTCTCCTTCTATAAAAATAAGATACCACCATAAACACTTCTTAAAATATTTAATGAACAACACATCAAAGAAGAAATAAAGTTACCTTAAGATCAAAACAAAATAAATTGTTTCTTCCTTTTTACCAAAATTCAAGAAGTCTAGAGAGAGAGTTTAGGGTTTGAGAGAGAGGGTTTAGAGGTTAAGAGAAGATGAAGATGGAGGATGAAGACCCTTGTTCGACTGGCCAACCTTCACCAAAATATCTCCCTCTCATTTCTCTCTAATTGGTCCAAATGTCACATAAAAGAAAATCTTACCATTGGGTCCCTTAATTTCTCTTATTTCCACTAATACCCCACAACTTACCTTTTAACTTATCAATTGGATCCTTCTCTACACAATTGCACTTAATTAAACATAGACACTAATAATTAATTAGTGAAAATTTCTCCTAGGGTATAATGAGGGGCATTACAAGGGAGGAGTTGGAATTCTAACTCTCTAAATCTAAAAGGATTAATTCCTCAAAATTCAAACTAAAGATAGCTAAAAATATATCTTCCCATTTTTTAAAACAAAAAATGTGGAAAATCTGGAAATTCAACCATAGACAGCCGTCCCTTTGGCAAAAATCCAGAATTCACAAAAATACTCCTGATCTGACCTAGATAGGAGGGAGGTGGCCATAGACGATCGTCCTTCACATGATAGATGAACGTTTGTCATCACTAAAAGCCAAAATAAATTTTTTTAGTGCTTTTTTGTTAAAACCTCCAAAAACCACTTAGAAAATCATAAAATTTTCATGAAAGATGTGAAAAAATCCACATCGAAGCTTCGAGATCCGTACTTTTTATCAGAAATATACTATTTTTTTATCATTAGATAACCTTGATTTAGGCTACCTCAGGTCACGATGTCTACGATATGCTTATTGTTACATGTTAAATAATTAATAAGTGATAACCATGTTGAAGTGTATCTTAATTATGATTGAATATGAATCATTTCGTGATGTTGTTGTATACTCTACTGTATGTATTGACTCTATAGTCCTAAATATATCAAATGTGATGTTATTAAGTGATAAAAGACTTATTGTGAGCCTAAAGTTCACATAGTAGTGAATAAATAGGCATGCCTATAAGGGATAGTGATTGCAGCTGCTAGTGTTGGCACCAAGAGGTGTCTAGTGTTTTGATACCTATAGGTATCTAATGATTTGAAACCATTGCATCTCTAGTGATTGCTACTGCTAATCAATATCTAGTGTTTGTTCCCGTTATCCATCATTAATAGGAATTCAGGTGAATGAAGTGATATAAGTGATTAACGATATAAATGTTTTGGTGCCTCGTCATAAAGCTAATGTTCTCAATGATATTGTGAGTTTGTTTGATTGTAATAATCATAATGGTATTAAGGTATTACTGAATGTAGGAAGTTATTACTTTAAAAGTATATATATGACGATGTGAGCATCGAGATAGATTACTTGTAGACACTATAACCTGAGGTAGTCTAGATTAGGATTACCCGATGATGAGGAACAGTATATCGCTGACAGTGGGTTTAGATCTTGAAGGTGCGATCATGAGTTTACCATTTTCTTTTAAAACATTTGCACGATTTTCTAACAACTTTTGAATATTTTCGGGTGTTTTATCAAAATGGGCAAAAAACTCTATTTCTGGGCAGACAGTGGTGAAAAATGACCGTCTAAGGGCCATAACCCCCAGGACAGTGAAAATAGGGGTATTTTGGGAAATCTGTGTTCTAGTGATGAGGGACAGTCGTCCTTCGCTCACAGATGCCCGTCTCTAGTTTGAAACCTAGTTTTTCCCTCATTTTCCTGGAATTTCAAAAGGGGAAGTTTTGGGAGATAAGTATGAGGCTTGGATTTTAAGGGATGGGGAGCTCTTAATCAAGGGATTTTGAGATAGAATCTGATTAGAACTCTATCTTAGGTATAAAAATAAAGAGATTAGGGTTTTTCAAGGGGGAGATCATCATTCTTTGAATGAGGAGAAGCTATTAGAAGAGGGAAGTCGGGCTCCCATATTGATCCCCCTCCTCATTCAGGTTACCTCGTTTTCCTTTAGTGTATTATGTTTCTTTTATTTATTTATTCTATTTTCTTTATTGATTTGTTTATTCTCCTTGGATGTATTGTTATTTTTGGGGATGTAATAGGTAGTAAAAAAGATGAGTTTTCACACGTTGAATCAAAATCCATTTAAAATCATTTTTATTAATCAAATTGGGATTTTCTTAATAAAAATGGACCAATGTCCAATTTCTTACCCAAAAATTCACAAAAATAATAAGAGCTTTTTTTGAGAAATATGTATGAAGGAACTAATGTTCCTAATCTAAATGAATGCCTCGTTTTATGTATGATTTTTCTTTATCCTCCTTTTACACATTATTTGTTTCTTTGGGATGATTTGCTTATGTAATAGTTAAGTAGATTTACTTTATTTCTTTTACCACTTTATTTATTTGCTTGGGATGTTTACTTAATTCTTACGCTTTTGCATTGTGCGAGAGAGCAGAAGGGATTAACTTTAAAACTTAATTATAAACTGATGCCTAACCAAAGTGCCTAATAAAAGTGATGTCCCGAACACCTATCTCTGCCTGGGCATCAAAAGGTCGAGATAAACTTCTCGATGTTTTATTAGGTGGCGACTCTATGACACCTACCTTTTTGGGCCCACTAGTATATGCCTTTCATAGGTTGACCATTAGTAATAAATTAGGCTTAACTTTTCTTATTGCAAAATAGCCAGTTTATGATAAAAGTGAGCCTCCTTCAATCTTGAACCCTAAAAGCGGCCTTAGAAACCCAATTGAAAACCAAGGTGGGCTTCGGCGTGTGTCACAGTGATAACTCCACTGGGGACTAAAGAGACCTTGCTCCAAAAAGTATCTTGGTTAAGTTTTTTAATTGGGTTTTGTTAGTTAATCCTATCTCTTTTCTAAACTGCATTCCTTGCATACATTTTAAAGCCTTAGAATTAAGTTAGGTATCCCTTTTCCGCCCCGGTGTTATCGTGAAGCATGCCCTACATTCACTCAATGTAGAGAGGTGTCAAAGAGACCCATCAGCCCAAGTCTAGTACCAAATGGTATATAAAATGGTGACCCACTGGTCATTATGCTCGCAATGAGCTAGACCTATTGGCAAGAACCATGCTTGGGTAACCCTAAAGTTTAATCACCCTTGACTAAAGCCCATGTAATAACAATAACAGCTTCCCCTAGGTTGTATAACCATAATAATCTTTTGCTTGCTATGTGGACCTTTATATATTGGCCAAATTCAAATAAATTAAGATGGCACCAATCAAAGGCTATCATGCCCCGATGGGCCCAACATGATATGTTTGAGTTAGTCAAAATACATAATTGTCAAGACCCATATGCTTGTGCTTTCAATTAAAGAGGTTATGCTGCCGATTTTCCACCGTGCATGTGCATCTATTAGGTACCTTGTTGACCCATGGGCTAAGCCCACCTAAGAAAGAGATTATACGACCTCCTGTGTGAAAGCAATAAGGTTGGAAGGCTATTTTTATGCTTGTATGTGGTTGTGATTGACACCTAACATGCTCATGCATCATATGTATAATATGCACATGCATAATCACTCATCATTGTAATATGTATTCTTAATATGTGTTGCCATACACCATATGAACGCATCATGCATCATTGTAACAATTGACTCATTCATTATATAAATCCCTAACATGCATTATGTGTCGTATTGTTTACCATGCATCAGTTAAATCACACATCATATTAGTCACATGTATTATCATACCATTCCCATGCATTATATGTGTGTCACACATCATATGCATGCATCATCCTAGTCATGAAGTCACACATCATATGTATGTCATTCATGTGCATCATGCTCATACATCATACTCATACATCGTACCCATGCATCATATGCATTCCTTACTCATGCATCTCTTCTATATTATACATCATCATGCATCATTCTAATCATAAAGTCATGCATCGTATGTATGTCATCCATGTACATCATCCTCGAACATCATATGCATAATATATTCACACTTATGTGTCATGTACATAATTCATATGCTTCACCATATCATGCATCATTCTAACCCTTTGCTTTTTTAGCCTTCATAGAATATTCATCCAAGTGGTTTAGGGAATTTGACGATTTCTATACTAGAGGTAGAGATGGCCAAGAAGACACAACAAAGACAACATGATGAGTTAGATAGAAGGCTAGATATAAAGTTCCAGGAGTTTAAGGGGAGGATGTTGGCCTTGATTGGAGGAATGTTTTCACCACCTGTTGAACCTCAGCCTACAAATCAGAACACTGCTGGGGGTATTCCCTTGACAGGTGTGAGCAGAGAAGGGATAACATACCTGCTCTCGAAAAGGACTTTATAGAAGATAAGGAAGAGGATGAACCAGTACTACTAGTAAAGAGTGAGGGCTTTAGGGTAGAAGATACTTTATTTAAGAAGTTAAAAGAGAAAGTTGAGGTAATGGCCTATCTCCTATCGAATGGAAGAGGACTCAGCCCTAAGGACAAAGATCTGGACAATGAAGAGTTATTGCTTTAAAGTTTCACGATGCCCTATTTGCCTAAGTTTGATGGTACTTCAGACCCATCAGCATATGTGAAGCAATACACATTGGTGATGAAGGGAACCACTTTAATTGGGAAATTAAAGATTGAGTATTTCTGCCTCAATCTAATAGGCCCTACCATTGATTGGTACCACGGGTTAGATCGAAAGACCAAAAAAGATTGGGATCTATTGATTGAGGAGTTTATGAAGCAATATGACTGTAGCACCAGAATGGAGGTCACTTTTAAAGATCTAAAGTTATTACAATAGAAACCTGGAGAGTCCTTTCATGAATACCTTATCCGCTGGAGAAATAGAGTGATGGAGATGAAGTGAAAGCTAGACATCCCTAATCAGATTAGACTCTTCATCAAGAATGAAAGTTTATACCTAAGAGATGGATTGAAAATGAAATGGCTTAAAGACTGGGAATCTCTTAAGGACATCGCCATTGAAACTGAGGGGCAATATTTGGAGGAAAGGGCTCGAGTGTGAATTTAGAAAGAAGCAACCATGGAAACAAGCAGAAGAATAGAGACCTAAGTGGGGATAATGATGAGGTTGCAAAAGTTTCAACCACAAGAATAAAGGGGAATCATTATACCATAATGGGTAAACCACTATCTTGGTACCTCACTCATCTCAGCAGGCAAGGGTAGTTACAACCATTACCAGTAAAGGCAGCCATAAGCCAAGGAAAATGTGGACACAGAACTGATTAGTATTGTACTTATCACCAGCACACAGGGCATAGAGCTAATTACTATCGTCCCTTAAGAGATCATATTCAGAATTTAAATTACACTCAGCAGGCACCGATCCCAAAGGCGGATAATTAAGTCTTCCTTTACAAGCTCCATATCATCGCCAACCTTGGGGGCATCATCCAAATAAAGATAGAGCCTAAAAAGTCTTTTTTTTATAATGTAATAAGTGTCCTTAAACAAAGACAAGTTTTTTTTATTGCGTTAATGATATAAACTTTCTTTATATTTGCAATGTCTCATTTATTTGCATCGTGCATGGCATTAATCATCGATCCTTTTTAAGACATTAATTCGATGAACATTGCTCTACTTGATCTTAAGAAAAAGGAAAACATCTTGATTGTATCCATTATGACTCGTGAAGTGAGGTAAATTTGAGAGATGAAAAAAAACAAAGAAGAAAATATAAAAAAGAAAGAAAAAAAGAGAAAAAAGATTGTGCTACTACATAGGATGTCAAATACCTTTTCTGCAAGAGTTGATGGGAAGTAAGCTATAAAGTACCCTTACTATGAACTCAACATGACTGTGCTGTTATTCCCTTTTGCAATCATGACTATGTAAGAAAAGTCTTATATCATGCTCAAAGGCAAGTCTCATTAGGCTATTAGTTTTCCCATAATGAATCCTAATATCAAGAGTAATACTCTTTCTCACCAACCACACTATCCTCAAAGGATACTTTTTGAGCCATTACTGCTAGTTACTTTAGAAAGTGTGGATTGACATGAGGTTAGAATGGAATACAACTTAAGCCAAAATTAAAATTCTATTGCAGCTGTTATTGTTCATTTGAGCCATAACTAAGACTACTTCTTAGTAAGAGAACTATACACAAGCCAAAAACACCAAAGGTTATAAGTCTGACATTGACAACAAGGAAATGTTGGACAAAACAAGAAACTCTGATGACAATGTAAAATTTTGGAAAGATACAAAGCACAAATAAATGTTTCGACAACCTTAATAATGATTTTCCTTATATTGGTGCCAATCTGCAGGGTAATGATATAGCCATTGGAAGGTGTACAAAATTTAGTCGAGATCATAGTATAAAACTAAAACACACTGAAAGAGATTGGGTCTAGAAGATTACTTAACTTCCACTGACGAGCAAAAGAATTATATTGTAGATGACATAGTAAAGCTCAATATGCCTTATGGTACCAAGTTATTAAGACAAGAACATTTTAGCAGGAGCATTAATTGTAAATCTGTGGATGATATAGAGAGGGTCTGCCAAGCTATTACCCTAAAATCTTTTCAGTAGGAGCATTGACTACATGCACATTTAGACGTGCTGGTAGTTGGCACATTTACAAAAAAAAAAGGAAAAGAGAAAGAAAGCCCCTCGGGTAAAAAACCTAAAAAAGACGGCCTTGCTAAAATTGGGCACCTCGCTAGGGTAAAAATCGAAAAAAATGCCCTAGGGAAAAATTAAGGGTTGAGAGAACATATTCAATCAAGAAAACTTGAAAGGGATAATTGATAACAAGAGTCAAATGCACACAAAATGTCACTTCTTGAGATAAAATGGAATAAGTGTTTTTGCATTACATGTCTGGTCATGATTATTGTTATTATATACGATGCATATAGATGAGAATGCATACATAAAGTTAAGCATATGAGTAACCAATCGAGAGAAACCTATGACACGTGCTAAAGTGCGAATTGGGAGTGCAGAAAAACAAAAATCAAAAATCAAAAATCAAAAATCAAAAATCAAAAATCAAAAATCAAAAATCAAAAATCAAAAATCAAAAATCAAAAATCAAAAATCAAAAATCAAAAATCAAAAATCAAAAATCAAAAACCAAAAATCAAAAATCAAAAATCAAAAATACAAAAAAATAAAACAATAAAAAAAAGAAGAAAGAGGCCGTTAGAGATGAAAATCGTAATTGGCTCTCTAAACAAAAGTTAGGCTAAAGGACAGGGTGAAAACCTAAAAACAGACAGTCTATTCTAAAAAAAAAGAAAAAAAAGGAAAGAAGAATAAAAGAATAAAAGCCGCTGGAATGGATTGGGTGTATTCCAGGAAAAAATTAGGCACAGGGTTATGTGAAAATTCCTAACAAAACTCATTTCTTGCTGAGAAAAGCTAGTGTGAAAACCCACAAGGGGCGCACTACCTTTAAAATAATGACCCGGAGTAATAAGGAGTTACCAAACAAAAAGGCAATAGGATCAGACCGTCACTTACCCCTAACTCACTTGGATGAATAAATTTTCCTGCAGTTTGTATGGTCCTTGCATTTCATTATAGATAGCTCTTTTGCATGCACTTCATGTTCATAACTCTGTGTGTACATTCCATTCTTTGCACGTATCTCATACACCATAATCCTTTGTGTGTATTCCTGTACTCACAATTTTGCAAAAAAAAAAAGAATAAAAAGCATGAATAGGCTCCTCAAGTGAAGATAGGCATGCCAAACTCTATCAATCAATGCTATAAATACCACCCCACACTAGAGGGCAAGCCAATAGGCCTCCGTTCGTAGAATGCTCCTAAAAGCTGGGATGATTTTCACTCACCTCAAAGTGTAAGATGATATTTTACATGCTCGCGTCAGAAGAAACCAGGTAATATTCTTTATTGTGAATGGTAAAATAGCAATTTAACTATCTGCTTTCTGTGCAAGCCCGAAGATCTTAACTACGTGCTATTAAGTCCTTTTTGTGGCATTTCGAGTCTTTTAGTGAGCATTAAGTCATTAAGTCCTTTTACAAGACATTTTGAGTTTCTTAGTGAGCATTAAGTCTTTAAGTCCTTTTTCAAGATATTTTGAGTCTCTTAGTGAGCATTAAGTCTTCAAGTCCTTTTACAAGGCATTTCGAGTCTCTTAGCGAATATTAAGTCTTTAAGTCCTTTTTTTAAGGCATTTCGAGTCTTTTAGCGAGCATTAGGTCATTCAGTCCTTTTACAAGGTATTTCGAGTTTCTTAGTGAGCATTAAGCCTTTAAATCCTTTTTCAAGGCATATTGAGTCTCTTAACAAGCATTAAGTCTTTAAGTCCTTTCTCGAGGCATTTTGAGTCTCTTAGAAAGCATTAAGTCTTTAAGTCCTTTCTTGAGGTATTTCGAGTCTTTTAGCAAGCATTAAGTCTTTAAGTCCTTTCTCAAGGCATTTCGAGTCTCATAGCGAACATTAAGTCTTTAAGTCTTTTTTCAAGGCATTTTGAGTCTCTTAGTGAACATTAAGCGTTAAATCTTTTTTTAAGGCATTTTGAGTCTCTTAGCAAGCATTAATCATTAAGTCCTTTGTCAAGGCATTTTCAGTCTCTCAGGCAACAAAGTTCTTTCTACAAGCAACGAAATCCTTTTGTAAGCGCCATGCTAGCGGCAATTACTAGAGGATGGTCATCATGCTCAAAGACAAATCTACATCTCCATAAGGTTAGTATCTTCTTTGAATTACAACAAGACACTAACATCAAGTCCTTTTCATCAGGTACCCAAAATGCACCAAGGGGGCATATATTTACTTCATCAACAACAAGAAAACCAAAGCATCTATCACCATCTCTGGAAGCAAGAGAAACTTTGATCTGGACACACCAAAAGCCATAAGGTTGATATTGAGAGCAAAGAATTACTGGGCAAGGGACAACCATAATAGGTTTCAGCACCCCAGTGGTATCTCACAAAAAACATATTTGCTAAGGATAACTGTAACAGTCCATATCCGATTAGTTAAAGGACCCAGATATCGGGTGCCACACTCTAATTAAGATTCCTTAAAGACGACCAATTATGAAATTTACCATCTAAATCCTAATTATTTTATAGGTATTATTTAGTTTCTTAAAAATTTTGGCAGAGCTTCCCCTTATTATTAGCCACCTCCTGCAGAAAGATTTATCAAAAACATTTCTAAGATTATACAATTATTCCACAACTTTAATCAAACTCCAACACAAGTTTTCCTCTCCTCCTCAATACACAGTCAAATCAAACTCCACCTGTCAAATTAACTTTATACAGAAATCTCTATTCTCGACTATGCTTATAAGTTCCAACATATATGGTAACAATCATAAAATTTCTTTCTTAACATTAACAAACCATCAATAATCGTTGCACATTAAACTTTAATCGCATACATGCCAAAATTAATGAATGATAATACAACCAAATTTTTGTTGCCATGCTCAAATCCAACTCCTTGACATGGCTAGCTGTAGCCAGCTCTAAAATCCTTTGCATATAGGTTAAACTCCTTAGTCCTCAACCTACGCGCGAAAAAAAAACAACGCACTAAGCCAATGCTTAGTAGTAGCTACCAAATTTACCTCGCAGAAGATACAATTAATACTATATTATAACATGTCAAATATATACAATCATCATACAACGCCAAAAATATGTATACATATATATAAAGGTTGCAGTTTTCGAGCTTACAGTGCATGTAAACCATCAATAGTGTGAGTTCATACGCAATACAACATACAACATATAATGTACAAATGCATCCATAAATGCATACAAGATTTGTAATGGCCCAAATATCGAGTTAGTTGAAAATAGTATTTTTCGATGGTAAATAGTGACACTGGGGTGAATAGTACTTTTTGGAGTCGAAAAATATTTTATTTGAACATTGAAAAGAGTAAGTCAGTAGGAGCATGTAGGTGAAATTTGGAATGAAAATGAGGTTAAATAGGTTCTCAAAAGTCAAAAATAAGAAAATTTTACGGTTTTATCTTAAACAGTGGTCGAGTTAACTGAAAGTTTGACTTAAACTTTAAAAATAGAAAATAACCTCTAAAAATTTTTAGAATATCCAGATCTACATCAAATGAGATGCAGAATCACATGATAATGAAAAATTAATTTTTCGGTAACTTTGAAAATTGAGTTATCGAACTAGTAAAAGTGAACCAGACAGAGAAATAATCTCTGGCTAACTCAAAAATATTCTTGAAGCCTAATGAATATATTTTAACAGTTAAGGAAGTATTTGTAAGGAGGTTTGATTTCAGAAAGTAAGAGAAAAATAATAATTTTGGTTTGAATAGTAATATGTTGACCGTGAATTTGATTGAGGCTTTAAAAATAGCAAAGGATCTCTAAAGGTTGCAAAAATTTCTAGTTGAGCTCTAACAAATATTTAAAATTATCTGGTAGTGAAAAGTAATTTTTCGGTAACACCGAAAATTTATAAATTGGACCAATTTGAGCAAACCGGACCAAAAATAAATTTTGATTGAGCTAAAATTTTTTATAGAGGCTTAATATATTATTTTAAGAATTATGAAATTGATTTTGAGTAAATTTGAGCTTTGTAAGTGAGAGAAATAATTTTGGAAGGCATAATGGGCTTAAAACGAGAATTAGGCTAAGTTTTGGTTTGACCAAGCCCAGCCCAACACAGTCCTCTAAATACCTCAAAAATATGTAATTCTCTGGAAATTTCACCATGTCTCATAATTTTTCCCCTCTCCCTTGGCCAAATGACTTTTCTTCCATTTTCATGGAAGTTTCTTCAACTTTTTCTCCCTCTCCCACCAAAACAATCCTTTCTAAGTAATTTTCAGCCTCTCTTTTTAGTGGTGAGGGTCTCAAAAGATCAATTAAGGTGCTGAAAGTGTTAGAAATCAAGAAGAAAAGCTTATGTGTCAAAATCAAGGTATGTAAAATTGAGGTTTTTAATTTAGTTCAAAGGTTTTAATATGTTAATTAAGTTGTATAGATGATATTTATGTGGTTGTATTGAATTAAGGAAGCAAGAAAATGATATATTTTTTCCTTGGGATACTTAGCAACTTAAGGAACATAAAGGTGATGGTGGTGTTTTAAGGAGCTAAGGCAAGGAGAGGAAGATTAAAGTGTGGAGGTGATGAATTTAAGGTTAGTCGATACATTATCCCTTAATTTCCATAATTTTTACATGAGAATTTACTTATGTAAATGTATAATTTGGGTGATTATATGTGTTTGTGATGGTTTATTTTGTTTAAATTATGGAGGAAATGGCATAAATTGAATGTAAGTGTAATTTTGATACTATACTAATTTAATTGGAATTTTTGAAATTTAATAGAATATTTTTAAGTTAAATTTTACATTATATTGTAGTGAAAAATATTAAATTTTAATGGAATAAATTGAATTTACTGCACAAATAAAAATAAACTTAACTAATTAGTTAATTGGGATCAAAAGAGAAATAAAAAGAATGGAAAATGACATAGTTAGAATGGAAAAAAGGGATTAAACGAAAGAAATCAAAAGTTTAGGGGTAAAATTATAATATTGTCAAATATTGAGAGAAAATATAGCTTGAGTGAAATAAAGGTTAAATTAAAAAAATGAATAATGAAATAAGTATAAAATGAGAATTTATGCATGAAATAAAGTTTAGGGACCAAATTGAAACTTTACTAATGAATATGGAATTAGTAGTGTAAATGTATGATTAGTGGCAATTTGGTAAATAAAATGAATTGAAGGGTATTTTCATAATTTATGGAAATTTAAAGGACCAAATGGTAATTTAGCATGTCTAGGGACTAAATGGTAATTTTAGGGATAAATATTGAATTAACGGTATTAATTAAATAAATAGTGACATTTTGGTAAATAAATTAAAAGTAAAAGGGCATAATTGTAATTTGATGAAAATTTTGAAGGATTAAATGCTAATTTAGTTATTTTAGAGACTAACATGTAAATTGTATTTAAATATATATGTATGATATATGTATGACTTGTAAGATTAATGCTTACATTATATATGAATGAGCAAACATGTGAAGAGTATGATTATGATTATTATAATAAATTAAATCGCTATCTGATTATGGTTATTATGGGTTTTAACATCCGATTACCGCGCATACTGTATAGCCGTATGAGGATGTTACAGGATTCCTTATTTCAACTTTGTAATACACACATCTTACTTCTTTAAATAACATTTCATTGTTTGATTATGCCCAAGTTGTCAGAAATAAACTAATTGATTTTAGCAATTACCTTTATTTACTTGTAAGCATAAAGACCACAAACCTATCGGAAAGAATCAAAACTCATATAATTTGCATATTTACTCAAACTTTTCTAGACCAAGATTTAAGTAATGTTAAAGTCTAAAGAATAACTATTTGATTAATTTAAATTAATAGTTTTGAATTATTTAATAAGAATTTAATATTTATATTCCATATTTGCTCCAAGTAAAATCTAGTAAAATTGCATCGAACTGGATAAACGAGATCCAACCAAGGGATTGAGTTCTCAGAACCATACAGCCCCTTTTAATGATTTTCTCAGTTAAGGTACATAATTTTTCCATTATATATATATATATATATATATATATTTATACACACACATATATATACAAATATATACATATACATACAGATGTGAACTAAGCTCTCGGAGCCATTCAGCCCACGTGTCAATTTAATTACACTCACTAGAAGAGCTCGCGGAGCCATTCAATTCAATAATACATATCGAGATGCACTACTACTAAACTTCCCTAGTTGGCATGCCAACCTTATCCCATTAAGCCAATTCCTATTTGATTTTACTAAAAGAAAATATAAAGTCATCATTAAGTAAAATAAATAGCATCATATCTATATCAACATTAGTTATTCCCCATACTTGCCGTTTTTATCATCTTTACTATTATAGGCAGTGTAGTGTTCCACTTGTCACCCCCCTTTAATCTTGAATTATCATCAGCTTTGTAAACTTCACATCAGTTGATTTATCCAAGTGTGTGTGTGTGTGTGTGTGTTTGTAAGCATACGCGTACATTCATCATGGTTTGAGTATATAACCCAACCTAGTTCAAGCAGTTTTTACCAAGGAATTATTTAAATCAAGATATACGTACTTATTTCTATAAAAACTATATGACCTAGCAGCGTATCATTTCATTATAATCACAACTTCTCATAAAGATGACACCAAATGACAAACTAAAGAGCCAAATAGGAACAATTCAAGTCTGTTAACTTCACACCAATTTATGTAAATAATCTAAATTGCTTATTGAATAAAATTTAACTAAGTAATTATTGTAGTTTAGTGCTTTATTCAAAACTAATCTAATTTGCTTTCTTTAAATTTTAATCATATACTTATCCAGTTGTCATACGTATATAATAAATTTCCTATATTTCCTATTTAGTACCTACTTGATGCTTCCTAACTCTAAATATATGTGTTCACAATTATATACTTTAATTAATTTCTTATTTTTGTTGAAAGTCTATCATTGATTTTATTCAACTAATTCGGCTAAGTATAAGAGGGACTTAGTCTTTGACTAATGCATATAATTCATTTTATAAACCATATCTACTAAATAATACAAAATTAGTCTACCGAACTGAAATTCCGTTAATTTCAACCTTATAGTTTATTAGCACATTAAGGCTAAGCTAAATTATTCCCTTTACTTTTTAGGTTTCTTGCTTGATTTATCTTTAAAGACATTTAATTAATTTCTAGGTATTAGTATTATTAATCCAATATATGAAATAAATCTCTTCACATCAGACATAAGATTCGATTTTTTTCCTATAACTGTAACAGGTTAATAACTTTAGCTGACCCTAACATTCCATGTGCCTGACCTGACATAATATAGCTTCTAGCTTACGAATGAGAATGAAAACCAAAAGACCAATTTTCTTTTTATGATACAACTTCTCTTCTAATAATGACAAACAAGGCACATAAATTAGAGTGGTTAATTTCCATAAGCATATTTTTTTGTAGTGCCGTAAATCCCATCAAATTTATCAATAATTCCTATTCTGGAAAGAGAAATAATTAAGCCTTATAATTAATTGTCCTACCTAGATCACACTAATATGTCTCATTAAACCTTATGTACTCCCTTCTTTTCTATTAAATGTATTTTATTAAACTAGAATTTAATCTTAAATAGGTAAAACTCAACTAACAAATATACTATACAAACACAATTCACACAGTAATAAACATTTAATGAAAAACTAAACAAATCTTAAAATATTTATTTTTAAAACAAATTCCACAGAGGTAATTTTGGTAGTCACATACCCGTTAGAATTGATTTTCTGCCTTTTCCTCATCTCTGTTCATCACCATACTCACCGGATGGCCACCGGAGCTTCATCAGTGTCACTGTCATGGAGATCAAAGCCCTAAGGTCCCACCGCAAGTTACCATGCGCTCAATCGCCGTCGTACTTGATTGAAAATCGAGGTGGAAGGTCATGACACTATAACTCCAAGTGATTAGACATAGACGAAGGATATCGGGGCAGATGCCTTGCCTTCAAAAGTACACCGGTGACATTCCCATTGCCACCCACCATCAGTGTTGACCAAAAATTAGAAGCAATCGAATTGAGGAGGAGAAATCGTGGTCTTTAAGGTTGCCACTGGTTTGGGCGAGACGGTGCTTACGATAGGGACAGGAGGCAGTAAGGGGATCGCCGGTGATCGGCATCGGTGGTTAGTTTCTTCTCCTGATCCCAATCTCCCTTCCTCTATTCTTCTCTCTGCCTCCCTTCTTTCTATCTCCTTTCTTCTTTTCTTTAATTGCTCTCCTTTTTTTCTTTTTTGTAAATTGTGGCCCAGGTACTTTATCTAGAGAATTCTAGGAATTGTTGTCTAATATTATTAATTTTATTATTATTATTATTATTATTATTATTATTATTATTATTATCATCATCATCATCATCATCATCTTAACAACACTTATTTATAATAAAATTTCTTATTATCTAATTTTATTTATTTATTTTTCTAATAACCATATTACTTTATCAGGTCATTTCTGAAATTGGGTTGACCCAACCACACTATTCAGATTCTTTAACTTGAGGCATTACAATAACTTCAGACATTCCTAGTGATTACCCAATGGACATATACATATCTACCAAGAACATCCCGGTGGAGCATTAACTCAGATAGAACAACCAAATCTCTCAAAAAGAGCAACCAACAGGTCAGCTAATAAGTGACACCCATCAAATGCTACTCTAATTACCTTATTTAATGTTGTAGGAAAACTCTAACATTTAAGTACGATGTATCATCTTGACCCTGCATGCTGATAAACTGGCACTAGTCACGATATATTTTCAGTAATTTGATTCTGCATGCTCAAGGTGCTAATCGAATGCAATCAAGTCAACATGATTCTGCATGCCCTAGGTGTTAATCAAGGAAAACCTTTTATTCTTGTTACAATTCTGCATGCCACAGGTGTTAATTAGACAAGTTGAGACTCTCCGTCTTTAATGGAGTTAGCCTCAGACCCTAATTCTGCATACCCCAAGCACTAATTAGGTTTATTTATATTGTTTTGATTTTGCATACCCCGGGCAATAATCGAATGATCCTAGATCATCGTTGCCTCAGGTACGCATCTTTTTTTCGTTTTGCTCTGAATTTTTGCTCACTTTGCCACTATTGCACCAGTTCCCAAAAATTAGGGGCAGCTGTGGACTTTGCAACCCAAGGTAACCTAGATCAAGGTTACTCGATGATAAGGAACAGTATATCACTGACAGTGGGTTTAGATCTCGAGCTCCGATCATGATTTTACCATTTTCTTTTAAAATATTTGCATGGTTTTCTAACAAATTTTGAATATTTTTGGGTGTTTTATCAAAATGGGGAAAAAACCTTATTTTTGAGTAGACAATGGTGACAGACGGTCGTTTTTCACCTTAAAGGTGGCTGTCTAAGGGCCATAACCCCTAGGATAGTGAAAAATAGGGGTATTTTGGGAAACCCGTGTTTTAGTGATGAGGGACAGTCGTCCCTCACCCATAGACGCCAGTCCTTAGGTCGAAACCCAATTTTCCCTCTTTTTCCTAGAATTTCAAAAGGGGAAGTTTTGGGAGATAAGTATGAAGTCCAAATTTTGAGGGATAGGGACCTCCTAATCAAGGGATTTTGAGATAGAATTCGATTAGAACTCTATCTTAGGTATAAAAACAAAGAGATTAGGGTTTTTTAAGGGGGAGATCATCATTCTTTGTAGGAGGAGAAGCTATTAGAAGAGGGAAGAAAAAATAATTTCTTTCTCTCTCTAAAAAAGCTTGGTGCCTCTTGTAATCCTTTAGCACACAACACACGAACGAATTTGGTACTTCTTTAAACATCAAGAAACATGATTTCGGAGTAAAGATATGGACTTTAGAAATCACAGAGTCAGAATATCTCCTGAGGGCAATATTCTAGGCTCATTTATGTTTTTTCTCTTTACCATTTATTCATTTAATTGCATGTCTATTTAGATGTTAAATCGATACATTTTAATTTTGAGAACTGAATAACATGCTTATTTTATTGGAATATATCTCATTTCTTATTTGTGTTATGTATTAGAGTCGAGACTATTAAGGATTTCCTCCATTATTATTGTTTTGATATTCTTCTCATCCAACATGTAAAATGATGCAATTCCTTGATTTTAATTCAATTTAAGGAAGTTTTTGTGTTTTGATATGTTTTAACATGATTTGGTGCTTGATTATCATGTATCTAGGGTTAAGATACTTGTTTGCATAAATTTTTGTGTCTTTTCTTCTTATTCTGCACATTCTATTGAGTTCTATAAATGAGGGATTGGGAAAAAGATGTGAGGGATGACCATCCTTCATACGAAGGACGGGACATCCTCGCCTCTTCCATGGCCATTGGTCGTCCTCTTTTGGCCGTCCTTGGAGTTTTTTTTAGGTTTTTTTTGTGTATATTGGAGTTATTTTTATGCCTTTTGTTTGATGTTCTTTTATACAGTATTTGAGCAATATTTGGCATGTTTTCGCTATTCTATACGCACTGTTGTATCCGTAATGGTTTTTTTTAAAAGTGTAAGTTATATGGGAATTTTTATTGCTGCTAATTAATTTGTTCATTTTTTCTTTTGAGTTATTTATTTATTCATCGCCATGGAGGGTGTATGGAATCCACGTGGAAAGTCAGGCTTCCGTATTGATCAGCCTCCTCATTCGGGTTACCTTATTTTCCTTTAGTATATTATGTTTCTTTTGTTTATTTATTCTATTTTCTTTGTTAATTTGTTTATTCACCTCGAATGTATTGTTGTTTTTAGGGATGTAATAGGTAGTAAAAAAAATGATTTTTTACAGGTTGAACCAAAATCTATTTAAAATTATTTTTATTAAACAAATTGGGATTTTCTTAATAAAAATGGACCAATGTCCAATTTCTTACCCTAAATTCATGCAAATAATAAGAGCCTTTTTTTGAGAAATATGCATGAGGGTACCAATTTTTCCAATCTAAACGAATACCCCGTTTTATGTATGATGTTTATTTATCTTCCTTTTACACATTATTTGTTTCTTTAGGACGATTTGCTTATGTAATGGTTAAGCATATTTAATTTATTTCTTTTACCGCTTTATTTATTTGCTTGGGATGTTTACTTAATTCTTATGCTTTTGCATTGTGCGAGAAAAAAGAGGGCATTAATTCGAAAACTTAATTACAAACCGATACGTAACCAAAGTGCCTAATAAGGGTGATATCCCAAACACCTATCTCTGCCTGGGCATCAAAAGGTCGAGATAAACTTTTTGATATTCTATCAGGTGGTGACTCCATGACACCTACCTTTTTTGGGCCCACTAGTAGACGCCTTTCATGGATTGACCATCAGCAATAAATTGGGCTTGACCCTCCTTATTGCAAAATGGCCAGTTTCTAATAAAAGTGAGCCTCAACCGATCTCGGACCCTAAAAGCGGGCCTCAAAAACCCAACTGAAAACCAAGGTGGGCACCGACACGTGTCACATTACCTATTAAATGTCATTATGTAACGTATATTGGCATATTGTATTATTTATAATGAGACTTTGGCTAGAAGTCTATTGTATTATTTTTACTCCCTACTAAGCCATTGCTTAGCACAGGTGTTCTTCCCCGTGTAGGTATATAGGTGTAGAGTAAAGTGCTTGTTCTCAAGCCAATGTCTGCAGGCCACTAGGAGTAAAGCTTAAAGGCTAATTTTGGTATATAGTCATGTTTGTGTATTATATGATGTAAAAACATATAATGTAAGTAATGAGCAAGTTATGTAAATATTTTATAAGCATTTTGAAGTAATACATGTAATTATATATATTGTGATTTAGAGATTGTATAAAATTAAGTAAACTAACTGTTGGCCATGATAATACATAATTTAAGAGATATGAAGAACATGAAAGTGGAGAATAATGTAACAAGATGAATTTATTAGGGCTTGTGACACTCTTGTATTCCTTCTAAGGGGGTATAAGAGTGTCTCACATACTGAAACTAATTTTCAGAGAAATACAATCTAAGACCGACACACCAAGTTCTGAAGATAAAGACTTATTCTCATAGAGAGCTTTAAAAATGACTTGATAATCAATCTCTACTTCCACATTATCTATGATGCCCCAAAAATTTCGATCGCATGAATAGTACTTTTTGGGTAATGAATAGTGATATCGGATGACATTGGGGTAAATAGTAACATCAGAACCATTGGGATCCATAAAATTTTCTCTTTCTCACTGGAAAGTACAATTCATGATGAGTCTAGTGATATAATTTGAGGTAAAATTAAGGTCAAATAAGTCTCTAAAAGACAAAGAAAAAAATCTAAATTGTAAAAGAGTTAACCAACTTTGACTAACTTAGAACCTCAGAAAGTTATTTCGATTACATGAAACCATTAAAAATAGACCAAATGAATTTTTCAAATTGAAAAATAAATTTTTGGACAACTTTGAAAAATTAGGATTTCAAATCGATAATTTTGCCTCTAAGCTCTGAAATGTATCAAAATAAACTCGAATTAATCCAAAATTTTAAACACACCTTATTTAATATTTTTACATATTTTTAGAAAAATTTTGGAGGTGATTTAATAATTAAAACTTATAATCAATGAGATGGTGGCAAGTGGCTAAATATGGTCCACACATTAAAAAATAGTCAAAGCTAGTTTGACCCTCTCATTGGAGGGAGATATAAAAGGCTGGAGAAGGGGCATATTTCTCATTCTTTCTTATTCTACCTCCCATTTATTCCTCCTCCATAATTCTTCCATAACCAAGTTTTTTCCAAGCATTCTCCTACCCTTTTCTCACTTAAATTTCATCTAGAATCTTATCCTCATTATCTTTTCTACTGTAAAATAAGTTTAAGTGGAGTTTTGAGTGGAGAAAGTTGAAGAATTTCAAGTTGGAGAAATTTTAGAGATTGTTTTATGGATTATTTAGAAGTATATTTTTTCAAAATTCTAAATGGTTAGGCATGATTTTATGGCCTTCATACGGCCTAAAATTTTACCAAATGAATAGTGATAATTTGACGCTAATATTAAAATGAAAATTATATGCCATTTTACAACTTAATGGTTACCATCATATTTATATTTAATGAATTTAAATAATAGACAATTAATAGCTCACTTAAATCACATTAATGGTCTTGCAATATTACCAATTATGGCACACGAATGTTCGGACAAATGTTTGGGCATTGGGTGCTATTAAGGACAAAATTTCAACTAAAATTGGTGAGAAAAATGTTGAAAAAGTGTGTTAGAGAGTATGCCCTAGAGCCTATGTAAAAGGGATGAATTTCATATGTATGAATTTATATTCTTAGTAAAAGGCATTATTCATTTATTAATGCTATGTTTAAATATATGAATTTGTAAATCTTAAATTAATAAATGAAGTCCTTGATATTATAAACACAATGCAAAGGCAATTATAAAAGTGTTCATGATATGAGGTGTCTATTGCATGCAAATGTGTTAATATCTAAATATTCCTAGTCATAGAATTAACAAGATAGGACATTGTTAATTCGGACAGACTAGCACATGTTATGCTTCTTTAATGGTTCAAGCAATGGTTCTCATAACTGTAATTATGAAAGATAATCAAAGCTAACATGTGGATGCTTGTTAGAAGAATATGTTCATTGGAGACCTGCAAAGAGAATCCTCACATGGATATTAAATCTATGTCGGTGAGGAATTTCTTCATAGTGGTTGTGCAATTATCCTTAGACTTGAGATCACCAAAGTTATCTTAAGTAGCAAGTGGTATACTTTGACTCCATAACTGATTACTTCCAATTGAGGGTAAACATAGTTAGGAGGTTGGGTATATCATGACCTACTTGAAGATAGTTGAGTGATCAACAAAGGATTCACCATCCCAGATTTATTAAGGGAAGTTATCTCGCATGATTCTATAATTGCCTTGTTCAGAGAATCTCTGGCCAGAGTAATATATCAAGATGGATAGAGATCCATGAAGGGCATTTTGGAAACAATGGTTAAATTAATAGAACATATATAATTAGATTTATATGAGTTGACAGAAATCCATACTCAGAATCTAATTGAGATAAGAGTGGTGAAAGGAGTAATTGCACGGTAACTGTTCTATGGAAAGGGTATAGTCAAACCACTTAACTTTCCTGACATTTGGGTAGTCATGATGTCTAGCTAGAGGCCGCTCATGATTTGTATAATAATGTATCATAAATATCAATATGAATTGATAAAACGATTTAAAGGAGTTTAAATCATGTGAGTTTTGAATAGAACTCACAATTACATATTATATCGCCAACATGGACAGGAACCCAATAAGTCACACACATATAGAGAAGAGGATAAAATAATAAAATGACAAGGATAATAATATTTGATATTATTATGGGGATAGACAAGTGAGTAAGAGAATAATTAATTAAAGAGTTTAATTAATTATGATCAAGTAAAATTGTTCGCATAACTTTTTTGAAATGTTCTGTAAAAATGGACCTAATTAAAATAATGTATTTTATAATTAATTATTATTGAAATATAAGTGTTGTAGGGCTGTTATAATAATTAATAGATCCATTTGGATGAATTAAAGAGGCCTAAAGAAGTAAAGTTGGCGCAAAAACCCTTCAGCGGAAGGGTTACACGCCAACTACAAACAGAAGGCCTTAGAGGCCTAATTCTTGGACCAAAATAAATTAAATATATTTCATAAGTGTTATGGAGCCTAAATATTTAATTTGGTTGGATTTGGAATTCATTTGGATAATTAAATCTAAGTATATGTACAAAGGGCCTAGTTTGTGGGTTTTATGCATAGTCTTTTGTGAAAAGGGCTTAAATTGGATTTAATTGAGCCCAAATAAATTATTAATAATTCCAGAAGCCTAATTAATATTTCTATAGAAATTTTAAATAGCCCAATCCTATTATGAAGTTGGATTTTTAACCTAACTATAAAAATCCAAGTGATAGGGTATTAGGGTTAAGTGTGAACAATTAAAAGAAAATATTTTCTCTCTTTTCTCTTAACCCTAGCCACCACTTCCCTTGCTAGCATCTAGGGAATTTCGGCCAGCCCTTGTTCTCTTTCTTAGTTGGTTCATTCAATCCTTCTCTAGTGTGGATTACTCATTAGAGGTGTTTGATTTTGGATACTGTGGTTTGCGACAACCCAGTGAGAAGGAAAATCAACTGTTCAACAAAAAATCAAAGGTGATTTTTCTTATTCCCATTAATATGTATATTGTAAATTCATGGCAAAATCAGATCTATTGGTTAAAAATTTTAAATTTCGCATATGAATGAGATGCATGTAACCAATAATTCCCAACAAAGTGCCCAAAAAATCTACAACAGATTCACCCAAGCTGTCGCAGACAATGCCAACAAAACCTGTCAAATTACTCTTTTTAAACAAAACTACATAAATATTACATTTACTCTAGTCCATACCAAGTCTCTGCCATCTTGTAGAAGTCGAAGATGTGGGACCCGAAATAACTGATCTAAGAGCAAGTCGATTCAAAGTCTTTTTAGAGTGATCCAATATTACAAAATGCTATTTTCAAATTACAAAATATTTGCTACTAAAAGGAGACATTGCTGCCAATTTAAAATGTTGTATAAAGACCGTTACTCAAGACAGCCCAAATCAGGGTTACCCGATGATAAAGAACCACTGATATTTTTGATAGAGAGCATGATTCTTGAGTTTCATTCTTGGTTTCCATATATTTATAAAACATTTTTGTGGGTTTGAACATCATTTTTCCTAGTTTCAAACTCAGAAAAAACCTTAAATTTTGATTATGTCTATAGACGGTAGATAGTGGCCATTTCTTTTAGGCATTGTCTCTTGGTAGATGGTTTGTCTAGACCGTCCTGGGTTCCTTGTGGCTCGATGACAGATGGTCGTCTATCATTGATTCATGACCACAAAAGTCCAATTTAGATTTAAGGGTATTTTTTTGAATTTTAAAAGATCGTACAAGTGACGATCGTTTGTCAGTGACAGACACCCGTATGTGGGTGTTTTCTAGATTTTCTCATGTTTTCTAATATTCAAAATCGTAGATAAGGGTTAGATTTGATTCTACACGGATTTCATGGGTTTCAACTTTCAAATTTAGAGGGATTAGAGTTAGAGTTGATCTCTAACTCTTCTTTAGGTATTTAAAGGAAATTTATGGTTTTTTAAAAGGGGATTCTCACTAAGGAGAAGGAGCAGACTTTTAAGAAAAAAAAATATGATTCTCTATTCTTGGAAGGAAAAAGCTCTAAGAAATATTATTTTTTAAAGAAACACAAACACATATTTTTTTAAATGTAGGAATCAAGGAGCGGGGTTCAAGATTGCAATTTCCAGAATTATAGAATTAAGATTCCTGAGGATAATATTTTGGACTTTAACCTTCTTCTCTCTTTCTTAATTCATATCATTGATCATATGATTAGTTTGATTTATTAGTTATTTATAATGTAATAATTTATGTTTTTGTGTCATTTAATTTTTTTGTTCATAATTTCTGTATTGCCATAATGATTTGAAGTTGTTTAATATGCTACAATAACATGTTAGGATTTGTTTTCTTCCATTAATGTATGATGAATATCTTGCTTTAATTCTTGTGTTTGTATGTTTTCTTGCTGTTTTAATATGATTTCAAATGTTAATTCGGTACTATGATTAGATTTGGCATGTTCTAAGGTTATAAAAATGCATATCTAAGGTCTAAAGATCATTCTTGATGTTTGGCTTGGAATTCCTTGCATTATGTCTAACTTTTGAGTGACAGACAGGAATAAAGCTTGATAGACGGCCATCGGTCACAGCGACCAATGACATGTCTCAGCGTTTTCCATTCACCTCATCCCTCCTTAGTTGTTTGGCCATCTGTCTTGATTTTTAGGCCACCCATCCCCTTTTATTTAGCTTTTAGGTTTATTTTATGAGTAATTTTGGATATAAGCCATATTTGGATGTTTAGTCATATTTTAATGTCATTTTTGCTTTTGTTCTTGCATATTTAATATTCTGTTCATTTAATTTTTGTTCTAGAAATTTTTTTGTTATTTTAATTATATTATTTGAATGATTATGCTTTTTATGTAGTAATTATTTTGATTTCTTTGTGTGTTTCTTTGACCAATTATTTTTATCATGTCTTATGGAGTATTTTGGGAGACTAGTTGGCCTTAAAAAGACATCCCTTGGATAGTTCCAATTTTTGTCCTTTTCCTTTTATTTTGCTTTATTTACTTATGTTTTATTTATATGGCTATTTATTTGGTTTTTTTTCATTTATTTATCTTTGTATAATTTATTATTTATTTTGGATGTATTTTTTTGGACATAATAGTTAGTAAAAAAGAATTTTTTTGCACATTAATTGAAAAATTCACTCAACATCATTTTCTATCTAATAAATTGGGTTTTTTCAAGTAAAATGGACTAATGTCCACTTTTATCCCAAAAAACCATGTAAAAGAATTTTTATAAATATGTATGAGGGAACCAATATTCTCAATTCAATAAATATCCTGATATATATATATATATATATATGTCATTTTATTTTAATTTTGGATGATTTGCCTTTGTAATAATTTAAGTAGGATTATTTCATTCCAGTATTAGAAGAGAGGTAGTGGACTAATAATGTATGATTGTTTATTTAATTTATTACAATGAATCATGTGAGAAGGGAGGTAGTGGACTAATAATAAAAATCTAATTATAAGCAACACCTAACTGAGGTACAAGTAATAGTGATGTCATGAACACCAATCTCTGTTTGGACATCAAACGTTCGATTCACTTTTTCAATGTTTTGTTGGGTGGCGACTCCATGATACCTACCTCTTGAGCCCACTTAGATACCTTCATGAGTTGACCATCAACAGTAAAATTAAGCCCAAACCCCTTTTCTATTATGAAGTGGCCAATTTGCGATTTTTGTGAGCCTTATCCAGTCTTAGACCCTAAAAGCGAGCCTTCAAGAATTAAATTGAAATTGAGCGGGCTTTGACATGCATCACACTGCAATGGTACTAAATGCTTTATAGGATTGTAAATATATGATTTATATGAGGAAAAGTCAATTTACTGACCAAAAACTAAACCAAATACGAAACATCAGCAAAATAGAGATGGATACATGATAATTGCCAAACCTCTTTAGCTTTAAAGCACTACAAAAATTAAGGGATAAGAGGTTTCAAGAATTTGAGAAAATAATAATGGTTAAAATTGAGGGATTGCTTTCACAGTTAGTTGGATCACAGTTTACAACATCACAAGGCAGAATGACCATAGTCGAAGGTACCTTTGTCAATGGTAAGGTTGCTACATCTTGGACTTTGGCCATCAACCAGCATGATAGGTAAGGAGGGGAATACTTGGTCGAGAAAATGAGCATTCAAGGCAATGATGGGGCCATAAAGGTTTTAACTCCAGGAACAATTCACGATCACTACACAAGTATAGGTAAAGCACTATCTTGGCACCTTACCCATCTCAGTAAGCAAGGGAAGCTACTACCTTTGCTACCGATGCCAACAAGGAATCAAGGGAAGCTAATACATAAAGTTGACTAGTACTGTGCCTACCATCAACATACAGGTCATAAGATGGAGCATTGTCGTACCCTGAGGGATTGCATTTGAAGCATAGTCAACTTTGAGCAAGAGACTGATGAAGAATGGTCACTTGAGCGGGTAAGTATTGATAAAAGAGGTTGTGTTAACTATCAAGAATGGGATAGGGCAAAAGCTGACATGGACATCAATGATGAAAAGGTTAAAGCATTCGCCCCTAAAATGGCTTCACCAATTACTGTAGCTAAGCCATTGTCTTGGAATCTCACTCGGCTCGTAAAGGAAGCAAATACTAAATTAGAAAAGAGAAAGGCATCATATGCACCTATTACTAGGATAAACAGAAGTACTCGAAAGATAGGGGAAGTATCAGCAGTTGAAGCAGCTCAAAGGCACTACTTTATTTAGGGAAACCTTTATCTCAAGTAATTGTACGATTGGTCAACTAAGGAAAGCTACAATCTCTACCTTCTAAACCACTTAAAGATTTTGGTTCGCCATATCACTGATCAAATTTATTTTGTACTTTCTACCAACACACTGGCCATTTGATCGATGATTGTTAGGTTTTAAAGTATCGAATCCAAAATATTATTGACAACAGGAGAATCTTTAACCTAGAAAAGAGGTAAAAGGATCGTAACATAGCTTCACCAATTCTACAAGGGTCATAACAGCTATGCTAGGGACCAAAGGCAGTGGCATTTTTATAGATTTTGTTTCTACTTTTGAAATTTTTAATGAGAATAATGCTATTTATTTTTAATATATTAATAAGATGAAAAAATGTCCACTTTTTACCCCCAAAATCACACAATAAAAGGTAGTCCTATTTTCATCAAAATTGGGATCACTCATCCCATATTTTCTAAGAATTAATAAAGACTCTTCATCTTTTGTAAATATACATGATATAACCAATGTTCCCAAAATAACAAATATCCCGATTTATGTATGTATTTTAATTTTTAGTTGGACGATTTGCTCTTGTAATAAGTTAAGTAGGATTGTTTGATTTATTTAATTTACTCACTTTATTTATTGCTTTATTTATTTGGTTGATGTTTTTATTTAATTAAATTATATTACATCATGTGAGAAGGGAGGTAATGGATTAAAAAATAAAAATTTAATTATAAGAAACACCTAACTGAGATGCCAAGTAAGAGTGATGTCTTGAACACCGATCTCTGTTTGGGCATCAAAAGGTGGAGATTCATTTTCTAACATCATATTGGGTGGCAACTCCATAAAACTTGCCTCTTTGAACCCACATTAGACGCCTTCATGGGTTGAACATCAATAATAAACTGGGCCTAAATCCCTTTCTATTGTGAAGTGGCCAATTTGTGAGTTATAGTGAACCTCATCTCGTTTTAGATCCTAAAAATGGGCCTTTTAGAACCTAACTGGAATAAAGCAAGCTCTGGCATATGTTACAGATAGGCCAAAGTTCAAGTTGCTTAGAATAGCTAATTTGCTTGGATTGATGGAACAAGTTTGATCTAGTTAATTGACGCTTTTGATAGCGCCTCACTCTGTCATATCTTCTAATACGTGCCTTTTGCCCATCTCAGTTAGCCACCCATTGTCCTAGTCTATCAGTTTATGCACTTGAATGTCTAAGTTACCTATCATCCATCATATTACTATAAATAGCCCAATACTTGAAGGCTCCAGGTAATGCTTAACTAAGACCTTCTCTTTTTATAATTTCTCTTTCTAAAGTCACTAAATTAAGCATTGGCAAGTCCGACCGGGTACTATTTCTTTTGTAGGTCTCTTTAAGTGGGATCATCTAACTAAATCTCTCATTTGTCTTCTTCTCTCTATTTTAGATATTTCCAAGAATATCAATTCTGTTTGAACCCATTTAACATTATAAAAATTAACTAAAAGTTTAATATATTTAATATCAGTAATGAATTTGAATTCAATTTCTTGTATTATATGATACATAATATAAATATATATAGTAATTAAATAAAATTTATATTAAATTTTATAAATTTTGCATAGTATTTGAAGATAAATATTATTTTTAACAATTTATAGTTAAGTTTATAAATGAGTTCGAGCAACAGGTATCCAACAATCTATACTTGAACTCAATACATATACTAATATTAATACTCGAATATGTTCCAAACCTATTTAATAACTTCCCAAATTCATTCTATTTGGATCATATTAGATTGAGTACCCAAAAAAATTGTCCTTTTCCATCCATAAACACCATATCCATTTAGAAAGGTATTTACTTCTTTAATTTTATAATTTTTATTTATCTTTACTTTCTAATTTCTCATACGTGCATATATAAATGTATATACACTTTTTTTTAATTTTCTTAAGATAAAATAACTTGTTATAACTTTATTAATATTTTAACTTAAAAAAGCTTCATTAATATTTTATGTCATTGTTAGTCCATTTATTGAAATTTATAAGTATTGGTATTCATATACAATATACAATTGCAGGATTCGTTAATGAAAAGTTGCAATTCAATTAAGGGATGGACTCAGAATAAACAGATGGGAGTCAAAAATTATATATGAAAGATATGAAAATTTTGAAGCGGCTTAGTTATATATATATATAATATATATATATATATATATATATATATCCTTATTGTAGATCAAAGCGTGTTTTTGCAAAGCGAATTTCAAAGAAAAAAATTAGAAGGGGGAATGGAAGAAGGTCCCTTCTATTTATTTCTATTTTAATTTGTCCAATTTGATTTGGGGGGATTTTTTGAAATTAGGGTTAATTTAAAAAAAATCAAAAAATGGGGCCACGGTAAAAACAATTGTGTTTTTAAGGTGTTGGAAATCGGCAATGTTTAGTGTCGGTATTCAACATGGTAGGGCCCATAGGTTTGACATGCTGGACTATCGAAAATGACTAGGACAAGGTGCCAGTTTCTGGTAGATTCTGACAAAAATCGGCACTCTGTCATGCCAATTTTTGACATTCTGTCAAACCTCAATCAACACGCCGGTATTTTGCAAAGTTCCAAAATTTTTCCTTCTCATTTTCAAACTCAGTCTTTTATCCTCTGATTCTCACTTTCAACCTCTCTCTCAATTTTTTTTAACTCTCATTTTCAAACTTTTTCTCTCATCTACAAATTCTTCCTTTCATTTCCAATCTACTCTTAATTTCATTAAATATTTATACCATCTACAAAGGTAATTTGATATAGGTATTGTATAGTATAATTTTATTTTGTTAAGAAAAATTATATTATCATTAAGATTATTTTATATTTTATTTATGGGTGCTAATTATTTTGAAGTATATCTAATTACAATAAATTTAAAGGTAAATTATATATATATATATATATTAATTTTAGAAAAATAATTTTAGTTTATATGTACAAATAATTAATTTTCATGATGGTAGATCTAATTTATTGCTTAATTTATTTATATTATATAGTTTATTAATTGGTATGAAAAGATTATTTGTTGAATAAAGAATAAGTAAGCATTAAACCTATACATGTGTTAATTAAGTTAAAAAATTATATTCACATGTATTGTTTCTGAAATTGATAATTTTGAATTTGATTTGCATGAGTTAATAAGTATATTAAAATTAATTTTTAAATAATTTATGAAATAATTAGTGTAAGATATTTGTATCTGTAAAAAAAGTAGATATATAATGTTATGTTGAAGAAAAAAATTATTGCATAAAAGATAAAATTTAATAAATAGTATTAGTTTAAATTTTAATTTTGAAGTGGGTGTACAAAAGGTTAAGGAATTTATATATTATTTGTATATAATTGATTTTTTTAGAATGTTATGTTTATAAAAAAATAGTAAATTAGTGCTTAAATTATTATATATGTACATATAATATAGGAAAAAAATATTGATCCCAGTTACTTTTATAATTCACACCGGAGGATAATTAGGGTTTAGCATAGCTAGTTTTTAATATGATACTTTAAGCCTGTCAACAAGAACAAGGAGATTGAAAATTAGGAGTAAACTGACATTTGTAAAACTTTTCATAAGATATCGGTTAAATTGGATTTACCTACGGATGTGAGGGTTAGTAAGGTTGTATATAAGTGTCCAGTAAACAACTAGGGATCAATTTGCTATGCATGTATGGATGTAATCGATGACGATGAGATTGATCAAATTTATGAAAATTTGATTCGTACAACTCCTAAATGATAAGAATCCATGTTAAAACCTGCATTTAACTATAAAATAAACTAAAAAAAATATTTATGGCGATCAAATTTATTAAAATATTTCAAGTTTCCATAACTTATATATATATATATATATATATATATATATATATATATATATATATATATTGTAAAATTTTATATTCATCGTATACGACTTTATTATTGTAAATGAAAATTATAGTGTCAAATTAAAATTATGATTTTATATTTTTTATTGTCAAATGAGAATTATTATAAATTAAAAATTTTCATTGATACGGGTCAAGGATTTTATATTATGATCTAATGAACATAATATTTAGGCCATTATTATAATTGTCCCACTTACAATATGTTTTATTAATTGTTTTATTAATCAACAGGCATTGTCTTATTAATTTTTAAAAAATGTTCTTCACTAATATATATCACATCTTGTAGACACTGTGATTCGAGGCAAGTTAGATTAGGATTATTTGATTATAAGAAACCAGATATATTTGTGACAGAAAGCACGAATCTCGAAGTTTTGGCCTTGATTTTTACATTTTATAAATGTTTTTTGGGGTTTCAACTTTGATTTTCCAAAGGGTTTTTGAAAGGAGGGTAAAAAACCTTGAATTTAGTCTTTGCCTATAACAGACGATCGTCCGCCACAAAAGGGATGGTCTTTTGTGGCCATTTTTCTTATGACATTCACTAGCAGATGCTTCTACCTAAGGTGCCTATGGTGGCCCGTGGCTCATTAATTGACAGTCATCGGTCACTAAGTCACAGCCTTGGATGACAGGTCATATTCAAAGGTATTTTTGTAATTTTATAAAGCTCGTGTGAGTGGCGACTATCTGTCAGTAATAGATGCCCCATCTATGGAGTTATTTCTAGTTTTTCCATAATTTCTAGTTTTGAAAATCTTGGATAGAGATCAGATTTGAGAAATATGATCTGGAATTGATTTTAAGGGATTGAAACTTTCATTTTTTAGGGGATTAGACTTAAATTTGATCTCTAACTCTTCTCCAGGTGTCTAAAGAAAATCTAGGTTTTCAAAGTGGGATTCTCACTTGTGAAAAAAGGAGGCAGACTTTTGAGAAAGAGAAACTCAATTCTCTATTCTTGGAACTCTATTGCTTCAAACAACTTTATTTCACATTAAAAATCAAATGCCTATTTATCTTGAATGTGGGAATCAAAGATTGGAGCTTAGAGCACACTTTCCAGAGTTACAAAATTATGCTTCTTGAAGGTAATATTCTAGGCTCTATTCACTCTTTCTCTAAACTCATGTTATGCTCATATAGTTAACATGTTTACTTATTGATTATGATGCTATATTTCTTGTTGGTTCATTTGTTAGTGATCTTTGCTATGCCATGACATTTTAAAATTGCTTATCATATATTAGAATGGCATGATAAGATCTTTCTTTTTTATGCTCTTCCATTGATGTATTAGGATAACTTGATTTAGTTCTTATAATAAGTATGATTCTCACTGTGTTAACATGATTTAATTCGTATTTCATCATTTATTGTAGATTTGGCATGTGTTAGGACCTTAGAATTGCATGTTTAGGACTCAAAGTTAATTTTCCTTGTTTTGGCTTGTATTTTTTGCATTTTGTCTCTCCTTCGAGTGATAGATGAAAAGAAAACTCGAAGATGACCATCTGTCAATGCGACAGATAGGAAGTCATGACGTCTTCTTCTCGTCCCGTCTCTTCCCCTTTTCAGGCCGTTTGCTTTGTCTCTAGGGAGTCTATGGCCCCTTATTTAGGCCTTTTTATGCATTTTTTAGTGTTATCTTGTTAATTTAATTCATTTTGAGTGTTTAGATATATTTTAATCTCATTTTTACTTCTGGTGGACATGGTTTGCATTCTATTCTTCTATTTTTTAGTATACTTTTATGAATATTTTTAGTTAATTAATTTATTTATTTTGATTTCATGTGCTAATTGTTTTGTTCCCTTTTGTGTGTTCGTTTGAGTAATTTTGTTTCCCTATTTTGGAGTACATCTTGGGAGATTAGCACATTTTAGAGGCTGTCTTTTATGCGATCCTTGTTTCTTTCTCCTTATCTCATTTTTTGTTGCTTTAATTTTGCATTATTTAATTACATTTAATGATTGATTTAATTTACACATTTATTTGTCTTTTTGTACTTTAATTATTATTTATGATGTATTTTAATTTTGGGGATATAATTGTTTAGTAAAAAAGGATTTTTTTGGCATAATTAATAGAAAAGGATTTAAATGATTTTTACTTAATTAATTCACTGGGCTTTTTAAATAACATGGACTAATGTCCACTTTTTACTCCAAAATCACACAACAAAAATAGTCCTATTTTCATTAAAATTAAGATCACTCATCCCATATTTTCTAAAAATCAATAAGGACTATTTATCTTTCCTTTTGTAAATATGCATGAGGAAACTAATATTTTTAAATTTAATAAATATCTCGATTTATGTATGTATTTTCATCTTCAGTTGGATGATTTACCTCTGTAATAATTTAAGTATGATTGTTTTATTTGTTTGCTTTATTTACCATTTTATTTGTTTAATTGATATGTTTATTTTAATTAAATCATATTACATCATGTGAGAAGGGAGGTAGTGGATTAATAATAAAAATTTAATTATAAGAAAATACCTAACCGAGATGCCGAGTAAGAGTGATGTCCCAAACATCAATCTCTCTTTTGGCATTAAAAGGTTGAGATTCATTTTTCAATGTTATGTTGGGTGGTGACTCTATGAAACCTGCCTTTTTGAGCCCATATTGGAAGTTTTTATGGGTTAACCAACAACAATAAATTGGGGCGTAAATTCTCTCTTTATTGTGAAGTAGCTAGTTTATAAATTTTAGAGAGCCTCATTCGGTTTTGGATCCTAAAAGTGGGCCTCCGAGAAACTAACTGGGTACAAGTGGGCTCCGGCGCACATCACACTTCTTTCACAAATATCATAACTAATTGGACCTATTTTGTTACATGCTGACTATTTCAAATTTTCATTATAAACTTCAAATAAAATATAGGTAGTGTCATGCAAAGAGTTTCCACCATCTTTGTTTCAGTCGTCAGATTTGCTTCAGTCATAAGATATTTTCTCATAATACTTCCTTGTAATTTTTTATTTATTATGATAATATGCTTGAACATTATTATATCATTTTTAATTCGACAATTATACCAATCATCTCATTTTTGGTTGACAATTTCTCTAACAATATCACTCATTATTGCTCTTAGAGTTAAATATGTGTGCACCATCTATCATATTAAATTAATAAAAATAAATATTATATTTAAATAAATTTTTTCATTTACTTATATCTTATTAAAATTAATCATAATATTTTATGAAATTAATATTTATCATATTATTTTTATATATATTTAAAATATACTAAATAATTAGATATGTGATATATATATATATATATATATATATATATATATATATATATATATATATATATATATATATATATATATATATATATATATATATAATTTAAAATTTAAATTGCAATTTAATGGGGACTTTTTTAGAAATAGGGTGGTTTAAAAAACTAATTGGACAGATGGTGTGGGTGTGTGAGAAATTAGGAGAATGGTGTGGAGGATCCCATTCCCCGCAATGTCAGGTTGCGGGAATAGGCGGCACGATAGTCGATGAGCGGTGGTGTAAAACGAGACAAAGGAGTGTGGGGTCCATTTTCCATTCCCGCAGCCTGTCATTGCGGGAATGGGAGAATCTCTGTCATTCTATTATCGCAACAACAGGCAACAGTAATAGGAGTATTATTCAGCCCCATAATGACCGCATTGAATAAAAATTTTACCTCGCTATATAAACCTCTGGCCGAAGAATGAAGCACGAGTAATTATGACAATGTTGAAAAATATTTTTCAGATAAGGATTTAAGAGAGAGGCTGTCGAAAAATATTTGGTAAGAAAATATTGTTTAGTATTTATAATATTATTACAGTAAATAAATTTTTTTGTTAATATTATTATATTTATTTAATTTTTGCAGATATTAATTCAAATATCAAACTATGAAAGGAGTATAGAAGATTTTTGGAAAGGTATTTTTTTAAATTTAAATGTAATTAAATATTTTTAATTTCTTAATAGACACTTATTATAATTTTTTTTAAAAATAAATTAATTTTTCATAATATAATTAAAAAATAAGTAAAATAAATAAAAAATAATGACGCATTAAGCTCTAATTTTTGTTGAAAAAACCCTATAAGCTTCTCATTATTATATATAAATGAAAAAATAATAAAAAAGTAGCAGCTGAATAATCTAAAATTAATAATATTGTAATTTTAAATAAATACGTTAGTTTTAAAATGATATTATTTCAATTTTAATTTGTTTATGTATTTGTTATTTATTATTAGATATTTATTATAATTTAAAAAAAATAAATTAATTTGTCATAATAAAGCATTTTAGATAAATGTTTGTATTTATTTTAATTACAGATAATTTAAAAATGTCAGCATATATAGACTTTTATTTGTACACGGGTGGACAAATAAGTTCTGGAGTTGCAGGCTTTCAATATGACATATCGAATCCAAATGCAGTTACAAAGAGTTGAGGCTTAGAAATAAGCCAACTTTTCCTTAATTGAAACATAAAATTCATGTTAAGTTGGGTTTAGGTGTAAATCATGTCATTTCAAGAATTATATACAAAAGTCCGTTGTACAACCGATGATCATCATGTTGGACGTCAGTAGACATGTCTAATGACGATGACGTAGACATGATTTATGAAAAATTAAGGGAATAGATGATTATAATATAGTGAAATTATGTATTGAAGTGACTGAGATGGATATAGGAGGTTATATATCAACGTATGGAATGGCTGATCCGATTAGAAATGAGAACTTGTGCAATGCAACAGTCAAGGCTACGCAACAATGCTTTGAAAATGATGTTGGCCCCATTCAACCAACACAACCGGTTAGTGGCCATGATATTGATATTTTTTCTCAATCCAATTACTGTGAGTTTATTGGTGATGAAGTACGAAATATGGATCAAAGTGAACAACGACGATCGGTTAGCCAGCAACAAGTAGCTTGCCCTAGTCCGCTAAGGCAATCAGTTAGTCGTCGCGATGGTGACTTACTTGTAAGAGATGTAGATGACAGCTCAGGTCAAGGTCATTTACGCCGATCATATAGCCATGTTCCTGATGCTAGGATGAGTCAGCCAAGGAGGTCAGTTACACAGCAGCTTGATGTTTGTATGAATCATCCAAGGAGATCAATGAGCGAGTTCCCTGATGCAGTGATTAGTCAACCTAAAAGGTCATTCAGTCTAATGGTTGGTGATTTTTTTAGCAAATCCATATTTGGTAGAAAATCACGAGGTCAAATTGCAGAACAGAACTATTAGCGACAATCAGTTGGTCTTAGTCAGAGCAGACAGTTAGTAAGATTACTAGATGGTGAAGATATCAGAAATAAAACATCAATTGATTTGGCAGGCGACAATTATTATCACGACAGTCCAATTAATAATGATTATGTCTCACCTAATGATGATGATGAGGCTATTACAGCAAACCTAAGTGCCGAAAGTGATGACTCTAATTTCAAAGCTGGCAATGAATCTTTGGGTACGCAATATGTCAGTCCGCTAGCATCAGTTCATGTTAGCGGATCGAAATATAATGCTAGCTTTACCTTTCCGTTAGAACACTATACAGCTATTAATTTTGATGTATCACAAGTTGAATTGGAGCATGGTGGACAGTTTGGTACATGGGATGATACATCATAGTTATCAAAAGATTTGGTATTCAACAGCAAAAATGAGGTGACGTCTTGCGTCAAAAAATACTCAATCTCGCGAAATGTCAATTTTAGAGTCGTTGAAGCTAAAGCAAAATTCTGGGCTGTTAAGTGTGCAAATGTTAATAGTGGATGCAAATAGAGGTTGCGAGCAGCGACAATAGATAGATGTCCATTTTGGACAATAACAAAGTATGAGGGCCCACATTCTTGCCTTTCGGGTTGTAACCTGTCAAAAGATCATAGCCAATTGGGATCACAGATTATTCGCAATAACATCATAGGGATGGTAAGTAAAAATCCAAGCCTTCCAATTGATGTGGTTATTGCTGCCATTAAGGAACAATTTCATTATGAGGTTTCGTACTACAAGGCGTGGTATGCGAAGACGTGTGCACTTGAGGCTATATTTGGAAATTATGTTGAATCGTTTGAGAAATTACCAGGTTTTTTATGTGCCTTACAATTTTACAATCCTGGATCAATTTATGAGTTTGTGCTTGAAGATACTCATATTCCTCATGTGAAGCAATTTAAAAGGGTTTTTTGGAGCTTTAAACCTGCAATCGACGGTTTGAAGCCTATTCTGTTGATAGATGGAACATTTTTTACGGGAAAGTTTCATCAGACACTGCTAGTAGCAAGCTCTTTTGATGGGAACAACATGTTATTTTCGATTGCATTTGCAGTCATTGAGTCTGAGAATAAGTCCAGTTGGGCTTGGTTTATGAATTTAATTTGAAAATATGTCACCCAATGTGTTGGTATAACTGTTATATCAGATCGACATGCTGGAATCATGGCAGTGTTCCGTGATGAACAGAGTGGTTGGAAGGAACCTCTTACATTTCACAGGATATGTCTTCGTCACTTTGTGAGCAATTACAACACACATCATAGAAAGCCCACAATTAAAAATTTGCTCTACAATGCTGGTACGTATTATTTATTATAGTTCGATACATTGATTTGTTTGTAACTGTGAATTAACTCCATTGTCAGGTAATAACTATGAGAAGCATAAATTCAACAAGAAAATGGATGAGATAAAACAGCTGGATGAGGACTTATACAATTGGGCAATTAGGGTACCTTTGGAGTGCTGGACTTTAGCAGAAGATGGAGATTATCGATATGGACATACCACAACAAATATAGCTGAGAGTGTCAATAGTGCCTTGAAAGGTGTTCGAATGATGCCCATCACTGCTATAGTCGAACACATTTTTGGTCGACTAGTAAAATTCCATGACCAAAGAAGGGGTTTTTACATGACAAAAATGGGTCAAGGCATGTGGTTCACTCCGAAATGTGTTGAAGTTATAAACAAGCATGCTTTTAAGGCGCGGGAAGATACGGTGGTCGATTATGACAATCGGTACAAATTATTTCGAGTCATAGCTGGGCGAACACATGCTGATAATGCAGAAATTGACACTTACATATTGAGTCTTGACAAGCGCGAATGTGAGTGTGGTAAATTTCAAGGTACAAAAATGCCATGTTCTCACGCAATTGCAACATGCATGCATAAACATATCGATATGTACACGTTTATTGATTCTTGTTATAGCATTATCGAGGCCCTAAAATGCTATGAAGGAAGATTCCATCCTATGGGTCACAGGGCAACTTGGCCTGAATATTATGGTCCTAAAATTATACCTGATATGGCTTTACAAAGAAAGAAGGGCCGACCTAAAACAACAAGAATTAGGAATGAGATGGATCGAAGTGAATCTCGACACATTGTACATTACAGCATTTGTGGTAATGTGGGACACAATAAAAAGACATGTCCTAATCGAGCTGGATCATCAAATGAAGGCACTAGAAGTTGTAATTATTAAATGAGTAATTTTGTTATTATATGTACCTCATATAGACTAAAAGTAATGTAATTGATATAAATATTAAATTAGTACTTATGAAATGAAATGGTTTATTTATTTATAATAAAATTTCATAATTCATACAGTACCATACTAGAAAACTATCAAAAATGACTAAAAGGGTTTTGCGCAGTAGGATCAGGCTGTGAATTATCGAAATTGCTGCCAAATACCGATTGATTAGAAAAAACCTGACTTTCTATGACATTAGGATAGGCCAACAGTTGGTCCAAAAATTCATCACACCCAACATTAGTTTCCATTCCTCCAAGTATATTGTATGGCTGAAGTACATCTGCATATCCTGTAGGATCTTGTTCGGATACACTAACATTTAAATCAACATTAAATCTTGAAGGTCTTGCTTCTGTATCATAAAATGAATGTTGACTAAAGTCATGCATGCCAAATGAAGTGGAACTCCCCTGATAATCATATGGCCATGACATGGGCTGAGGGACCTAGTTGACCCCAGATGGAGGCGAAATTGAGGGCACCGGCCTCCGTCTTTCTGCCATACCTCTTCTGCTCCTTCTTGATTGGCAAAAATCTACAAATGGTACAAACATAGGATGAATTTGTACTGGATCTGGTACAGGCTGACGTGGATAATCATGAGTTGTTCTCTGAAAGGCTCCAATTGCTCCCAAAATTGCTCCCGATGTCAATCGAAAATCACCACTTTGAATTGATGACTATGCCATGTCACTATGATAAAGATGTTCAGTTCCATCAACCTACATATAATAAACAAATTATTATCAATATATATTCATTTAGTCTAAATAATTATAAAATTACTTTTAAAATCAATTGGCATGACATACTGCTGCTCTATAGGATGCTCCTTCAGGGGTTATTCACCGTCTTGTTCTTAGTATGTACCACTGTATGTATTGTGATCTTATATGCAATGGAGCCCTCAGGATAGGACCACCAATAACCCTTTGTAGTCGATTATTCCATTCGAATATGAAATTAGAAAATTTCATATCCTAATTATGGTCATGATTTCCTCTCAATTCAATTGAATGTAAGCTATCATCAATTAATGGTGGACCGGGTATGTGTTGATCTATGCCAAATTAATGAAGACAGCGATCTGGATGGTGCCACTCGATGATATTAAAACATATCAAAGGCACGATTGATCTCCAAATTTGTTGTCCATTTGTACAATATGACGGTAAAAGATGTATAGCATGCTCATATGGTTCCCAATCAAACTAAAGACATATAAATAATAAGTAAAAATGGTTTAATCAATATAAATACACATTATTTATTATAATTACATTTTAAAAATATCATATTATTACTGAGTGTCTAACTCGAATCGAAATCTATGCACATCTTTTCTATTATTATTGGTTAGATCAATAGGATATCACCACCTAAAATGAAATATTTCATTGCTTCAGCATAATATTAAATGGAATTTAAATATATATATATATATATATATTAATTTTAAAATTAATTAATTTAATTAAATTATACAATATATTAATTTTACCTATAACCATATGGCATCCTCTGATCCAGCATAACTTTATCTCTAAATGGGGGACGAAACTGGGGCAATCTTTCCCATGCCCATATCTGCAATAATTGTTGATATCCACCAATCCTATGAGCATCTGGCCGTGTACCACGACACAACTCCCTATACAGCCATGCTAAACAAGCTGAACAACCCCAACTATAATTGCCCACCTCATCCAAATCCTCTAACAGGGGAAGCCACATAAAATGTATAAAATTATTAGATTGGCCTGGAAACAATAACCCACCAATGCAACGTAATATCCATGCACATACATAGCATTAAATTTGATAATCAGTAGCATCGGGTGGAAGAAAATCAAAAGTTATCGACAACCAAGTCATTTTAACATATCTTCCTCTTATAGCATCATCGGGTGGGATTTGTCCAAGAAGCTGGCTACAGACAGCTCGCCAATCAAATACTAGACTACCCGTCACCGGATGCCCTTCAACTGGTAAACCAGTTAGTATTTCAATATCTTGTAAAGTGATGGTGGTTTCACCAACTGCGAGGTGAAAAGTGTGAGTCTTCGGTCTCTACCTTTCTATAAGGGCAGTCATTAAATTCACATTTACCTGCATTACCCCAATCTGAGACACTCTATAAAATCTAGTCATTATCAAATACGATATAATTCTTGGGTCAATGTTCATATAATGGGACTCTACACTACCTCTTCGAGCAAATAATACATTACGTGCCACCTGATGCATATAAATTAAACGTCATAAATATATGTAAACTAATATGCAGTTAAATAATTCGTAGAACAAGAATATTACATTGTTATTCCAAACTGCATTAGCGCGATGTTTTTCTTTTAATTTTAATAGATCATCTATGCGGGGTCCTGAATTTATAAAATATTGATTTTGCGACTGCTCTATATTTTTTATCATGCATTTAAATATAACAACAAAAACAATTAATAAATATGTAACTAAGTAAATATCACATAAAATTAAAATTTAATTATAAAATGTCAACAAACTGACATTCAATACAACTTCAATTAATATTTAAATAATTATATTACATTAACAATATTTTTAACGGCATAATATATCAAAGTAAAATATAACTAACATAAAATTATAAATTATAAATACGTTAACATAATTTTAACTATATATAATTTCTTCTTAATTCCATTGTACATTAAAAATGATAATATATTATTAAAATTTATTTTAATTAACATAATATTAATAATTCTTATGATTATTTTAAATGTTAATATATTTAATATTTTCTATTTTTTTCTATTATCATTATTTTATATTTATGATAATTATTCAATATACATTAAATTATTTTTATTATTCCTATAATTAGTAGCAAGTCAATGAAACTTATAACAAATTAAATCTACATTTCAAAATCTAACATAATAAATCAACATACTATTTTTGATAAATTTACAATAAATTTGACATTAACACTTTCTAAATAATTAAATAACTACAAATATATATATATAATTAATATTTACATATAAATATAAATAATTACAACTAATTTTTATAAAGTAAATATTTTACCTTGTTGATTTGATACACCACAGGAGAGAAGAGAAGCAAAACGAGAGAGGATGAAGCAAAATAATAAGGAGAAAAAGGAGAACAAAACCAAAAAAAATGAAGGAAGATGAAGGCAGAACCGATTAAATATCGGCTTCCATGCAAAAAATACTGTTCAGCGTGCATTGAAGGTGGCAGAAGACTGCTTATTCCCATAGTGGACTATTGCGGGAATAGGTGGTCCTCTGACTACCTCGATCCACGCCACAACTGCTTCGTCGTCCACGCCACCACCGTCGACCACCGTGCTGCCTATGCCCGTAGCCTGACATTGCAGGAATGGGATCCTCCACACCATTCTCTTAATTTCTCACACACCCACAACATCTGTCCAATTAGTTTTTTAAAACACCCTATTTCTAAAAAAGTCCCAATTTCATGTACTAAGCATGCGAAGACAATTTTTTAATTTAGATATATAGCACAAGCCAAAATTTGGTAATTAATCAACACACTTTTTTCAAGTATTTCATATTTTTCGACCAATTAAATTAATTTTATACAATAAAAATTATTGAGCAATCAATAATTTCAAAGAGCATGCAAAATTATTTGAAAAAAATGTACAAATCGCGATATGTATATAGTATTATTATTACATGTTGTAATTAAATTACGTTTTTCATCTCATATATTAATTGTTTATTCATAAATTTTTGACTTATTGCATGAAAAAATAATTCCATACCTATAGAGTATATTACTATATTGAAAATAAAGAAAAATAGTAATGTATTACCTTTAATGTTAAAATTAGATAATTTTTAAAATTATCACCACCTTCAAATTAAACATAAAAATGAGATTAATAATAATATAGATTTTATTTAATAGAATTAAATACTAAATCATAATAATATTACATTTTTTAACGCTAGATAAAATTTAGAATGTTACTTACAGTACTAATTGTTTTAATTAGAGTTAAATTGTACATAAATTAAAATAATAACCTTTGGCATATGAAAGAAAGGAAGAGAATAAAGAATGAAAGAAAGGGAGTGTTGGAAAAGAAAGTGAATTTGAATTATAAGGATGTGTATTTATGTGTGATAAATTAAATAATATTAATAATAATAAAAAGAGAAGGTTCTCGTGACCATCAACTTTACAGATTCAATAGAAAAATGAGTGGTTGGGAGAGGTGGGTTGATAGGGAGTTATTGGACCAGAACACCAGTGAGAAGAACCCAAGGCCCAGTATCTAGAAAGTATATTCTAGGAAACAAAAAAAGAGTGCAAGTGGGGACAAAGCTGCTAAGCTGACAAAGTTAGTTATGCAAGGGGAGGTGTGTGAAGGAGGAGAAGTATAAGAAGGCAAAGGGGTTGAAAAAGGGGGCATGCGGATGGTATGTTATTTTCTGGGTAGCAGTAGGCTGTGAGGAAGACAAGGGATAGGATGTTGTTGAGGCCCCTTCTCTTAGGAGGTTGTTTATCATTTAAATGTAATTTTTCTCTTTGTTTTCTTATTTTGCTGGTATTGTAATCAACATTGAGATACAGACTACATCTATACTTTTGTCATTGACATCAATACAATTCTTTCCCATCTGAGTTGTTCTTATTTTCTTTCTATTGAACTGTTCTTATTGTTCTATTTGGTTGGGTGTTATTTGCTATTTCTCATCATTGGTCTGACCTGCCGGATACCCACCTGACTGGAAAAATAATGGAGACTAGACATCAGGCTCTATCATTAAGCTTAGATGAAATCGAGAACTGTGTTAGAGAGTTAGCTGAATGTGTCAAGAAACTAACAAAATCAGTCACCGAACTACAGTATTATTTGGCTGCTTCCTAACAGAACTATCAAATAGATAAGAAAAAAGAAGATGAGTTCTGAGGTCTGGTGGTCAATTGGATCAAATGATTGGACAAATAACCTGTCAATGTAGAAGAATTTAGTTCATATGAGGAAACCAATATGGAAGGTAGTGGATATCAAATGGGGCAGCAATCAACTCACAAAATGGATTTCTAATTAAAACCAAACTATTTTGTAGATTCACAAGCTTCCCTTAAAAAGGTAAAACTACCAACCTTTGATGGGTCTGATCCAAGAGGGTGGATTACCATAGCAGAAACATATTTTTGCATCAACCAAATTCCCTAAGAAATGAAGATTAGCTTATCGAAGATTTGTATGGAGGCTCTGACCATTAACTAGTATTCTATCCTCTTAAATACCCAACCTGATTTAACGTGGGAACACTTTAAAGGGGAAATCATGTTGCGATATAGGGGGACTCAATCATTTAACCCATTTGAAGATTCAGTGGATTTACTACAATAGGGAAGTGTAAAAGAATATATCGAGATGTTTGAATGGTTGGCGGCAGCAGCTCCACCATTACCTGAAGAATAATACATTGGGTATTTTGTCAGTGGGCTCAGGGAGGAGATTAAGGGATGGAATAAGGTTCACATACCTGGTACCAAAGTGGAGGCCATGCATTTGGCTCGAGCTATTGAAGCTTCACTGCATCTAGGCAAGGCTGGAACAGGATTACCCAAATCGCTGCAAGGTTTGACAAAGGAGAAGGAAGGGGGCTAGAAACATTATCTAACCCAATCCATATGGAACGGGTCAACCCGAACCGATCCAACAACTCCATTTACCACAACCACTTTTGGGTTAAATCAACCCAAATTTTCTCTTAATTTCGTAGCAACACCAAACCAAAACACACACTCACCAATTGATGGGAACCGATTGCATATTAGAAGACCAATAATCCACCACTTAACCAAGGCAAAATGGGAAGAGTGTCGTCGAAAGGGGTTGTGTTTTCAGTGCGGCCAAATGTATTCGCCTCAACACCGATGCTCCAAAGCTTAGCTGAAGGTGATGTTGTTAGGAGATGGAGATGAGATAGAGGAAGATGAAGAGTTATATGAGACAGAGATGGGGGAAACTGAACCACAAGTAGATGGGGAATGTTAGGTGCTAGAGCTTGGTTCGGCAATGGCAACCAACGGCACACCAAGGATGGAAGGAAGAGGCTTACAAATAATCAAAATTTTGGGAAACACCAATGCCATTCCCATTTTAATGTTGGTGGATAGTGAAGCCATGCATAATTTTGTTTCACCACATCTAGTCTCCGTGTTAGGTTTGCAGATATAGGGCATTAAGACAATTGGAATCAGATTAGGTGATGGGCATTTCATTGGGATCAATAAAAAATGTGCAGGTATCCTAATTCAAATTGGGGACTATCATTATGTAATTGACGCCTTAGTGACAGAAATAGGAGGATTGGATGCTATCTTAGGTATGGAATGGTTGAGTACCTTAGGAGACATCACTGCAAACTGGGCTCAGGGACATTTGAGATTTCTAGCATAAGGAAAATGGGTTGAATTAAGAGGGGTAGCAATAGACAAAGGTTCCATTCCATCGTTGCAGGCATGGGTTAAGGGTTAATTGGGGTAGTGTGAAGCCAAAAGTGGGAATCTAGACTCCAAATAAAAAGAATCACTACACCATTTAACTTTAATTCAACAACAACAACTAGGCCATCTATTTTTTACATACAGGGAGGTCTTCTCTGAACTTGATGGTCTCCCTCCACGACATGCAGTGGATCATGTCATCATCCTCTAACCAGGACAGTGTGTTTGACCATATCGTTATCCACACCATCATAAAGAAGAAATCCAGAAGTAGGTGGATGAGATGTTAGCTAAAGGAATTATTAGGCCAAGCCAGAGTTCTTACTCCACTCCAGTCATCTTAGTTAAGAAGAAGGATGCTACTTGGAGGATGTGTGTTGACTACCGAGCTCTTAACAAAGTCATTGTCCCTGATAAGTAGTCGATCCCTATGATTGAAGAATTGTTTAATGAACTTTATGGGGCAAGGTTTTTCACGAAATTGGATCTTAAATTGGGTTACCATCAGATTTTAATGCGATTATCAAATGTTGAAAAGACCGCATTCCGCACTTATAACGGCCACTACGAGTACTTGGTGATGCCCTTTGGTCTGATGAACGCCCCTACAACCTTTCAATATGCCATGAACGATATTTTTTGGCCTATGTTACGTAGTTATGTATTAGTTTTTTTTTATGACATTTTGATTTATAGTCAAACTTGGAGTCATCATTTGTGCCATATGGAGTCTGTATTGAGAGTACTATTGGAACACCAATTTTTGGTAAATGGGAAAAATGCAGTTTTGGGCAGAATTCTATTGAGTATTTAGGGCATATAATAAATGGGGAGGGAGCGATGGTAGATTCCGGTAAAACTAAGGTAGTAGAAGAGTGGACTATTCTGACAATAGTGAAGGGGGTACAGGGGTTCTTAGGCCTTATGGGATATTATCGCAAATTTATAGAGGGTTATGGGAAGATTGCTAAACCCTTGACTGAGCTAACCAAAAAGAATAATTTTAAATGGAATATCAAGGCACAAGAAACATTCAACATTCTCAAACAAAAATTAACCACTGCTCCATTATTAACACTCCTTAATTTTTCACAACCATTTAAGATTAAGTGTGATGCATCGAGAGGGGGAATAGGGGCTGTATTGATGCAAAATAGGAAACCCATTGCATACTTTAGTAAAGCCTTGTCTGATAGGAACCTTATGAAATTGGCCTATGAGAAGGAGGTGATGGCCATAGTGTTAGCAATTTTGCATTTGCGACCCTACCTACCTAGTAACCTATTTGTAATGTATACTGACCAACAAAGTATAAGGCAGCTCGTACACCAAAGGATTACTACCATGGACCAACAGAATTGGTTAGCCAAGCTTATAGGCTACAGATTTGAAGTTTGATACAAACCTGGCAAGGAAAATTGAGCAGCTGATGCTCTGTCCCAGGTTGGCAATGGTGTGGGAGAGTTACAAGCTATGGTATTTAGGTCCGAGTGGATGGATGGGAAAGATTTGTTGCAAGTGGCAGCCACCGATGACTAGATTCAATAGGTTTTAGCTGATTTAAGGATTGATCCCAAGTCAAGGCCTAGGTTTGTTGAGCGACATGGCAAGTTATATTTTAAGGACCACTTGGTAATTCCAGCCACATCTCATTGGATTTTGAAACTATTGGAAAAATTTCATGAAAGCGCCACATGAGGATATTCAAGATATTACTGCACTTATAAACGATTGGCCTCTTTTCTCTATTGGTTTTGCATGACCAAAGCAGTGCAGTGTTTTGTCCAAGCCTGTCAGGTTTGTCAATGTTATAAGGCATCCACCTTGGTACCTAGGGGTCTATTACAACCTTTTCCAATTCCTGAACAAGTTTGGGAGGAGGTTTCTATGGATTTTATGTTAGGGTTACCGCGGTTAAAAGTGTATGAGATGATATGGGTTATTGTTAACAAGTTGTCAAAGTATGCACATTTCATTCTTTTGAAACATCCTTATACAGCCTGTTCCCTGGCAAAGATTTTTTGTGCGGGAAGTTATCCGTTTACATGGGCTACCTAAGTCTGTTTTGAGTGATCGAAATCCTATTTTTGTTAGTCGATTTTGGTAAGAGATCGTTAAGCTCCAAGGCACTCAATTGAAGCTTAGTTCAGCTTATCACCCAAAGACAGATGGGCAAACCGAAGTGGTAAATCATTGTGTCGAGACTTATTTAAGTTGTTTTGCTATTGATCATCCAAAAAATTGGTTTCTTTGGTTGTTTTGGGCTGAATTTTGGTATAGTTCCACTTTTCATGCTTCCATTAACACTACTCCCTTCAAGGTGGTATATGGACGTAAACCTCTAACTATCTTCCAGTTTGTACCGGGTGAAATTTAAGTGGAGGCTATTAGCCGAGAGTTAAAAGACCGAGATGAGGCTTTACGCCAATTGAAGATCCATCTTGCTCGAGCTCAATCCAATATGAAAGTAATAGCAGACCAGTATAGGCATCACGTAGAATTTGCTGTTGGTGACAGGGTATTTGTCAAGTTGAGACCCCATCGCCAAAGCTCAGTAGCTACCCGCATCCACACCAAACTAGTACCCCGATTTTATGGCCCTTATGCAGTTGTTAAACGTATTGGACTGGTTGCTTATCAATTGGACCTGCCCCCGAGTGCCAAAATCCATTCGGTTTTTCATATCTCTATTATGAAGAAAGCAATAGGCATTGCCTCAGTGTGCCTATCTCTTTCGATAAGGCTGGAACCTGATGAGGTAACGCCTTTGACTCCTCCATGTATATTGGCCCATAGTACTATAAGTTGACATGGGGAGTCTGTGGATCAGTGGCTAATACAGTGGCAAGATGGAGAAGTGGAGAATGCCACTTGGGAGGATGCCCTTGTTATTCACTATCAGTTCCCTGACTTAAATCTTGAGGACAAGACTACCCTTCCACAAGCTGACAATGATAGGGAACTACTGGACCAGAACACCAGTGAGAAGAACCCAAGGCCTAGTATCTGGAGAGTATATTCCAGGAAACAAAAAAAGAGTGCAAGTAGGGACAAGGCTACTGAGCTGACAAAGTTAGTTATGCAAGGGAAGGCGTGTGAAAGAGGAGAAGTATAAGAAGGCAAAGGGGTTAGAAAAAAGGGGCATGCGGATGGTATGTTATTTTCTAGGCAGCAGTAGGTTGTGAGGAAGAGAGGGGAAAGGTTGTTATTGAGGCCGCTGCTCTTAAGAGGCTGTTTATCATTTAAATGTAATTTTTCTCTTTGTTTTCTTATTTTGCTAGTATTGTAATCAACATTGAGATACAGACTACATATATAATTTTGTCATTGACATCAATACAATTCTTCCCCATATGAGTTGTTCTTATTTTCTTTTTGTTGAATTGTTCTTATTGTGCTGTTTGGTTGGGTGCTATTTGCTATTTCTCATCAGGGGTAGTATTTCACAAATTAAAAAAAATATAAAAGAAAGAGAGAATCATATCAAGGGTTTTAATGGGGTGCACCAATGCCCACAGTAAAATATATGAGCTCTGCGTTTGACAAAGGCTAAAAACTGGCACAAGGGATTGTAGATTTCTAATAGGAATATGACAGAAGCCAATAGCTCCTTGCACCGATTTTTGGCACTCTGCCAAGTGCACATAGTGGGCCCCACTATATCGAATGTTGGCACTGTACTTCGCTAGTTTTTAGCACTCAAAAATATAATTATTTTTACTATAACCTTATTTTTTTATTTTTTTAAATTAATCTTAATTTAAAAAAAAACTCCCTCGGTTTGCTAAACTAATTTATGCATTTATTTTGAAGATATTTAAACTATAAAGCACCTTGCGAATTGTGTTAGCCTTCAATAATTTATTCTACGTATAAACTTTTTCTCAAGAATTATGCATATTATAAATTGTTTATTTAGAATATTATTTGAATGGAATGTGTTAATTATCAGTAAGGATGCTCACGGGACGGAAAATTCCCAATCCTGATGGGGACCCACCCCATTATTCCTCGATTTTCCCCCCTAAGGGGGCGGGGACGGGGATTAAAAAATCCCCGAGGTGCATTTCGGGGTGAGGGCGGGGATGTATCTTATTACTATTATATCCCTAATTTTTTATTTATTTACCTTTGTGCCATTGACTATAAATATCTCCTAATAAACCCTAACCTCATTCTCTTACATTTCTCTCCTCCCGCAGTCGCTTCTGTCCCCTCTCTCTCTCTCCTTCTCCTTCTCCGGCATTTTCCTCGTTGCTCCACTTCACCGACATATTTTCTCTTTCTTCGACAATATCCTGTTCTCAGTGCTGCCATTTTGTTTGATTTGTCGATTGCTGCAAGATAACGATATCTCAATTCAGTTGCTGTCCGGTGAAGAGTTGAAGGAGATCTGGATATCTGGTTTCTTTTTGCAATTGATTTTTGTTCGATTTGTAGCTGTGCTGTAGACCAGTGAGAATGTTTTCCTCACTTTTGTGCTATAAATCGATTTTTTTTTCTCTTTAAATTGATTCGGCTCTATAAATAATGTGGGGGAAGAGATAAGTTTCTACAATAACAATAATTGTTACAGATACATTCATTGTAAGTGTTCTTGTTTAGTTGTATAAATGACTAAGACTTTTGCACACTTTGGAGGTTGGGCTTATTTTGATTAGCTTCCCTTTGACTGCAGCATGTCATTGATTTGTCTGGAAGAGAAACTATGGTACGCATTACTAGTATGCTTCCCATTGCATCATAATTTTGTAATTAGATATCACTGTTTTGTAATCATAATAGTATTCTAAATGCTTATAATCTTTGTTCATCTATATGTGGCTATGTGCTTATCATTAGCTTTCTTCGATGTACATTGCTAAAGAAGAATACATTTTTCAAATTTATATGCTACCTTTGTTTAATTTTTGTTTGGATGAAATCAAAGAGCTTAATGATGTTTTAAATGCATATAAGATGTTTGATTATTTTCTTAAAGGAACTATAATGTTTTAGTTCATATTATTAATGTTGTTATAATGACGAAACTGTATTATCTCTGTTTCTTTAATCTATCTGCCAAATCAATTGCATTAAATATTTGGTGGCCTCATATTCAGATCTGAATGCTTATCTATTTGTACATGAGTATGTGTGCGTGTGTTAATGCATATAATTTTGTGAATGTTAGGCAGGTCTGAATGAGGATATGTTCTAATTCAAATCATTATCTTCATCCAAAGCTACACTCAATCAGCATATCAATGTATTTCATTTGAGATGTTCTGTATTTCTTATATTCTTTTTTATGCAAAAAACATTATTACCACTGCCACTAATCCATATTTCTCATTTTATTTCTTAGTTTTCTCTTTCAAAACAATAAATCATGCTATCACAGCTTAGTTGGTGATATTACTACGTCTTTAGCAATATTTAAAATATTTGAATATGTAAGTAATCATATGTTTCAGCTAAAGTGAATATAGATATGACCAATTATAATTTCACAGGTATAGTCTATAATTATTTATCATGATCCAGCAGTAGACAAGTATTTTTTTTCGGTGGACATGCATAATTATTATATATAAAGTTTCATCATTAAAATTACTTTAAGAGTCTCCTGAGCAGGAAATTTACATATAATAATAATAATTATTATCATCAATTTCAATTTACTTTCAATTTATATATAATATAGAAGTAATTTGTTATGTTTGATTAATTGATATTTTAGGTTGATATTCGACGGAATAAAAGTGTTTAAGTAAAGTTATTAATTGTTAATCCACGAATATTATTTTATAATTTAAATTGTATGGAATGTTTATAAATATTTATATTTGAATGGTATGAAGTATTTTTAATTTTAAGTTATTAATTATTAAAATTTGAATTTGAATTTTATATGAATTTAAAAAAAAAATCAAATGGTATATTTAATTCGGGGCAGGGATGAGTGACTAGGGGGGATGGGGGAGTTTGGACCCCTTTCCTGCCCTCGTTCCGCCCGGTGAGCATCCCTAGATCAATTCTTAGATGAGGTAATGGAGTGGAAATACTATGTACGGACATAAAATTGCATTCACTCGAGCATTTGATGAAATGATTAGAATTTCATCTTCCTTTTCCTGTTCCTTTGCAATTCCTTAGAGAGTGCTAAAAAAGCACAATATTCAAGCATAAAACAATTGATGTATTTTTTAAGAGAAAAAGAAAAGCTTATGATGAAAAAAATTTAAATAACACCGTTCAATATTTTTAGTTTCTTTTGAGAAGTATATTAATGATCCAAACTCTAATTAGACAAAAATAAAGATTCACTTTGTGATGAAAAAATATATTTTTATTCTTTTTTAACAGAAGATGAAGAAATATGTTTATTTAAAATAGTAATATAGTATGCACGAATATATAATATACTGTATTTGAACGATATAATTGATGAGGTACTATTGAATGGTCTAAACATCTTATTAATTTAACTTGATCTCTTTTTCTTGATAAACATGTTATTACATAAATAATGCAATTTATGTGATTTGATTGAATTTTGTTTCAACTTAGTAATTTAGGGGAATGATGTATTAAGAGTATTTTTTTATTTTTAAAAAAACTAAAGATTACTTGCAAGTAATAAACTTACGTGTTTCAATGTATCAGCTAAAACTGAGTCGACGGTATCGTCACATTGAAAACAACGCTCCCAATCATAATATTCTCCTCCTTTTTATTTATAGATTATATAGAAAAAGGAAAGAAATGCTCTTTTCCCGGTAAGCCCCCGAAAACAAAACAAGACTGTAGCGTTTTCAAATTGAATCCAAGAAATGGGAGCTGCTGCGGCTGAAAAGATCTGGGACGCTATGGAGGTCGCAGAGGAAGCTAATGGTAACTGTAACTTAGATATTCAATCTTCCCAACTCACCGTCGATACCTCTCTTTCACTTCCTCAGATGGCTCCTTGTGTCATGTTCGTTCTTCTCCATCTCTCTCTTCTTCTCCTTAATTGATTTCTTTAGCTTAGTTTAGCTTTTCCTTCTTAGGTTAAATGTTTGGTTGCCAAGAAAATGCATTTACCGTTTGTATTGATTGGGAGAACGAGCACAATGAAACATGAGATTCCAATATTATTGTGACTCAACGCTTACGCTGGTTCGATTATGTTATCTATGAATAATTATTGGTTTCATTTTTTTCTTACACAGAAACTTATGCAAGGATCTATTCAAGTAGTGGTCAAATTACGACGATTCTCGCTTATCTGTTGAGACAGTTTCTGGTGGCATAACAAATCTGTGTGAGTATTTTTGCTTTTTGGTTTCAAGAAATGATATATTGATTCTCTCTCGTTTTGGAGAGTTTTGCTTGAGAAAATCACTTAGAAATTGATGTCATATCCTCACTGGTTGTCTTTGTGACTTTTTCCGTTGCCTGATTCTGCAGTACTCAAGGTATCTGTGAAGGAAGACCATGGGAATGAAGTTGCTGTTACTGTCAGATTATACGGGCCAAACACTGATTATGTCATTAATCGCAAGCGGGAGTTGCAGGTGCTTTCCTGGTGATGCATTATAATGTCTTCAGTTGCTATACCAATTACTGTATAATTGAGCAAGAAAAAGCTTTTGTTATATTGTTAACATTTTACTCCGCTTTGCAAAGGGCTTATATATATATATATATATATATATATATATGCATCTAACATTATGTTGCTGTTGGGACCTCCTTTGGGGAATCTGTACAACCAGTCAAGTATTTCTAACAGTGAAGGGTGTTTAATTTATTTGTTGAAGATTCATTGAACTGTTTTAGGACATGATTTAAGTCCACTTGCTTGAAGAACAAATTTGGCTGGGTTTAGTTCCACTTAGAATAGTTTTGGAGTGACCAAATAAAGGTCTTTGTATCTGAAATCATATCCTTAGGTAGAAAATTTGTGTAGCTATATGCATGAGTTAAATGGAGAATGAGCAGAAACTTTGTAGCTACAAGGAACTTTAAACCATGCTAAGTTCAGCATTCTCACAGCATCCTTTCATGAATTAAATTCGTTCAATGAGTGTAAACTACCACTAATTCATATTCCCACTTGTTAGAATACTTTTCATGATTGTATGCCTTACGTAATATTGTCTTCAGGCTATCAAATACATCTCAGCTGCAGGATTTGGTGCCAAGCTGCTTGGAGTATTTGGAAATGGCATGGTGCAATCTTTTATTGACGCACAGACACTGACTCCAACTGGTAAGCAGGAAAAGAGTTGCATACATTGGTACTATTAACAGATGGATCTTTTGCTGACAAAACACCGTTACGAATCATCATTTAACTTTATCAGCATCTGTGAATTTGCTGTGTGCTAAAGCAGTCAAGGGTCAAGGTTTGAATAGGATGTCTATAATATTTTTAGCCTTGAAGCAAGGATATGCTCTGAAAAATTAATATTTTTAACAATTTCTTTTGGCCATTGCTGTATCTTGAACCTTTCAAGCCACCATCAAATTACAATTTAAAATTTCTTCGTTTGAGTTTTCTTGTTGAGCTAATGGTTAAAATCATTATTGTGGTTGTAGTTTTGTAAAATGCAGTTGTATGTTCGTTTTTCCTTCTTTTCCCCTCATTAGCAAGCTGCCTCAAATTCAGAAGTTTGCTAGAAGTTGATGAAAAGGCTACTAAAAAATTAATTATAATGTAATTTGATGTACTTTTTATTTTTTGGAAAAAAAATCAATTTGGTTTGTTATCTTTTAGTAATTTTTCAGCATGCAATTCTTACAGTTTTTTTTAATACTTTAGAAAGTGCTGCTGAGAGATTTTTGCATAATTCCTGAAGTTCTAATCCTAGTAGTTCTTGCTAAATCATCCCATTATGGAATTGGATTTACATTTAATTGCTTCTTAAACTTCTGCTTATGCAATCATTTTAGTTCTTTGATATAGTTCACTTCTTCTTGCTAGTAGGGCGTTCACCTAAAAGATGTAGGTGTGGGGCATCCATAGTTTCCACTAGATTTTTCTCTCTGCACTAATTATTGTATAAAAGCTTTTCATGAATTCAAACTTATTCAAGGACATGATTTGAACTTCCCTCCTCACACTTGCTGTTCTTATATGGCAGATATGAGAAAGCCAAAGCTGGCCGCTGAAATTGCTAAGCAACTTCATAAATTCCATGAAGTGGAAATCCCAGGTTCAAAAGAACCTCAGTTATGGATCGACATTTTCAAATTCTATGAGAATGGTTTGTTTTCTGTTTTGTCTCAGTCTGGTTTTACTTTGGCTGATTTGTTTCAGCTGTAGCAGTTTAACTACAGTATTCGTTTGAATAATGCTGATTTTCTCATATTGACTATTGCAGCATCCCACCTTCAATTTGATGACATTGAGAAACAAAGAAAATATGAAACAATTTCATTTGAGGAAGTTTACAGTGAAGTTGTCGAAATCAAGGTAGTTTGTCCCCCAAATGATAAATGATAACCATTTGCCCCAAAATTCAGCACAATCCAGATATAATGCCGAAGTATGTGCTACAAAATAAGTGTCCCCCTGTACCTTTTGAATGATAGTTTCCTTTTGTGGACTTGATTATTATTTGATGAAACTCAACATCTAGCAATATTTCAATTGATGGTCTTCCTAAATGCCAATTTTATTATTTTAGAATGTTCATCTCAAAGTTCTTAGGGAAAAAGTTAGATGCTATCAAGTGTGAGGCAGGACTGATACTTGTCTATTCAGAATTTGGAACTTACACTAGTAGGCCCTAACTGAACTTCATTTTTCATTTTCTTAGGTTTCTAATCAAAACACTAGCATGTCAGCACACACATATTAACTCCTATCTGGTAGATGGAGGGTTGAACATGCATCAATTTTGGAAATTCTTCTTGAAATTTCATTATTGTATGCTCATTTTGGTTTAGTATCTTTTGAGTCTGAATGCTTCGTTCTTATTCATGATTGTCCTTTGATGATAATTAAACAGGAACTGACAAGCCATCTTAATGCTCCTGTGGTTTTTGCTCACAGTGACTTGCTTTCAGGGAATCTGATGCTTAATGCAGCTGAAGGTACGTGATTCCTTATTTAAAGTGCACTTTTTTTAGCTGAAGGTACATGATTCCTTATTTAAAGTGCACTTTTTTTTTTCTTTCCTTCTCATTCATGCAGAATTTGTGTTAATTTTTTTGTTATTTTATTAAGCATTCTGTTTTGGTGGAGTCTCCTGCGTACTCGTGTTGTTTCTATCCCAAGGAGTTTTTCTTATTATCGTGTTTGCATTTAGGAATAAGAAGTTTCTGAAGTTATTGTAGATTTAGTGGATGATTTGATGGTCTTGTCTGGTACTGGTATGTGTGTAGCGACGGAGATGCCATAGTTTGTGGATCTTCTGAGTGGTAGAGTATTGCTGCAATGCCAGGGCTAGGGGCAATGGATTTTGATAATGATGTAGCCATATAAGATGCAACAAATAATATTAGGGGTGAATGTAATGAGATCACAAATAAGCAGTCATCTGCATCATACACTAATGTTTGCTGATAATCTGAGTCATAATGCATACAAATTTTTCACCGGACTTTTTTTGCTCAACCACGTCATGAGATATACTTGAATTTAGTAATTGAAAAAATGCATATAATGGCCTCAAGACTATATGTATTTTGTCTAATGGCCTTCTGAACTTTTATTCATTCAGGTTAAGCCCCCCAATTTTAAATGTCAAAATTTAGGTTGTTTAACTTGAATTTTGTTTAAAGTGAGTGATTCAACTTTTAATTTTGTCTAAATTAAAGCCCTCCAACTTTGATTTATGCAGTCATCAAACCGTCAACTGTAATGAAATAATGGCTTAATTTTGAAGCACACAAGTTGGAGGGCTTAATCTGGATGAATGAAAATTCAAGATTTCACTGGAGGAAACATGTGTTTTCCGGGGCCCAAAATATGTGTTTCGCTCTTAGGATTTCTTGCAATCGAACTTTGCTTTTCTCTCTTGCATGCTATGGGAATATTGAAATGCTTTTGTGGCTCTTCTGTGTTTGCAACTTACAAGCTGTTTTAAAATGGTGACCAGAAGAGAATGCCATATTCTTTTGGGGCTCGGTTCCTGAAATGACAGCCAATATGCTTGGAGGAGAATACTGGGTTGTTAAAAAAAATGCTTGATTGCATATTGCTGATATTGTTTTCTGTAATTTCTTACAATATTAAATGCTTGATTGCATACTGCTGATATTGTTTTCTGTAATTTCTTACAGTATTAATCTCACCATTGATCTCCTGAACATACAGAAAAGCTCTACTTCATTGATTTTGAATATGGGTCATACAGTTACAGAGGTTTTGACATTGGAAATCACTTCAATGAATATGCGGGTTATGATTGTGACTATAGCCTGTATGTCTTTATTGTTTAACTTCCTTTTTGCATTTTTCATATTCTTTTCATTTTGTTGATTGTAAGCTGTCTTCTTGTAGATACCCAAGCAAGGATGAACAATATCATTTCTTCAGGCATTATTTACAGGCTGACAAACCACATGAGGTATGATTATGGCTTCAGGATTTTAATTTAATGGGTTTCTAATTTTGGCTGAATATAACCCAAAATACTAAATTTGTGCTAATTCTGAATGAGTCATCTTGTAGATCTAATTCAGAAGAGACTATTACTCTATCTAGCAAAAATGAAAGGCAAACCTGGGTTTAAAGCAGTTTTAATTTTGAATACTAAACCAGGGTGCACTGTAAGGAAAAAAAAAAGTGAAATAGCATAGGAATTTTATTGCAATGCATCATACTACACTGGTATAGCCTATCATCTAATTTGAGGTTGAATTCTGGTAGCAGTCAATAATTAACCTGGTGATCTTAGGATCTTAGCTAGAAAGTTCATTTATGTATTAGCAAAAAGGGTTTCCTTTTTGTTATGTTACAGACATATGCCGGTTTATCATTGTTGCATCCATTAGATTTTTCTACATCATAGTTTAGGAAGTTAATATTGTTTGGTTCTGAATGTGCGCCTACCCTATAGCTTCATTTTTGCATCTGAGATCTCCAGTGGCAACAGAGTCAGGATTGAGGAGTTTAGTTGCTATATAACCTGGTGTGCTCTCATGATTCATGTGGTTTGATGGTACATAACTAGAAAGGGTTGTCTTTTAACAACAGGTGTCTGATGAGGACCTTGAAGCTCTGTATATTGAGACAAATACTTTCATGTTAGCGTCACATTTGTTTTGGTCCTTGTGGGCATTAATCCAGGTAACTGCATGCTTCTCCACGCAGGGCCAACCCCCATTTAACTATAGCATTGATCGGAAATTCATTTGTTTTTATTCACAGGCAAAGATGTCTCCAATTGATTTTGATTATCTTGGATATTTCTTCCTGCGATACAATGAGTACAAAAGGCAGAAGGAAAAGTGTTGGTCATTGGCACGTTCTTACCTCTCGAGAAGTGGGAGTGGATAGTTTCTGGTAATCCTCACGCTACCTTAGCAGTCTTTCTGTATCCAATGGGATTTTAAGGGAATGTTTCTCCATTCTACATATAAACTGTTGTAAAATATTCTTTAGCAATCAATTAGTTGAAAGAAAATTGAGAAAAAAAAAAATTCAATGCAGAAGCTTCTTGGCTCAATTTGTTGTAATTCTTGGCAAATTTTATACGTAATTTAAACAATAAAACAAAGAAAAGAGTTTCTTTTTTTTCCTGTCTAAGCAAGTCTGAATGTGGGTTCCATTTGATCTATGCAGAACAAATTCAAGATATTAATGTGGTTTCATTGGCTAGTACAGATTATTATTGTTTGTAGTATAATGATGGGCTCTTGGAATGTATTACGAAAATCAGGATTAAGGATAAAATTAAAATGTTTTCTTAGTTTAATTGGCCAACAAATGGAAACAACTCTGGCAATGCAATGAATAAGAGGCTGCTGTTGATGTTTTTGCATGCTATGCTACTGGTTGGACTGAAGTAGAATTCCACATTTTCATCTCAGTTGCAGGGTTAATTACATCCGTTGTCATAGAATTTGTGGATTTATAACCAAATAGTTATAATAAAATAATATGTAACATAAAAATCATCAAAATTTTATTTTATTTCAATTGAAGTAAGAATGATCTGAAAATTAAATTTTTATATTATCGGAGTGATAGTTAAGTATGTCATGTATGATTATTACGTTATTTTATAATCAATAACCTTTATAAGTTCAATCACCAGATAAAAAAAAATTACATCATTATGTAAATATAAAAAAATAACGTGTATAGAAAATAATAAAAATTCAAGTAACTAATTATGATTTATTTATAAAGTTAATTGGTGTTAAAATGACATGTCAATCATATATAATTTGTTTAATTGTTATTTTGGTGACAAAAAAATTTATTTTCAAATTATTTTTACTTTAATTAAAATAAAATAAAATTTTTATAATTTTTGTATTATAAATTATTTTATTATGATAATTTGATTATAAATTCAAAAGTTTGATAACCATAGACGCAATTAACACCTGTCACAGGAACCATTTCAAAGGCATAGTATTGCAATATGTATTATGCGTGTGATCTATCAACGTTTTTGTTTTTTTAGTTACAAATTGGCAGTAAAAAGTCTCTTTAGTTGATTGATCTCCTTTTCTTGATTAGGAATGAAGTCAAAATCTAGAACCCTAACAACAACATTCCTTTTCACCTTTTCTTTTTTCTTTTATTTATAAATATACAATCACATGAGGTGAGTAGAGCGATGAAGTGTAATCGCAAGGGGGAAAAAGCAATTCTTATTATTATTGAATTGGCAATCATAACAATTGGATAATTAATTTTGACAAATATACCCAGTGAAATAATGCGAAACAATACATGCCAAACTAAATGTAAAGGTTTAGCTCATCAAACTCATTAAGAGTCAACATTTACTATAACGTTAATATTGAAAATCACAAAAATAGAAGTTGGATCATGTATAGGGAAAGATCAATAACCAACTGACCCGTTTATGTTTCATACATGCTGAACTTGATAGATTCTACTTACAACTATATTTGAACAAGACAAAGTCAGTTGGATAATTTGCTCTTCGATTCTTAGCATGTAAACTACTGTGTATCTTACATATTTTTTTGTAACACTAATTATAGCAATATAGCACCCCTCCTTGTCCAAGGATCCCTCCAACACAACCAACCAATACGGACATGGAATCACTATTTTTCATCGCCAAGAATGATGCAGCCTCCATATCAATAGATATTACAAGCTGTAGAAGCCGCTGATTCAGATCAATGCAGGTTATTTATGCTTGAAGAACCTGGCAGTGAACAATATGACTTTTCAGTCGGCTTCTGCCTGCTAGGGTTGACAAGAGATTTGTGACCAAAGTCTTGAATTGCCCTTTCCCCGATATGGTCTCCCATAAATGCTCGGCTGTAGCATCCTTTTGATCATCAGATTTTGAAACATCAACCAAAGAAATGCTCATATTGTTCCTGATGATGCAGAGCTTGCCATTAAGTGGAACCAATGCAGCTGCCTCCAATGCTAGTGAATTCCCCAAATGCATCTTGCTGTCTATATGCTTGCTCCAAGAATCTGTTGCATCATCATAGACTCTAAGTTTGCAGCCATCCTTGCAGTCCAAAGCATATAGCTGGCCATTCAAGGAAGCGCTTGGGTTCCTCCACCCTGAAACCATGCCATCATAGACAGGGTACCAACTATCAGTTTCTGGCTGATAAGCTTCACTTAGAACCTGCCTGTGAGATCCAAGTCCCTTGAGGAACCACTTGCCATCGTACACAACCCCGATGAAGGGCACCATTGCTGTACTCATATCAGAAATGAAGGACCATCTATTCTTGTTAGGATCATAAACTTCTGCCGATCTCAAGGACCGATGCCCCCCCTCGTTTTCCCCGCCAGCTACATACAGACAGTTGTTTATGACACAAGAACCAAAAAAGTGCCGTCGACGAAGCATATCTGGGGCACGATGCCACTTATTGGTCCTGGCACTATAAAAAATGACTCTTCTCATTGATCCTTTTAGGGGGTCTTTACCACCAAACAAATAGAGGTGACAGCCACTGAGGACAGCACAACCAAAACCAAGGGCTTCAGAGTACTCCTTTGGGACAGGGGGAAGGGGCTGCCAGAGTTGGTATATTGGGTCAAATGCATGCCATGCGATTTTCCCATCTCGATCTCTCTTAATGACGTATATCCATTCCTCAGCAATTCCTATGCTTTTCCGCAATGAGTAGAAAAAGTTTCCAGCCAAAAGTCGATACCATCTTTTACACACTAGCCGTAGCTTACGGTGCTCTGCTCGTGGGACCCTGATTAGGCAAGCAATAGCAAGATCATCAGGAAGTCCAGGAAGCAAAGGAGATTGATTCCGACTCCTGTCACCGCATGATGGCTTGCTCCTAGTAGGGTGGATGGACGGTTTAATGTCTGGTTGAAGGCAGAGCTTAGATCCAGGGACATATTTCTTGGCACTGGCAACCGTTTTGAGGCCTGCATCGACTCTACATAAACAAGCTGTGGTATCTACCTACAAATATATATAGCAAATAGTTAATTTATGCTTTCAGGATATTGTATTCTCAAACATGTCCTACACAGCATTTTGTGCCAGAATCAGATTGGTTTAACATGCACAAACACAGCAGTAATTCATTTTGAATTCTCAATCATAGAAAAGAAAAAGTACCAACATGAACAATCTGGTGTGTTTTGCAAGAGTAAGTAAAAGAAATTGTGTTCCACACTATTGCTGACATCTTCTATCAGGTGCCCTACCATACTACTACTACTTCCATATTAGAAAAAGGATTGACTTACATATGCAAAATTTCCCCCTATACTCAGTTTATTTCACCAGAAAAATGGATAATGATCTTCTAGAATAACACATACATAACTTTTTTCCTTTAGAACATACATAATATTTTACAGCTTCACAAATAATTCATGACCCGCAAATAACACATTAAGTTAAAAAGTGAAGAGATTCTAACTCTCAAACCTACATTAATGTCCACAAAAACCACTTCCACCAAGATCACAACATTAAAATACCTAGCAACTTCAATAATAAGAATTCTATCATAAAGTAGGCACTACCATAATAATAATAATAATAATAATAATAATAATAATAATAATAAAACTCAATTACAAGCAAGTGTGCAGACAACCAACAGAACAAATAACTAATTGTCGCCTTCAACATAAAAATGTGACAAATATTAGGTGTCTACATAGTCTATGACTATCAAAGATGCTGAAACCACTGTCTACGCAATTTAATCTCTTTGTTTGATTTGTTTTATTATTTTCTTAATCCCAACACGTCAAGTGACCGTCAATCTAAGAAATTTGGAAAGGAAAGTACGTGTAGACTCATATGCCTTTGATGACAAAAAGAAAAATGTTGGGATGACTTAAAAATGAATAAACTTGGCTCTACCATTCAATCAAAACTAATAGACCACTTAAGCAATTTCTGCATTATTTATTAGTATGTTCAATATTATCCCCCTGAAGAGATAAAAAAGATTAGTTTGCAGTACTAGGAAATCTATAGGCCAGTTAACATTTTCTATGATATCTCCGCCAAGGATCCTTGGACTATATGAATAAGAGATAATAGAAAATTAGCAGAATAAATGACTGAGTCACAACGGAGAGCATCTTTAGGAAGGCATTGAAAATCATGTATTGAACAAATTTAACAACCACCAAACACAAAGTAGAGCAACTTAAGAATAATAACAATAAAAAAAAAATGGAATAACCAATTTAGCCATACATTGCATTTCTAAGGACATCTATACATTTGGAACATAGTGAAGCAGAAAAATAGTCCAAGAGTAGAAAAACAATTTACCAGAGGAGGTTGAATCGCTCTATCCATAATTGCTACTTCAAAGATCAGCCAAAACCTTCAAAATCAAAGCACCTGTTTCTCAAATCATTTTTATCCCTTGCATTAGAAACAAAAAAAATCCCAAATGCATAAACCTGATCATCTCCACTGGCCACAACCACAGCTCACCTCTATATACAAAACCTTTAACAGATACCCTAAACAATTGAATTTCAACAAAAAACGACCTCTCAATGTTCCAAATTCCACATTCAAGTGCATAAGCAGTTCAAGCTAACTAATAGGCAGCTCAAAACTGAATAATTAGCAATACTGCAGAGGCAAATCCCACAAAGCCAACACCTTCATTGCATAATTTTTAAAACCCATCTCCAAAATCAATAATCCATATGGAAAAAAACCTCAAAGAATCACAAACCTATGACCTCATAGAGCAAAAAAAAAAAAGGAAATCTAAATCTTATCTTCTGATAAAAAGATCCAAATGAGAGACAGCATGAAAATGGGGGCAAAGTGAGCACCGCAGGAGGAGATAGAGACCCTTCTTTTCAAACATTAAATCTTCAGTGGAGTTTAGGGCCCATTTCCCTCATCGGCACAACCTACCAAGCACAAGGGCGTGTATCGTTCACCAAGAAAGATAGAGAGGTAAGAACTGAAAAAAACAAAGAAAAAAAAGCAAACCTAAACCATTACAGTAGAAGAGAAAAGAGAGAGAATCGAAAATTGGAACTGGGGTTATTGCTTTAATCGGAAATAAATGAAGAACAAATCACTCCAAATCGAATTGGGATTGTGTGAAGATTGTATCTTGGTTCCTTTGGGTTGAGAAAGAGAGAGAGAGAGAGAGAGAGAGAGAGTCAAAACTCAAACCGGAAGACTCTTTCTTCTTTCCAATTTTTCTTTTATTTCTCACAGCCCATTAAAAAGGGTGGACAAACATACATTCTAAAATGATGAAAAAAACAACGGGCCCCACTAGGCACATATTACACCACCAAATGCTATTAAATTAAAGGAGATTTTCAAGCTTCGAATAAAGAATCAAAGAAATCAAGAATTTATGATTTGATCGGTTCATTGACATTCAATTGGATTTTTTCATTTTTTTAAAAATATATTATTTTTTAAATTTTATATAAATATTATGAAAATATCAATATATAAAAAAATTAAAAATAATTTAAAAAAATATATTTATCATCAAACATTAATAATAGGACTATATTTTCAAGTCATTCAACGTTTATAACAAAAATTTAAAATAAATATAATAAAAAATTATAAATTTTTAAAGAAATTATTTAATTATAAATTATAAAATTTTATTTTATTCATAAAAAATTCATTAAATTATTTGAATTTTAATTATTTTGTATTTATAATTTTATTTTATTTTTTCCAAAAAAATAATATTGTATGAATATTTTGAACAAAAAGTTGATTTTTCTAAAATCAAACCGGTTTTTTATCATTTAATTCGGTGTTCTCCAATTTTATCCTGGTTTAATCGGATTTTTGACGGTTTGAAACAGTATCTTTCGGTTTTTATTCAATTCGGTTTTCATTCATTGAACCAACCGGATCAGCCGACGGTTCGCGGCTAAACCGGTTCGACCGTTCTGTCCGGTTTTAATAACCATGTTTTCAAGGGTCGACCCACTAGCATATCTCACAAGGGTATTATAGTAATTTTGAAGTCTGGGTCCTACCAATTTCTATGCTGGTGATCTTAATGGGCCATGGGCTGTAGATCTTCAAGAGAGAAAGATGATCATGGTGATTGGATTATGATAACCATTAACTACACCCATTATGTGTTTGCACTTACTTTTTTTTTAATAAAATTTCAATTATTGATATTAGTTCTCCTTCGCAGAAACTGGGGTGTATTGAATGAAAAATCATGCAAAATAATTGTGCAGATTAAAGAGTGTGATTATGAGAATATGTTGTAAACTAATCATATAAGCCAGATGAACAATAAGTATTCTATAAAGTTTATAACATATTAGTTTTAGTAATCAAGTAATTACATTTTTTGAGTTGCGGTTGAAACCTTTCTTGCATTTGTTATGCGACGAAGAGTGGAACACACTCCTTACCAACTGCCTATTCTGTCTCAAATCAAACTTTAACATTCATTATAATTGTTAGTTGCATCTCCATAAATTAAAATCTTTTCTTATTTATACTGATTTGTTGAAGAATTTTATAGAATAATTTGGTATACATTGGATTATGCGTATTTGAAACTGTTTAATATAAATTTGAATTAATTGGACCGATATTATTTGGTTAACGAATAAAAGTCAGGTATTTTTCCAAAAAAAGAAATATCTTAAACATTCCTAAGGTAGTTACAAATTGAGGGGGAACGTTCCACAGCTAGTAGTTTCAATCGTATAACCTTCCTCTTCTTCTTCTTCTTCTTCTTCTTCTTCTTCTTCTTCTTCTTCTTCTTTTCTTTTTGATGAACGAAACCGTCCAATGATGTCAGCTTCTCCATGAAGGTAAGTTTCTTTCGAAAGTATATATTTGTGAAGCCGGTGAATGATTAGGGCTTTACTCACAGTTTCAGTTGGTAGGCAGGACACCCGAAAAAAAAATATTGAGGAACAAATTTAAAAATTAAACTAATAGAATAACGTCATATTGAATAAAATCAATTTAAAAAATGTATTTGGAGGATGATTACTAATTTTACATAGGTATGAGCATAGGTCGGATTATTATCGGGTCTGGGTTGAATTTTAAGCAAGCCTACATCGTTTTATAAGCATTTTGCTTTTCAAATTCAGTCAATGAATCTAATTATATGTGACCATATTAATGAATCGAACTTAGACAAAAAAAATAAAATAAAAATAAAATTGCAAAATAACTAATTCAATCTTTTTTCGATGAAAATATAAATAAAATTTTAAGAAGAAATTTTCACTAGAATTCCAGATATACCCTCATACAAGTAAAGCTAAAATTCATAAAAAAAAAATCATATTTAGTTATTTTAATATGATAAAAGCTATTAAAATTTGATTACTTTATTGCTACCAAACAATTCTTACAAAGGATGATATCATAGAATACATTCTTTGACATATGAAAGTTCCTTTTAGGTTTGTGGTTTCCTTCCTAACTATTTGACTATTATAATTTTTTCCTTTTGATTTTTATTCTATTTTTGTAATATGTTTTCTGCTAATCATTTTTCATAAAAAGATCCAACTGAAGTAAGCAAGTTCACATGAGATAATCCAAATAGACACCCCAACTGTTCTTCACAAGCCACAAAAGATATAGACAAATCACTTGCCAACAAAAATATTTCATTAATCTACTTTAAATGAGTTGTTAATAAATTTTATCTTAACATTATTTACGTTTATTATTAATTATTAATTTTTGTTTACCTAAACCACATTGGCCTCAGAACTCTAACGTGATTTCTATTTTCTAGTGGGAAAAGTGAAAAAAAAAAAAAATTCCCACCATGCATAAAAAGATAAAAGAAAATCATTAGTGATGGAAAATCACTGGCCTTTGTCTTTCTTTTTCTTTTCTTTCCTTTTTTTCTTAAATAATTTTCTGTAAAGAAAAATAAGACCCTCGTGAAAGAGATGGAATTGAGTTGACTGATGTTTTATCAATATTACTAAATTTGTCTATTCCAATTGAACTTATTACTTAATATACCATAGAAAATAAAAAAATAAAACAAAAAAACAGCTAATATAAGTCATCTTTAAAAAAAAAAAATCTTTTTATTTTAGCCAACCCAGTTATTGACAAATGAGAGGTTTTTCATAAAGAAGATGATTTTGATTTTAAAAAAAAAAAGTAATCTGAAGAAGTCATAATCACTATCTGCTCCATTTTTGCTGCAAAAAATGATACTTTATATAGGCAAATTGTTATCTTAAACAGTAATTCTATATGAGAAATTGAGTGTGTGGTTGGAGAATGGGTTAATTTCATCATTTGATTATATAATTATGATAGGTAAATGGTTATCTTAAACATTAAATTTGTATGAGATTGAATGTGTGGTAGAAGGCGGGATTAATTTCATCTATAATCATATAACCACAACCAATTTACATCGTAATCACAATAGTTGTATTATTTTTATTAATATGAATTTGGCTATTATGGTTTTATTGATACAAAATAATAGTTGTGTTATTTAATTGATACGAATAATTTTATTATAATTACAGCGCTAAGTTTCCTATATTTTTATGATCATTGATGCAAATAACTAGAAGAATGTTATGCTAAATCTGAAAAGCACAAATGTTAAAGAGTAGAAGAGTTTATAAGGGTACTTTTCCTTTTTGGAGGAGAAGGAGGTGGTGAAGGGATGGCTCTCTCTATTTGGGGGACAAAGCATGGTTGAGGTCTTTGTGGGGACTCAGAAAGCTACTGCTGTAAGGCTTCACATCCACTTGCCCTAACTTGGTAACCCACTGAAAAAAAAAAAAAAAAATTGTGGATTTGAGACCATGATTAGCCATGCTTCACTTCTAACAATCACACCCAAAAGATTAGGGAATGTTAGCTGCATAAAGATTCGCCCTTTATCAAACATCTGATTGCTCTAAATTTATGTTTTGTAGTAATCTTTGCTCACTATTTTTTAATACATGCATTTTTCAAATTAGAATTGAAAGTATATGCACCCTTTACCGTCAGAATAAAATCTGTGTACGTATCTTTTGCACACATTTAGTATTAATTGCATATCAAGAGCAATTCCTTTGCTTATGTACAAAGATCTACCTATTATTCTCCTAACTAAACCACTCTAAAAAATTTATTAATGGAAAAATCCAGCACCCAATTCAATAACTTGATTTAGAAAAAATTGGTTTTTTTTTGCAGTGTTCATTTTGTCTTCGCCTGAAACCGCTCACCAAACGGAGTTGATAGCTTGTCTAATCAGGATTAACTTTAATAAATACTTATTAATCTCACCTAATCATCTTCTCTGTTGGTGTATGTCATATGTGCCTTATCTACAGATTATTAGCTGGACAAATCACTCCTATTAATCTCTCTAACTTAAAATAATACATTCCATTGCCACAGCCTGAATTTTCACAAATTTCTTAACAACTTGACCAAAGAGGGATTATCAACATGTTAACAGCATCCCGTCCGTCAAAAATTGCTCTGATTATGAGGATCAAGCACCCTAATTAATTTATTCCATATAACAAT